>OZ001260.1:22768386-23368386 GCA_963924015.1 Macrophya annulata
TAGCTGCAATTACATGCATTAGTACTGTGCTCGGCTGGGGACGGTTTTCCTCGTCGAAGAGATACCTACCTACCTACCTTCCTACCTACCGGTGAACGATGTACACCGTAACGCGTGGCGGAAATCCATCCGCGTACGTATACATATATATATATAGTCGAGGTATATGTACAGCGGACAAGTCACCGACGTGACTGGAGATATAGCTGAAGGGGGTGGAAGTATGGTGGAGGGATGCACACCTAAATGCGTGAAAGCGCTAACCGTTAACCTTTAACCTTTAGCCGTTAACCGTTAAGCGCCAAGCTCCGGAGTTAGTATAGATATAGGTATATAATATACACTAAAACTCAGCACCAACACATTATCGCATGACCGTCATCATTGCCTCGTGTATAAACGGGGTACAGGTACAGGTACGGGTACAGGTATCTATATACATATATAGATATAGATATACAAATACACAGGGTATATACATATATGTATATATATATAGGCAACACCAACGAGCATGAGCGAAGCGCGTCCTTACGCCTCGATGCGTCGGGGGGTGGCTGGTGGTGCGTTGCCATCAAACGACGCCGTCGCAACGCGCTTTGATCGCTCGAAGAGATAACCCGTACCACCTATGGGCGAGGGGGTGGAAAAGGGAGTTACGGGGCACGGGTATTCTAACACGAGTCAGTCACCAGATATACGAGAATCGCAATGGCGCGGGGACGAAGGCGAAGGCAGGGATCACGAGAGCGTATGTAGATATACATATGTGCTGCTTAAAAGCACAAATCTATTTAGAGGTGTGCAGGGGGTCCTCAGCCGACGACTTTACTCCGTATAACGTAACTTTGTTATACAGAAAAGGAAATTATTCGGTTTTATATATACATGTGTATAAATGTATGTACATGTATATAGGTATATATTTTTTTTTTCTCTAACAACCTTTGACCGGGCAGACAGCTCTCGCCCACACAATCATGCTCTCCTTTCATATACCATTTAGGACTTTCGTTTTAATTTTGTTTAATTTTTTTTTTTTTTCATTTTTCTTTCAATTTTTTTCTTCAAACTCTTAACATATCTCTCGTTACCATTTGATCACACAATCATATAATTATGCACTTTGATTTATGTTTTTAATTATTAATTTTTAATATTCTTTAGTAATTTACAACCATAAAATTTATATTTCAGGTGAAAAATGAGACACAACAAAACAAAAAAATTAAAAATATCGAAACGATAAATTATCCATACATAATGAAAAATATGGGATTGATATAACGATCAGATTTTTTACCTTTCTGCATATCTTTGATGAAAAATTCAAATGTCTGTTTTGTTTTTTTTTTTTTTTGTCTTTTTTTATTACCATTCTGACATACGTGCGCGGATATTACAAAGTAGCGTTTTGTATTGATATGGATCTGCATGGGAGGGATGAACAGGGGGACCGCGGTCCATCCATCGAATAGAGTCTGGCGGACGATTATCCTCCGTGATTAATGATGATATCGGACGCACGTCGACAAACAATCCCCCCTTTTTTCCCCCCAGACCTAGCTGAACCGATGCAACGAGTATACCGAGAGTTACCGGTAGACACACGAGTTTGCAGCCCACAATTGGTGCACCATATACTCTCACCCTCCACGGTCCTGAAATTGTATATATGGTACTCGAACGAATGCATGGACAATGTACCGCTAATTCCCATTAAACGTAACGGTATACGATATGCAAACTGACAAAGAGACGGACAAACGCGAATAACTAGAATTGCAGGATGACTGCTGCACTATCTCTCATCCCTATTTAGATACATCAATACCTACCACCGAGTGACCGTTCGTTGTATATTGTGGTTTAATCCACGAATGACTTTTCAACATTCTAATAAAGAGTTCGAAATTTATCTGCGTTATATTCGTACGGCTATAAGTATAAGCGATATTTTAACCGGAAAACTCGTATTTTTGAAACGTTGTTGACTTATGGATGAATAAATTGGATAGATATATTAACGTAATTATTAGAAATAAATGTATTCCATCAATATCGATAATGATGCAGATTGAATTTGTCTAAATAAATGCGTAAAATATTATATGTAGTATATATGTAGATATGCCCTAACGCATCGCGGCCATATTTCTAATATCTCATATAGTAAACCAGCTTCGTGGCTGAGTTCCAATAATAATTAGTCACCTCGTATATACAGTTGGCAGAAACGAATATATGTATACTCGGAAAGACAAATTTTCACTTTATACGATAAGGACGTTTAACAATATAATTAGTTCTGAATCGATGTCGACAACGATCATTATAAACCTCGGTATATATTTGTAATATACACGTCTCAAACAGTTCAATGAATGTAAGGGGTATACCTAAATGATAAAGGGAGTTTAATTTTTCCACGAAACGTATACCTACCCCTAAATTATATTCGCATAACCGTGATACTAATTAAGATCAGATTTAAGACTCGATATGAAAATAATTGTCAAACCTATTATAGAATTCGTCTATTGAATAAATGATGAAAATTAAGGTAATAGATTCCTCGTTGCACAATTATTATCGACTATAAATTTTATATCTAGAATCGGACTGTATCTATTCGAGAACTGGAAATCGCAGTATGAAACAACAAAAGACTAACGTTGTGCAACTGATAACCATCGATAGTCGATTGTGATTGGAACATGAGGGCAGGTGCAGGAGGCCTATAAACGACGTCGGGACGCCACTGGCGCCTCTTGTCCGCCGCCCACGCGACGCGATAGGTGTGTAACTCGGGCAGGCGCGTGTGTAAGCTTATATAATAGTATATGTGATAGCTCGCTTTGTATACAATGCATAAACGCAGGTATATATGTATATATATACATGTGTGTACATATACATATAGTTAAGTATACGATACGTATATACGAATAACGGGCAAGTTAGAGCTCGGAGAACGACCACAACGCATGGTGCAAGCGCGCACACCTGTATTCAGCTGTGCCAATGCTGCAGGTAGCCGCATATAACAGGTGGAAAGGTGAGGGTAGCTGAGGCTGAGGCTGAGGCTGAGGCTGAGGCCGAGGCTTCAGCTTCAGCCTCAGCTTGAGGAGGAGGAATCCCCACCACAAGAACCACAACGCCCTCCACACGCGATCCAGGAAGAGGTAGAGGAGGAGGCCAAGAAAACTGGCGACCGCCTTGCCACCTCCCACGTATAACCAGCCGGACCGCCACCGTTGGCTATCTTATATAGTGGACAGGTAACGATCGAGAGTTTTTTCAACGAGTATTTATCCACGTTGGTATAACTTAACGAACTACAGTAAACGAAGAGAGAGAGAGAGATAGAGAGAGTGAGAGAAAAGCAAATTAGCTGAATTTAAATTTGCGGTCTCGATAACCAAGAAAAAAAAAAAGAAAAAAAAAATGTGATAGTTATACGTAGACTTCAGGAATTTTCAATTTCAACGTCTTTTAAAGGAATTAGCAACTATAATAATCACCGAACATGTACTCTTTAGGCTAAAAAAATTAACAAGAAAACAAAATATAGTTATGGAACAATTTTTTGCTCCTACATACTTTTTTTGTTTTTTTTTTATAGATTTAATCCGTGATCATGTTCACGCTGTGAAAGATATGACGTGAATAATTTTTTGAGAATGATATTATGAGGAAAGACGCGGGTCAACCTAGTTGAAGCAGTATAAGTCGTCGGCATTGACTATTAATAATATCTTTAAAATATCAATGAAATAGATAGGTATGTGTCGGATCACTGTATGGTATATCCGAACACCCGCGGATCAATAAATCTTTCTAGCGTATATTTAGTTATCGGTGAATACCGGCTTCACGTCAATTCTTATGTGTTATCTCACCGGTATTAAATGATCGGATGTGATATTTCTACATTGGTTATGTTATATTATATGTATATGCTGGAATATAGACACCGTACGCAGCAGTGGAGTTGTTTAAGGATAAAGGTCTGCTGTTGCTGCTACTGGTGATGCTGGTGATATTCACTGGTATTTTAATGCCCTCGGTTTCCTCCTCGACGTATAATAATCGCTGCAGACTACCGAAGCCTTATAGGTATGTTATGAATCCCGAGTTTTCTAGGTATAAGTACGCCGCATGCAGCAGCAGAAACAGCAGCCGAAGCAGCAGCAGAGGCAGAGAGATTTTTATTATTTCGGTCATATAACGTAATTCAGTAGCTACATTACTGTAGCTGTCAAGGAAGTAAGAACTGCATAGCTAGCTAGACGGTATAAAATGAATCTAAACTGATCTGGAATGAAATAAGAGTGACTCAAAAAAAAAAAAAAAAAAAATGACTCGAAATCTAAACAGATCGCAAAAAATCTACCTACTTATTTGCCTGCAGCAATGTATATAATATAAATAAGTTCAGAGAGAGAGAATATGTATACGTGTGGGCAGAGTATGTCGCCGAGCCTATTACTATCACCTTGTGTTACCGGTTCATTAGCTGCTCTCCTCCGTTCTACCCAACCGATTTCTACATACGCAAGAACTGCGGCAGAAGTAGATTTACAAAAAAAAAAAAAAAATCAGAAAACGAAAAACGAAAAATAAAATAAAGGAATTACTTCTCCGCAGTCACGCAACGAGTATCATGAGTTTGTGCAAAAATATGTGTGCAGTACAGCTATATGGTATATATGTATACCTACGCGTATAGAGTCGAGGTTGAAGTCGTCAAAATCTGTACTTATATTCGAGAAAAGTTTATCTTAACGTAATAAAGTCAGCGAATTCCTCCCTAATTGTATACGCGTAGGTATATAAGAAACTTGTTAATTTGTTTCTTTCTTTCTTTTTTTTTTTTTTTTTCTTTGTAGATATATACTGAAGAAGAACCGCGTTTATAGAGTGCATCAACGCTGTGTATATATAAATGTATGGGATTATATAAGGTGATGATCGTGATCTTGGCTTGATTGGCAAAACTTTATAATAATTAAGTCCACAACGTGGGGATACTACTTAGTTGCAGATATTATATACCTGTGTTATACCTCCCGTTGCAGAAGTTGAAGAAAACTATAATCAACTAAAAAAAAAAAAAAAAAAATTTATTCATCTTATCTAAAAATTATCACGTTTTATATGAAATGACTGGCGTTGAGAGAAACGAGAGATGTAAATTCCTCCGATGTTGTAGGTATATATAATAACACATGTATGTATACATATACATATATACCTGCACGCTGTAGAATCAAGGGCTATAATTTCCGAGCTAAATTGACTGTGAATTCGAAAAAATATATACATATATAATGATATCTATATACGGCGAGAATTGGTAATTAAATAGCGAGTGAAATATCACACCGAAAATATATAAGTGCACGGTATTTATGCATTTAGATATAACCGCTCCAGTATAATTAGTATACATTTTATACGTTTCTAAATTCTACGAGAATATATTACATGTAGGTATAGGTATAGGTATATGAATATATACACGATGTGTTCTTACCTTGGTCTGATCCTGTTGTTGCAAAAGCTGTTCCCTCAGCATTTGTAACTGTAGAATCATTTCGGATAAGCGTCTTTCTTTCTCGACGAAATTGTCGGCACATAGGACTCTATGAAGGGCTGCAGCCCCGTCCTGATGTCCTTCCGTCGCCGTGTTCCTGCCCGCACCTTGCGACGGCGCAACACTATTCGATATACTGGTGCTGCTGAAACACGTAGAATACAGTAGGCGGCATTAAGCTTCGGTCAATTTTCATCTAGCGAGAAGAAGTGGCGGTGAGGGGTGAGGGGTGGAGAGGACAGGTCGTTATAGATATACCGTATAACATATACATATACCAAGGTGTCGTCTCAGGGAGTTGGCCGGAGAAGGCCAGCTGGGGTCGCCCGAGCTGTGTGAATAATAAATGGCTTTCGCGGTCGCGCAATCTCAACGGGGCGAGTGTTTGCCCCGGTGATGGGCCCCGGGCACCCTTTTTCCCTCTCGCTCTTTCCTGGCCTCCCTTATAGTCAGCACAGCTAAACCCATCGGGTGTTTTTTTGTTTTTTTTTGTTTTTTTGTTTTTTAGACCCTCGGGTTATACTTCTTTTATAACGGTGAAAACTTAGGCCGTGATCTATACCGCGGAGGAATCTACTTCTGATTTTTTTGCTATATGAAAAATCCTTTTATATATACCTGATTTGCGTATTAATGATTTAGCTAATGTGTTATAATGAACTCGGTAAGAATTAAGAATTTGTTTAATGAAAGAACGTGGCTGTGTGTTATACGACGACCTTCTTTGGCAGATCCTATCAACGGTGTGGATGTATGTATTATACGTTATATATACACATATAACGTACATACGTACCGCGGTAGCTAGCCCGCGGGAACATCTCCCTCTGTTCGTGCCCAGTGACCTCATTGACCTCTGTATATTCCTCCTCCTCACCCCGTCAGCCAACAAAAGCCCCATTCTGTTATTATTTATTATTATTCTATACGCAAGAAACTAACCCGAAGGGTTTATTTCCTACGAACTGAAGATAAATGCTATCCTTCTTTTCATTGAAGATCTTTCTTTAGCCGCGCTGCAGCAGCATAAACCACATATAATCTCCCTCTCTCTCTCTCTCTCTCTTTTTCTTTCTTTCTCTTTATCTTTATCATTATCTCTTTTTCTCTCGCTCGTTATACACATAAAATACATACACCGTCTCACTCGCTCACTCGCTCGTTCACTATACTCTATCTTTTTCTCTCGTCACTAAGATCTTAAAAAGTTCTTCAAGTCCGTACATATAGGTATATTTATAATACGCGGTATATTATACGCTATAGAACGGTATACACATTACGTGACAACTATAGGGTGATAAGGTATATATATCCGTATATATACTATGGCTTTATAATTGTCTCAACTAAAGAATATTTTTCATCACTTAATTAACCCCGTCTACGATTTTATTATACTCTTTTATAACGTAGAGATTTTTAATTTTCTCAACTTTATAATTTCATTATTATCGTTACAGTAGGCATATACATAAGTATATACGTCTCGCTACTCTGCAGGCAACGAGCTTTATTCTTTAAAGCATATCTTTTTTTTTGTACTGCTACATTTAACAATTAATTGTCGTCAAGATCTACTTTACTTTAGATATATTATACATATATAATGTATAATTTTACTTACAGATATGTATATAAATATATATATATATATATATATATATATATATATATATATATATATATATATATATATATATATATATATATATATATATATATATATATATAATATGCTTTAGGTACGTGCAGGTACCAGATATCAAACTATATCGGGTATATATTATATAAGAAAAAACATTCTAATTTATTCGAATTCTAGTTGTGAGTATATGCAAAATTATAAATAGATAGAAGTAAATACTCCGAAGATCGCAATTTATTGATATAAATATACCAGTTAGTACCTATATCTACCTTCCTACCTTATACCTATAATACACCTACGGGTATAACCTGAGTCCTGAATCAACTCAACCGATTAATCTTTGCAGGTCTATCAGTAGACATTTAACGATTTATTATTTCCTGCAACTGAATGAAATAAGATTGTTAGGTATTCATTTAAGGTCGTTCCAATAATTAAATGATATAGATATAATTAAAGGATACATACTACATGAATATCGTACATACAAATAATTTTCTGCAATTGCAAAACGTCGGGGTGTATGTCGATATACAGTATAAGGATGTACTACCTACATATATGATGGCCAATACTGCTGTAGGAAATTAGTGTGAAAATACGATTCAAAGTACAATAATTATATCGATAAGTAATTAACGATAAGAAGGAATTGATGATCTGCAGAATTATGAGGAGAGTAATCTCACTAATATAAAACTTTCACTTGGACTGGATTGAATGAATGACTGACTGACTGATTGACTGACCTACGAAAGTCCTATCATACGATAATATAATATATAGTTTTCGATTTGATCGATTAGTACGCAATAGTGAATAGGTTGGATTAAGCTAGGGGATGAATGTCCCGCGCGTAAGGTATCTAAGTCGATTAAAAATTACGTCTTAATGTTCTTTTAGTTCGATAATCGATAATGAAATTTATTCATGTTGGTCAATAATATCGTGACGGTAGAAAAATTTTTATTTTTATTTTTTTTTTTTCATTTATGGTTTTGGTATTTATTTCTTATATCGCGTCAATGGAGAAACTAACTAACCTGTGGGAGTTGTGTGTGACGTGTGTATTCGGCGTTGAAGAAGGTGGGGGTGTCCGTCGCGTGGCATCATCCTGTAGGGAAAGTGAACCGCTATTCATCTTGCAGGTAAGCCTCTTGAGGACATCGTCCATGGACCTTTTTCCACCGGCTACACTGACGGTACCACCGTTATTATTGTTATGATTATTATTATTCTGCGTAACGGTATTATTGTTGTTATTATGGTGGGGATTTCCGTGATGGTGATGATGGTGGTGATGGTGATGATGATGACCGTAATAAGTATCAGCTAATAACGGCGTTGGTGGTGATCCACATTCCGACGAACTTGCGGCTTCTATTATAGCGCCTGTCGACGACGACGTGTGCGTCTGATGAAGGTGGGTGTACGCCAGGGTGTCCTGATTCGCGAGGAATACCATCCTCTGGCGTTTAGCTGCTGGTGGTGAATTTGGCGATGGTGATGGCGAGTCACGGGGATCGTGTTCACTCGGTGTTGCCGGCGATGAACAGACCGACGATTCGCAATCGTCTCCTCTTTGAAGAGGATTGTAACAATCCTCGTTGGCGTCAACGGACGAGATACCTTCCTCTAATATACTGGCCTCGGTTACTCCTCTTCCTTCTCCTCCTCCACCTCCACCACCACCTCCGCCAGCTGGTACACCTGGTTGTAGAATACCAGTATTACCATGAACCAATGCCGCGGTTGTTGTTTCTTCTTCCTCGTCGGTGCCCCCCACTGTACCCACCCCGCCCCCACCTTCCGAAAGCTTCGTTGGCGGCGACTTCCTCTTCGAGGACATTCTTACTCTGCGACAGAAAGTAAAAGACTCCGGTTAATTCGGTAGATCCCATCTAAATCTATTAGAACCGTCTTTATTTCATTTTATTTTATCGTTAATATAGACAGAGTTTAACTCAAATTGATCATTTTTATCTATTCATATTTGTTCACGTAATATCTTGACATTATCGCGATCGAGACCGATAATCACGAGCATACAAATCAATGAAGACTGAAGAAATTTTATTTCAATTTTAGCTTTTGGCAGAAGTGAATAATTTTTTTTAGCAATTTATTATAGCGAGACTGTTGAATCAGTCTGTCATCAAAAATGACCTTCTTCAGTCTTCACTTCACTTCACTGTTCCGATCACCTTCAATATGGCTATTCCTTATTAATTCACTTGAAAAAATTTATTCATTTTTTAAAACTATTGGATACGAATTTTCAGTTTGCGAAGGGGCGGGAGGGTCTTCTCTAGATATAATATAGGTACGAACGAAATTCGATATGTTAATTAACACGTCCAAGATTACCAGGTATATATAAATCACCGTATTGACCGGAAATGCATCCGACAAATTCGTATAGCTAGTGCAAATTGATCGCGATAAATCATACGTATAGGTATGTACATCTATAATACGTGTGGAGATAGATGTGTGTGTGTGTGTGTATATATAGGTAGATTTGGGTAGAGAATTCTCGAGATCTGTATTCGAACATCCGATTCATCCCCTTAACTCTTGCGGGTTAAGGAGCAGCGCCCGAAGTAGCAGAGTTCTGCTTCATGTAGATATATACATATATTCGTATAACCCAGTCATTTCCTTTAGCAAATTACATCTAAATCGTGTAATTAGAAGATATTTCGATGTATGTTCTATTAGGTATAGAATGTGTATACCTATATAATAATATTTCCGTATGTATTTACGCTACTAGATTCACTTCAGTTATGAACCAACCGAAACTTCTACGGGACTATTAATCGTAAATAAATATATATATGTATATAATATAAGACAAGGATAGAAACCAAAGCGACTGACCACCACGCCCGGGCCGAATAAAATCATTGCGTAATAATATGACACGCAGTTAATAAAGAAACGCTATCTGCAACGCGTTTGATGGTGGGTATCAATAAGAATTATTGTGTTAGCTTAATACACACATCTTTTATATACATATATATATATATATATATATATATATATATATATATATATATATATATATATATATATATATATATATATATATATATATATATATATATATATATATATATATATATATATATATGTATGTTTTTTATATTTTTATATTCTTTCTGTTTCGAACCGTACCAAAGCCGAACCCGGAGACCCGATAGTAAGACGGCAGAACGAGCCGCGCATATTATCCATTATCTTCATATATCGGGCAAGATGAGGTTGAGCCTGGGGTCACAGCCTGCTGTTATAGCCTTAGTTTTATTATTCTTCATAATATTAGAATCGAGATAGTCGAGAGAGAGAAAGAGAGAGAGAGAGAGAGAGAGAGAGAGAGAGAGAGAAAAAAGAGAGAGAGAGAGAGAGAGAAGGGGAGAAAGACAGAGAGAAAAAGAGATGTGAGCCGTTGTACATAATATAATAATATGTTAACGAACGTGAAGATGAGGTGGAAGGAGGGTAAGGGGAGTAAGGAAACAGACGCGATCACGTCGAAGGCGGCTGTTCGTAAAGTCCGTGTACGTGTCTCTTGATATCGAATACCGAACCGTTTTAAATAGTACCTACACCGAAAAATCCGCATGATTGATAAATTTTAACACGCGAAAATCTGCAAACAAAATTTTACAAATATATTATTATTATACAATTATTATCGAATTTCTATTATGAAGAAACTTCGAGCGGAAGTTCAAACGACGATTTGAAGGGGTTCAAGGCTTCAGTTTCAGTTCTTAAAAACCACGGTGCCTATACAGCAACCTGTTTTTCAGGTATATATATAAGGGAATTTTTCAGAGGATTTATTTATGTATACATATAGGTATATGTATATGCGTTTCGATTGTTTTCTAAAAGAGAATGATAAAAATATATAAGTAAAAAACAGAAAAAAAAACAAAAAAAAATGAAAGAAAATAAGAGGATTGGTAGGTTGGTTAGGTATACATATAACAGGTCCTGGGTGCACTGGTGCATCGCGCGAAGGTTGTGCAGAGGCATGAGAAGAGACAGAGGAACCCGCGATTGGCTACCCGCTGGGATTCTTTGGCGTTCCCAAGTCTCCAGGGTAATTAATAGACCCCGCCAACTATAAGTTACGGTTGATAATGTCCACCATATTTTATTTAAATGGGATTCCCCGCGACTCCGTTTAGCACGGACGACGCTCGGCCTAATTGCGACCGAATCTGCTGCAGCCGCCTGCAGCACAGCACAAACTGATTTAATATTCACGTCGACCCATTGCTCAACGGTTAATTACGGATTAATATCTATTCGAATTATATAGCATAAAGACCTGCTACCGTTCCCCAAAAAACCACGATAGGTACTATATAATACGTTTACCAATTAATTTACACAATTTTTGATACAATTTTATTACATTTTTAATCCCTATAGTTTTTTTTTTTTTATTTATTTTTTTATTTTCAGTAATAATTATCGTTTTTCCTGCTTATACTACGTCAGTTAATTAAGCCGAATAATAAATAAATAAATAATTACAAATCTTATTATTCGATTGGTTTTGTTGAAGACCGTATTAATTATATCTGTAGTCCGATATAAGCGTTATCAATTCATTGTTGTATATATATAATATTTTTGAAAAAAAAAAAATAAATAAATAAAATTTGCAATATTCTCTGCGTCGTAGAAACTTAAGAAATGATCGATAAGAATAACATAAAAGTGTGTGATTTGATCCGTAAAAATAATTTACATACACATATGTATATCTATCGAAAGATCATATATATGTATATATTATAGTGAAAAATAAAGAAATACAATTACAACTGCGACGAGATATTCGTTGATTTTAATTCTTTCGTGTATATGTAAGTGACTTGAGACAACGATAAGAAAATTGTGATGAAAAAAAGGAAGAAAGGAAAAAACGAAAAGAAAAAAGAGCGATGTTAAAAAAAAAACAAAAAAAAAATATGAGAAATTGCTTCGGTTGACATACGTCAAGCAGTTATTGTCGGCGTGCAACAATCTATAGACGTTTAGTAAATCGTTGAGCGAATAAATCATCACATATATGTATATGTATATACCGTACCATATATACATATATATATATATCATGATATAGCATGTACTATATCATGGTTGTATAATGTATACACGTTTAATCGCGATGTATGACTTATCGGGGAAAGGTCGAACATCTCGGCTACACTTACGGGACGAGATAAAGTAGTATCATTGAAAGCAATGTTATGACTATATTTAAAATCACGACTCGGTATGATTATCAATAGCCGCAACAGGCCCTCCGATGGTATTGACTATAATCCAACTATACAACTGCACACCACTACATATATATTCGCAATCTATATTTGTTTTAATTGTAATTTGAATAAACATTATTATTACACACAGCTGATATCATAGTGTTAGATTGTTGGATACAACCAGGCGCTTCTTTGGTTCATAGATTATAAATGAATCTACTTATTTCTGGGTCAGAGATGATATGTATATATTTGTGTTAAATTTTAATTAAATAAACCAAAAATCGATTTGTAGTTTTTAGAAGAATTCGATGCACGCGTTATATTATAATTAAAATTATATATTCGAAATACAAAATACGAATAGTTATTTTACACAACGTGTATATATTCTGAGAGAGTAAATTCTGAGGGCGAAGAAGAGATGCCATCTGTTTGGGTTCAAGTGGCAACCAGGGGTTGGAGGGAGCCGTGGACCTTGAGTCGACTTCCGTCGTCGTTTTCGAAGGGAGGGGTGAGAAAGAAGCTGCAGAGTAGAGCGCTCTTTCCGTGCGCTTCGGCAAAGTTAGGGTGGTGGTTCCCATTCGCCTAATAAGAGAAATAGCAACAGCAAACGAACGAACGAACGAACGAACGCGAAAGCGAACGTAGGGATCGTAAAAGTGGGTTTGCGGAAGGCTGAACGTCGACGGAAGGACAACCGAGCGCATTGTAATCCGTTTACGCGCGGTGCAGAAGTTGGTTATCGAATGACGCAGGGGCGATTACCCCCACCCGTTATTTCACCCTTCCAGGAACCTCTTCCGGCGAACCCTTTACGTTTTATACAATTTTATATACGATTGAATTTCCATTTAAATTCATGCGCATTGTTAGGGTTAGGTGTAGGTGCAAGTGCGAGTGCAAGTGTCATATTTTTTGTCTATTTTTTTTTTTCAATTATTCTGCAAGATCATCTGCGGTTGCGATTAACCCTCAAGCTTTTATACACATAATATGCATTAATTATAGATATAGGTACTTTGTGGTGTCCGGATAGCCGCTTATCGCAGTTTAATAAATAACTTATTATACAATATCGATATACATAATGCGTGACGGTCGCGAACGATTACCATTACGAGTTACGTAGACGTAATTATAATAATTTAACAATTTCTCATCAGTTCTGATGCAATCCGTGTTTAGCTTGAAATAGTGTTATAGGTATAATACTGATGAGCTAACACGTGTTATATACAATGATTCAAATTTCTTGGATAAGAGGTATGAGCTTATGTACACGTTATTACTCAGAAAGAAGAAATATCACAAATCACAAAAATAAGAGGGAAAACCATCAATTTTGTTTCTTCTGTTTTTTTTTTTTTTTTTTCTAACAATTATCAGAAAATCAAGAACGACCTCCGATTCTTGGGAGTCGAAATGTCTGCCAGTGGTTCCCAAATGAAAATGCAAAAAATAAAAAGGAAAGAAAAAAGGAAAAAAAAAAAAAAAAAACTGTAAGGTCACAATAATCGAGAGGTCTGGTGGCTCTTGCAGCAAGGTTCTCGAAAACCGGGGGTCGCGGCGCCGGGGGTTTGTAGGGGCGTCGCGGGGGCGTCGTTAGTATTCTTTATAGAAGACAGAGCAGCAGCGTGGGATACGTTCTACATAATGGAGTCCCAGCTAGCGTCTCTTCTTTTGATGCTGAAGTTCCGTCGACCGTTCTGTTGTTTATGTATGAGCGGACTACACCCACGCCCCTGTCGTCGTCGTCAACCAAGAGATATGCTGTAATGTACATACCTACGTAGGTATGCGTATGTACGTAGAGATACTATGGTAGGTATATACTACGTACCCATATTCAGGTACGTGTATGTACATACATACGTACCTGGTAGGAGGTATACCTACTACACGCTGTATCACACATTTTCAGTATTTCACAAAGTACACCCAGCAGCTAGTGCAGCATCAGCGTTACTAGCTGTAAAAGCAATATCTCTCGCACGAAGACTTCCGCGTTTCCGCAAGCTTCTCTTATACCATATACCATATACACAAAGTCATATAGCTGGAGGTAAAAATTTTTTTCATTATGTATTCTCGTTTCGCTATTAAACACGATCATTCACTAATAAGAAAAAAATTTGTTTCTTCTTCTATTTTCTTCATTTTATTCTTTGCATCGAGAAAGGTATATGTATAGCTTAAAGTATTCTAAATTTCGGTGAAAACGAAATAAAATAAAGAACAAAAATAAACAAAATTGTACACATTAAAATATCTACGTATGAAAATTTTTACAATAGCAACGAGTTGCACATCATCGTTGTACGGTAGGTACGCATATATATATATATATATACGTATACTATAATACGTTATCTTGAGATGAATGTACTTCCGGCGTCACTAATTTGCTACGGCTGGTAATGGTATACGTTGACTAATTGATAGCTGGTTAAAAAAACTCGGTATTTCGTTCGAGATATATAGGTTTTTGAATCAGATCCAACCAACGTAGGTATGGAAGAATAAGAAGAAGAAGAAGAAGAAGCAGAAGTGAAAGAAGCAAACGCATACTTACAAGAGGTATAAGAGAATGGCAGCTTGCTGCAAGCTAGTTTCAACGGTCGGTTTCGAATTTCGACTCCGCGTTTCTGTTTAAGCGCCGCAGCTTGGGTTTCGTCCGAGGGAAAAACTTTCCCGAATATATATATATATTTTTTTTTTTGGGGACAGGGGAGGGGGGGAGGAGGGAGAGTTGTGGTTTTTTCATGGCTAATTAAAGTCCGCGGGGAATATATGGGCCGCTTTTGAACATTATAACTACCGAATGGTTCTAAAAAACACTAAATGAGAATATATGTATATAATCTTTCTGATTATACTTAAATCTCGTGTCGTTTTCGAAGCCAGCTGTTACACCTCTCATTCGTAAAGTTTTCGAACTATCCACATCCATCCATTTATCCTATACCATCCATCCTTTGGTGACTTTCATTGCGCTTCAATTCATTACGAGAAGATTTAAAGACTTCGAAATGTTTATTCGGTGTAGGTACTGAGCTACTGCAATCAAAGCTACTTTGAGAATATGCTACTAGACTATAGAGTTTGTAGAATTTTGTTATTTTAAGAGTATAAAATTCGGCTATGAGATTTAAAACATATAGGTATATGAAATTTTTCAAAGTTTGTTTTATTTAAGATAAAACGACAATAAAATGTCGTCGCAAAATTTTCAGAGTAGGTAGGTATATATTAAAAACACATTGTCATACATAATACGTGAATTTATAGCACCGTTTTGAAATCGTTTTATACACAGACTGGCTGGTTTATTTTTATTTAAAAAAATTCAAATAGTAGAATTATGTATACCTACCTATACATATAATATTCATTCTATAAGTCAACGCTTGTTCGAAGTATTTTCCACTTGTTTTTTAACCATTGCGTCAGTCTGTATCTGTTTTTTTTATTTTTTATTTTCTTATTTTTCATTGTTTTGTAAAAGTGGGTACTTCGTATTTTTGATATGACAATTTTTCACAGTACAAGAATTTATCGAGGTAAGTAAAACTTTTTTTCGATCTAACATTGAAATAGAGTGTTCGAATCTAGTAACCATTTTTTCTCTACTCGTGTTGCAGCGTGGATATTGCAATAAAATAAAAAAAATTTTAAAAAACAAATGGAAAAGACAGAAAAGAGCGAGAGAAATAAAAACAGAATAAAAAAAAATTAAAAAATAAATGGGAGAAGGAGGAGATGGAGAATAAGAAGACTGAAGGAGAGAAAAAGAAGATAAAAAAATAAAAAAAACTAATATTCAACGCTTGAAAGAGCACAATGGTGATTAACCTTGATAAAAGGGAATGAGAGATCTTTTGTACACTTATGTTAATCAATTATCTGTCTCCCCTCGTTCTCGATTCCGTAATGCCAAGAGCGTCACTAATAATAAAATGAAGATTCTTCCGCAATGCATAAAAATAACCGAGGAATGACAGCTGCTGTGAGTCGCGAGCGATACGATCCTTTCTACTTGTTTTTTAATTTTATTTTTTTTTTTTTTGTAATTTTATTTTTCATATATACATATATATATGTATAAATATATAATATCTATACATATTCATATATTATATAATTTTGATTTTTGTTTTTGCCAACCTCAAATCAGTTTAGTCAATCTTTCACAATAATATGATTATTATTTTTATTTAACAGGACAGGGGTAAATAATGTGACAAGGACTCCCACCTTTTCATCTCCTATATTATTATACATATGTATTATATAGATATAATATATACCTATATAGATCTCATTCGCCCGCGCACTTCCCCTTTAGAATTCAATCAATTAGTTCTATTTTTCTTGTTTCTTGTTTTATCATTCTATAAATAAAATGTATTAATACACAGCTACGTCGTTTAATTTTAGATTTCTGGTATCTTCCTGAACCCATTAATAGTTTCTCGTTGGCTTTGCCAACGTTATGAAAATCTTCAAGTTTTGCATTCAGATCAACTGAACCCAACCCATTTCTGACGCCGATTTATACATGCCTACCTATACGATTCAATTATACATATATTTTATTTAAGAAAAAAACAAAAAAAGAATTGAATTCGTATTAAGACGTTTGAAATGAACGAACCACTCGACACATACCTATATACACATATATCGATAATTTAAACAAAAAAATTTTTCTGTTCTCGACACCGATGCTTAATAACTACAGGCCTAAGGTCATCGAGATCTTTAATAATACTGCAGGGTGAAAGTTTTACAACAAATTCCGTAGTAGTGAAGACGGGGATTTTTAGTAGGTATCTCAAAAGAATAGGTAGGTATATAAACATTTATTAATCGCAGGGTCGTTGGAACGCGTGACTAAGAAATCCTTAGAATTCATTTAAATCCACCGAATTCCGGTTGACTCAGTCGAATTCTATCTATCTATCTCTATCTCCCATTTCTTCTCTTTCTCTCTCCTTCGCACACACTCTTCTCTTCTCTTCTCATTTCCTCTCCTCGCCGTTGAGAAAAAGAAGAAGCATCTCGGCTAAATCTCTTATAAGCATGCACATTACATATATGTACGTATACTATGTCTCCGTCTCTACACATAAATAAATCTGTTTCTTCTGGAATAATAAAAAGAAAAGATGAAAAAAAAAGATCTCGTTTTTTTTTTTTGTGTTACTCCACAAGAGACCCGCGGCAATCAACCAATTCCGAACTCTGGACGCCGCTGCTATCGCGCTCTGAGAACGCGTTTAATCGGTATCGTAACTTGCCGTCACCTCGCATATATTGCTACGGCGACACAAAGCGATCCCTGTGCTCGAATTGTCCACGTTCATCGTTGTCCAGAGGCTGGGTCCACTAAGGAAGACACGAGCTAGGCCTTCTGGCTTAGGCGACTCACGGACAGAGATTCAGAGAGAGAGAAAAACTATAGAAATAAGATAGAGAAGTTTGAGGAGAGAGGGAGAGTACAGAGGGCAAAGTATAATATAGGTTGGGTTAGGCTTAGGCCGAAGTGGGGCCATGTGTTCAGTGTCAAGTTGCGCTGGAAGTTGGTCGAGTTGGCCGGGTTCCTCGATGGTCGCTGGTTCTTCCTCGACTGTAGTCATCTTATGCTCTCAGATGCTGATGCTGATGCTGATGCCCGCGATGCTTGCACGTGCACCGCCCGCGGTTGTGTGTAACTTAGCGCTCGGCGCTAGAGCTGCTGACTATGAGAGAAGAAGAGAACCGAACGTACCAAACGAACGAACGAACGAACTAACTAACGTATGGGTACGTAAGTTTCATGCTGGGACCTCGCGCGCACGTCTGGGAACAAAGCTCTCAGCATCTGGAACGCGTTAGAGGTTCCCCGTCATCCCGGCCTCGCAACCCCCCTTGCGTACCTTCTCCTCTTTCTCTTTCTCTTTCTCATTTTCTTTTTACTTTTTTTTTTTTTTTTCTTTTTTCGTTCTCCTTCGCTTAGCTCTAGTATACCGTGGACCGACACCACCCACCTCCACATCTGCGTATACATATATCTCGAGAAAGTAATATATAACCATCACCTTATTCCGAATGGAAAATACATACATTTAGCTATAAGCTTGCGGACTATCAAACAAAGAACTAAAAGCTCAGGCGTGTAGATATTATGTATTATCATACTCGTATTCCTAGGTAACTCGCAATTATTGCGGTAGGTGTACGTGACGCTGTAGGTTTCGAAATATTTTTAAAGGAACTAGACTACCGTGTCATCATAAGTATGGGACACGAAAATTTAGACTTATTATTAATTTCTTCTTTTTTTTTTGTTTTTACGAGAAAACTAAGAAAACTGTAATTCGTGTTACAAGAAGCAAAACGCGCCATTTGTCTCAACTGCCAGATAAATACTTGACCAATTTGTTATTTCGTTTAATGGACAGGACCGGATGAACGATTGGACTCATGGACAGGGAATGTCGGAGAGTAAATGATCACCGAGCAATCGGTCAAAAGCGTAATAGTGAACTATCTTATAGGATATATAAGCGCGCGTCTTAGAGTCTGTCAAATTTGACGAGTCTGGTCGCTGATTGCTCGCCTGGTTCTTTTAGGTTAAAGATTAATAAAACACACCCCTGATTAAATCAGTCGGAAATTATAACGTGAAAGATATACATCCTTATATACCAACTATACGCGGTATGTAGGTATAGGAAAGCGCGTACTTTGGTGCTCTTTATTGATGATGGAAGATGAAATAGAGTTTATAGAATAAAGTAGAGACTGCGGGGGATTGAGCGAAGGATGTTTGAAAAGAATAAAGAATAAAGAGTCGAACGGACGGACGGACGGACGCACGCACGCACGCACGCACGTACGCAAGCCAGGCAAGCAGGCAGGCAGGCAGGCAGGCAGTCAAGCAGGCACGCTGCTGCTACAGGGCACGCATGACACCGTTTTAAGCCTTCGTTTGATGATGGCGTATGAGTTTAAAAATAGTTTAAAAATACCAGGACACATTAGTCGGCTTGTGACTCTAATATTTACTGCCCTTGCAGTCAATTCCGAGATTCGCGTTTGTGGAGGAGACTGGAAGCTGAGGATAGCTAGAAGAGAAGAAACTGGCGCGAAGACGTTCACAGTAGGTAGGTATATATTATCGGGACTGAAGAAGAAGAATAAAAAAAGAAAAAAAAAAAAAAAAACAGAAGGAAATTTTTTTTCCCGTGTGTAATATATACATATACAGCGAGCGGTTATATACTTCCCGGTTTAGTTGACTTATATCCTTTGATTATTAACATCTTCTGAGTAAGTTAAGTCTACCGAAAAATTGACTACCTCTATGTGTATAGTATAGTATAAATCGACTCAAAAGTCGAAAACCTTTTGCTCTATATCTACAAGCTACAATCCTTTAGTCTGTATGTATGTACATACATACCTATGTATACATATATCAACGGGTTTGCTTGATAAAACAACAATCAAATCTCAATTGTGTGGGTATAACTACGCGGTCTTTAGCTTTTTCACATTCCTATGTTAAGACTAGGTAAAATAAATATATCTTTTGAGAAAAGTACCTCTTTGTCGATATATGTATATTCAACGAATTTTGTACAGAATTATTGATCGACTTAGATTCACCGTGCAGGCGTGTAAATAAATATTTTCATTATACGTTACTGTCCTTACTTCAGATCTGTGATTAACCACAAAACTATCGATTTTGTTTTTATTTATTTTATTTATTTTTTTCTTTGTATTTTTCATCTCTAATTCCATCGTTAGGTTTGACTGAAGTTCTAATTGCGAAAGAAACAGAGAACGAAGCAAAACAAGAAGAAGATTAAGAAGAAGAAGAAAAAGAAGAAGAGAGAAAAAAAGATGCATTTTTGTTGTTATCTTTCGAAAATGTATACCATAAATTATAAAGCCAATGGTATAGGGTTTTTTAGTTCACTTCCGGAAGCTGTTAGCACCTGCAATACGGTCATCGACGCCCCCGCAGTTAAATTTTTCCTAGCGATCGAGGCCTCGGCCTTTACAGAGTAGCCGTATAGTTCGACCACCGGAAGTCTTCTTTATATATTTATCTACTTTCAGAGTTGTTTTATTAATTGTGAAGAGAAAAAGGATACAAGAAAAAAAAATCAAAATTCAGACTATACATCCTGCAGCAAAGAGAGAGAGAGAGAAATATAGAAAAATAGGAAAACGATGTACAAGCAGCCCAGGGAATATAATACGTAAAAAATTGTCCCACGATAATTCTTGTTAAAAATTACTCATCCCAATCCTCTTCACTCTAACCCTCGAAAAGAAAAAAAAGATCCTATACATATAGCGTGAAAAAATATGTACAGATCATTAAAATTCTACAAGCTGTAGGTACACGCGGTTGCAATGACTCGGGCAATATTGTTCAAGGAGGGTTTAAGACGTTTGTATTATGGAGAAACGGATGTAGGTACGAAGTAGGATTAGCTGACAATGTGACTGTAATAATAAGCACAATGTCAAATCCAGCTCGCCTCAAGAATAATTCAATTAACAGCTGCAGTCAAAGCGATGAGCGGTCAAGCGCGAGATATCATCATCTAGATACTTGATCGTGTTTAAATTTCATACTAGCTGTACCGTGTATTTTTATTTCATCCCTGTTTTTAGTGTTAATACTAAATACCCGGAGATGGGGACAGAAATTTGGAACCTTTTTCTACAACTTATTAGAGGAAAAGCTTATGCCAAGGACCAATTACGATCAGAGATTGAAGAATTTATACGAAGAAATACGGAGTCTATTAAATTATAAATCGTTGACAAATATAAGGGAGGGTTTAATTTTCGTTGGATTAGATTTGTGATTAAAGTCGTGTCGCTGACCCGATAAATTAACGAATAATCCGGTGTAATAAATATGAGAAAAAGACGATAAGGAAATTGTGAGTTTAAGTATAAACCGTGTCCCGCGCGGTTCGAATATAGGGAGAAGTTGTTACTATACTATATTGTAGATGGTAGAGAAACTGAATGACGTGCGGGGTTGACATGTCGTCGCGGAGATTGAAGCGTTTAATTTATATTGTCTAGCAGTGTGAAACGTCACTCTTTAAAGTTTATGTTTCAAGTTGGTTGGATTGTTTGAAACACGAACTGTAAATACCGTCGGGTGAGTTACAAAAGTCTACACAGTAGTCATTATTCTTTTTTACGATTTCAGGCCTATTTTAAAACAACAGCATTCCCCTTTCACCGGGAAAGCCAGCAGCCTGAGAATAAGAAGAAGAACAACAAGAAGAAGAAGAAGATCTGGTTATATAGTACACTAGCACCAAAGAACAGCAGAGAGAAGTATTAGGGTCCGTGTAATCCACTACGATATCCGGAAACGCGTGCATACAGCACCGTGCTTATTCATCCCGATGTTACGTGCACGCGTATATATATGACGAGAAGAAGAAGCCTCTTTTAAGAACCGTCATGATAATTGTATCGACGCAAATTTCCGTGTGCAAAAAAAAAATAAAATAAAAAAATTATTTAAAAAATAAATTAAGAAAGGGTAAAAAAATTAAACAAGAAAAAAAAATAAGAAAATGGCAAAAGGATTTTTACGATGAAGTGTAGGTACATCCACTGCAGAGGGGGGTCACTGGGTCATAGAAGAAGTGGCAAGGTTCATGGTCTCAGCATCCGTCCCCCCTTTATCCCGAAGAGTAGCACATGGCGATGTGAATAGGTGATTTTGAGGAACGATCAGATTCGATATTGGTACACAATAGACATATATCTAGGTAAAACGATTGTGTGTCTTTAATATACCGTTGTCCACTACGCGTCGTGTTTTATAATAATATATCTATACAAATTGGCAACGAGCAATAGTATCGTTCCCATTTTGAAATCCGAACGTCACACGGCTCCCGTTTCCAGTCTTACGTCATTCGCGCCGCTCGGCCCGGTCCGGTCCGGTCTGCCAATTTGGTACAATGTCGGTATGTACCCGCTTAGGCATTCACCTATACTATATAACACCTTAACCATAATCACAGTTCGGCTTTTAAACCCATATCCTGAATAAAACTGCAGTAGTAAAACCTCATCGTAATCGGACGACGTATATATCCCCGCCAAAACTTACCTGCCGATCGCGTTCATATCATACTGCACGCCGCTTTGGGGGAGGGGGTCCCACGGGTTGAGATAAGGTGCACTCTCACCACCGCACAGGTCTCACTCCGACACTGATTTATTTATGTGTGTACGTGTGTGTGTGTGTGTATGTGTTGTGTATGGTGTGTGTGTGTGTGTGTGTGTGTGTGTGAACATACAGTTCCGGGGCACTGCGGGGATGGTGTCTTCCGTTTATCCCTTTATCCTTATATGATCCTTGTTAAATATCGTTTGATTTTTCTTTGTTTGATTGATTGTTTTAAATAGATTATTTCCTTTGATTATTCATTTCTTTCCTTGTTCCTATTGTTTAAAATGTATAATCCCGTTCGAGGTATTGTATATTAACTTGCGGTATGCATATATATATATATATAAATAATAATATAACGCCGGTATAACGTAACACTCGCACGCTGGAACACTGATCATCCGCCCCCCTGAGGGGAGGGGATTCCCCGTTGATCGGAAACGTTTCACTACTGTAACTAGCCGCACGCGACCCGATGTTGTAAAGGTCCGCCACACAACGTTCGACGGTACCCACGACGGCGACGGCTACGGCTACGGCTAGGGCTACGACGACGACGACGACGACGACGACAAACGACGACGGCGAAAAGGGGGTGGCGGGGTGATCGAGGGGCGATCTCGAGACGTCGCCGAAGGACGCTACAATGGGAACAATCGCGACGTCAGAGCGTCGGCTGACTGACTGAATTCGCTAGGAGCCTGGCGGTAGCGGCCACCGGGAGATCAGTTCAGCGACGTTGCGCGCCGCGTCGCGGCGCCCCACCCCAAGCGCCCCGATGCCCCGTCACCACCGACCACACCCCCTTTCAGCGCCAGGCTCCGCCCTCGTTCTCCAACACCCACGCTCGCCCTCAATATCTCTGTCCTTTTCTTACCGATGCTAGGTTTACTCTCCCAGCTTCGTTACAACATCGCGACAATACAAGCGCACAATTCTCTCTCCACGTACACACACATCCATTCATCTCTCTCACTCTCTCTATCTTTCTCGTCGTAGCTTCTTACGGAGAACGGTGTGGTGTATATCCACACACCGCGGTGCGTTACCCACCCGCACCCGCACCAACACACACACACACACACACACACACCAACTAGTTATACCGATATACGTCGTGATATACAGCGAGAGCGAAGCGTGCCTCGCTTCTAGTCAAGGGAGTTGCGGTCGGTGCGAGTGAACGCGAGTTCCTTCGCTCTCGTTCACGTTACGTTTCGGTGTCTCGAGGGGGTCTGGGTTAAGAGTAAGAGTTAGGAGTTAGCAGTTAGAGTAGCGCAGCAGGTGCGGTGTCCCGGTGCCTGATGTCTGATGTCTGAAGCCTGACGCCTGGTGTTTTCTGCGTGGTTCGAGAGGGCGGTATCGTAACCTCGCATTGTCCCGCGGGAAAGAATCATCCCTTTAGCTGTTGGTACACCTTTAGTCGGCTGGCGCCGGGGCGCCAAGGAGTGGGGGAGTTCGGCCAATCCGGTACGCGGATAGGCGCCGCGCAAATCACAATGCTCATTGTTGACGCGGCCCACCCTTGCGTCGGTTTACTCAGCAAGGAAACATCCCGCGCGCATGTGCCGACAAAGGGGTTGAGGTTGCTTGACGTCAGGCACCTACCAACCCCTTCCTTTCTCTCTCCCTCTGTTCGTTTTCGTTTTACCTCCACCTCAATATACCTGCCAACCTACCTACCTAGCCTGCCAGCCTGCCAGCCTGCCTGCCAGCCAGCCAGCCAGCCAGCCAGCCAGCCAGCTAGCTACCCTGGATCTCTCTGGCTCGCGGTATCCCCCTTTTCGCCTCCCTCGCACCTTCCTGGCGTGCGCCTTGCCTTGCCTTCTCCGCACACACACCGCGTGTGCACGGTTCAGTTCGCTCCGCTTTTCTGATGCGGGGGGATGCTCGTTCGTTGGGGCAAAACCGGGTCCTAACGGTACAGGGGTAGGCGGGAGGAGCGAGGAAGAGACAAGAATGGCGCCGGTGCGCATCCCTTTCATGTCCTCCGCAAACCGTTTCAACCTACCTCCTTCTCCACCCCTCTTGTACCCCTCATCCAACTTTGTCGTCATTCCGTTCTACCGTCGAACTGAACTTCTCGCCGCGCGTACTCGCGGCGGATGGTCTCTTTGTCGTTAGAAACACCGTGGTATAATATTTTCGATCCCCTTTAATTTTCCTTTTTTTTTTTTTTTTTTCACTTTTTTCTTTTCTTTGTTATTTCTACCTTCGAAAGAAAATAGCTGCATAATTATCATGACGATCATTTTATAAGAGAATTATGATTCTAGATGATCATTCGACAGATTTGATGATCATATTGATCCCATGACGATTATAATGAAAAATAAAAATTAGAAAGAAAATAAAAAGGATAAATACGAAAAAATTTGCATGCGCGATGATTTTTTAGATTTATAATTTTATTCCCAATTTTTGTACATACAGCCGTGCTAATACGGGTTAGGATATATAAAGTCCTGATTTTATAATAATATAATACACACTATGTGAAAATGAGGAAGAAAGAGAAAAAAAACAAAAAAATTCCAAAAAAATATCTTCGCCGACTCGATTATTCTTAATGCTCTTCGCTATACACCCGTATTATCGCCGTTGGTGCGAGTTCCTCCGAGAACTTCAAAGGTTTACCGCGATTTTACCGTGACGTGGGGCTGTCAGATAAACCGGTGACTTTATTGAAAATACCGTGAAGAAGAATACTCATTGACGATTATAGGTATATGCGGATAAAATCATATCCAATACCTATACTCGGCTATCAGAATATATTACTTATTCTATAGGTATATATACCTATATACTGTATACGTATATACATACGTCACGTACTCTCGGCTGCATCACCTTCATACTCACGCTTCAGCTGGGATCAAGATTTAAGGTAATATATAAGTGTAGATGATTAAATATATCACATTATGCAGTATAGGTATACGAGTTATCAGTTAATCCCAATAATTCTCAAATTGATATTAAATATTTGACTGGAATCGTTGAATAATTTACGACTAGTTAAACGTGATGATAGACTGAATAAATCAATTCGCTTTATCCGATTGAAAACTAACATCTATATCTTTCAGATCGTCTAGCGTGATTATATCGAATGCGCGAGAAATAAATCACGGCGTTGCGATGAGTACAGTTCATACTTTACGGTATAAGTTTTGTCATTTGCAGTTTTATATGCAGTCGATATGTCTACACTAATATTTATTTACAGATTCAGGTATAAAGTAATTGACAATTGATATAGGAAATAACAAATAAATCGATCTATCGATCAAAAAGATAAAACCGGATAGATTCTAGATATAACAGATGTATCTGTCATAAGAATATCGCAATTCAAGACACAGTACGAAACATTCAAGTAACAAAAAATATGAACACTAAAACATCGAGAAAAATACACCGTTCTTTAATCCGGGAGATGTACCGCGCGCCGTATCTACTGATCTCGTTCAACGCAGGTCTGACCAAGCACGGCTTCTACTACTGGCGATACTTTAATTCATTAATCGTACCTCGGGCTAGCTCTTACTTAGTTTTGAGATAAGATATTGCACGTATGTCGTTATACATCGAGGCTCTGAAATTATGTAAAGTTAAATGTAAGCTAATGATATAAATAAATGGAGACAGTAGTAGGAGAGTTGTGTGGTCAGCCGCGGCGTAGCGATAAAATTAAGTGTATCTCGGTTGAAAAAAAAAAAAAAAAACAAAAAAAGAAAAAAACAAAATGAAATGCAATAATGTGCATATAACTATACGTTTAACGATTACGTATTAATGTTTGGATTTTCGAGTCGGTTTTAAGTAAGCTTTATGAATAATTATGTATGTGTGTACGTGGAGGCTAGCGTTACGGTGTATCTTTTAGATACGTCTGACAATGAGATGATCGTGGCCCGACGACTGTTGCGTAGAAATAGAAATACTTCCCGCCAACCGGTCTCGCCTGAGCTTTCTATTTACAATCCTCGACAATAGTCAATGGTGAAGTAGCGTCGGTTGGTTCATCTTTAGGCAGCACGATCTTGACTCCCGCCCCAAACAAATGACGCCTCTGGGATAGCACGTGTTTGACTTTGTTCTTAGAACTGGAACTTCTGGTGGGCTGTCAATCTCGTGAAAAGGAAATTTACTTGTTATTTTATTTTATTTTTTATTTATTTTTTTTTTTTCCAAGAATTCTTGTTACAAATAAATATAAACTGAAGTAGTACCACTCGCCGAACAGTACAGTCGTTTGTTGAAATTTTATACCGCAAGTATATGCCTATATGTATGTTGTATACCGGCTTATTATAACCTGATTTATAAACCCCGTGGTCATCGTCATTACAATGACTAATTAAACCAAAATTACTACTTATATCATTAGTCTTGACTCTCAAGCCGTCCTATCTTCAGACACATCATATATCTATAATGAACTTAATACTCAGCTGTCAAAGGCTTTGCTATACTGCACCAGCCAACGAACTTTTAAGGCGATGAGTTACCGAGGAACTCAAACATGTCCGTTGAGAAATTGTTATCCGTTATAATTTAATATCGATAAAAATAATTATTTGTTCTTCTTGATTTGTTATTTAATATAGGATGTTTTATTTTTTATTTTTATTTTTTTTTACGGTAACACTTTGACGATTTTGAGTATCGGGATTAGCTAGATATGTACTAAAAGTATAATGGGGATGAAAAATGGAGAAAATCCGGAAGCAAGACGGTCTCGTATGTGGGAAAAACCGATCTTTATAACTGTAGTGGAATGCGGCGATTAGAATATTCGAGTGACTAAACCGTTGATATTTATTGTTAGCCTGTGTAATGAATCCGAAAGTTCGAATATCTCTTCTCGAATGAGAACGAAGCGAGATGCTGTGTTTCGGTTAGCACGACGAAGAGCCTCAGAACTTCTGCCCCCAGCACTAGATATTATTCTATTCTGGTCGAAAACGGCGATCCAGACAAGAACAATGAGTGTTGTACCCCGGGCGTGGAGTTGTCTTAGTGATCTTCTTAGCTTGCTTATATATATAAGAGGATGAGCGCGGGTGGTTTAGTATACGATACGTTGAATTGAGATGGTGGTAGTGACCAAGACTGAAGAGTGCAAGAACTCGAACCGGGGTGAAGTGTAGAGGGACGGTACGCGGGAAGAGATTTATGCACGACGGCGGCGGCAGCGGTGTTGGGACGTTTTGCTCCCGCTGCTGGACGTCGTCCGCTACAACGACGACGACGACGACGACGACGACGACGACGACGACGACGACGATGAAGAAGACGACGACCACGACCACGACGACGAAGATGCTTGTGAATGAACATTGGCTCGCGAGCGTTTCCGGTGGCTGGTGCAATGCAGAGTCCCCTCATGTTCTCTCTTCTTTCCTCTTTTCCTCTTATGTCTCCCCGTTATCCCTCACCTCACTCTTGATCCCGGAGCGTGCGTCGCCCTCATCCGCAAGTCCGTCCTCTTTGCTTTTCATGAATGAGTCGACGGTCGCATCTCCCGTTCCGATTACCGAAGCTAAGCGACAGCAATAAGCCGAGCGCGGGAGATGCAGCGCGCTGAATTTAGACCACGGTTGAGAACGGGCGAGCTGGACTTCTTTCCCTTCCTTCCTCTTACCTCTTGCCACTCACGATATCTTCTTCTTCTTCTTCTTTTTCTTCTTCCTCTTATTCTTATTCTTATTCTTATTTCACTGCTGCACCACGTACCGGCTCCGGACTGTACGGGTAGCGAAGAATCTCCTTCCCCGCTACGTTGCTTCCATTATTAATATTGCTGTCCGCGGTCGCGGGTCGTCGCAAAACTCCTCTTGCGGTCCCCCTCATTCTTTCCCTCCCTTCGACCCTCGCTGTCCTCCTTCCCTTCACCACTACTTCTTCGCGCCTTCGCAGCTCTTGCACGAATTATAAATAGGTAGTTTTTGTCAGCTCTATGCATCAGCTTTTGTTTTCACCAAACTAACTCGCCAGCTTTTTAGATTTCAGTAATATAACCCACCTACGTTAATACTCTACAATACAAACGAACGTCAAACAACATAAATTACTTCCACTCTCACATTACGATACACACTTATAAACGGTCGCAGATAATGAAAAATGAAGAGAAAAATAGGGGAATCAATCTCACTGCAGTATGTGTTAATATTGAATCGATGTGACGTAGCCAGTGTCAGATATATCACGTTCCATCTCTCTCTCTCACCGGCGTCCTCATGAATGAAATCGCCGAGCACTATGGACTGGTGCAATTCCGATTCTAGGTGGGAGAATAATGGTTACTCTGTAATCTACTACCAGGAAATTCAATACATTTATTATTAATATATGTATACAGCTCGGAGTAGTGCAGATAGAGAGACGAAGATTGATACGGGTACACGCGTATCACTTTAGCACAGTGATTATAATTACATTTTACTTTGTTACACCATGCATTGCGACGTGATGCGAACCAGAACGTATAAGATTATCCTTTCATAAGAATAATAAGAGAATAATGAGAACGACTATTGACTTATTACACCCGTGATAATGCGATGATGATAAAATGAATTAGAAAAATAATACATATAGGTACGAATAACATAACATAACGCGTATGGCTGTGTAAACAGTGTGTAAGCTGCAATCAGGCTGCAACCGTATAACATAATACGTAGACGCATGTGTCTGTTCAGTGGGTCGGGGCTTCAGCCTCTGCACTGTAGACTAGACGAGTTAATCGTCTGCGGAAGCACAACAAACAGCGAGATAATAAACGCCGTGTCTGTCCCTCTGTATACGGTTACGATAATAATGCCTTCTATCGATGCGGTGCACAGCCGGTGCGGTGTTGCATGGATGGGTATGGGCTTGGGCTTGGGCATGGGTACGGGTACGGGAACGGGAACGGGAACGGGCCGGGATCGGGGCCGGCCAAAGGCCGCACGGGAACGACAGCTAGAGGTTCCCCGCGCCCCCGCAATACCCCTGACTAAAAATAGGTCAGGATATGTAGTACGATGGAGACGAAGCGGCCTCGCCAGATACCTACCTCTACTCCTCCTCGACTATATACTCTCTTCGGTTCGTATAGTCTTGGCGTATTTCAGAATAAACGCGCGGCTCGGATCTGTCCCCTACATATATGTATACATATATACCTATATGTATATCTATACTATATCTATATACCTACTCTCTCGTCCCGCAACTATAACCGCGCGCGCGCGCTTGCCTTGGCTATTTCAGCTGACGTGTGATCAGAGAAGAGAGAGCTGCTGCAGTTAAGACTTGCCGAGCGAATTGGATATAGAAACTTTCTTCTTACTGCTGATGCTGATGCTGCTGGTGCAGCAAACCTCTGTACGTATTATATTATCATTATTATATAGAACCGGAAAAATTACGGAATAATATATAATCAGATAATTTGATACGAGTATCCGTTTATCTTATGTCATGATCTTTTTTTTATTTTTTTTTCAAAAGATTTCGATTTGTCAATTGATTTTTACCGGATCGTATAGTATCGATCTAAGGTTAAACTCATCGTATTCTTTAATCATAAGTTGGCGTTATACAAATTGAGATTATCTTATTGTTAATGATCACCGGAAGTACGTGGGAATTACTAAGATCCGAGGATCAAGTTGTATAGAAGGAATGGAGTTGTATGGTTGAATGGGAGTAGAGAACCTCCTACCTCGTACGTCTCTGAAATGAGAAAGAGAGATAAAAATATTTTCACTTAATTTTTTTTTTGACGAACTTTAGTAAAGACGATCCCTTAAACAGCTTGCGTGGTTATTCATATCGGGTTGAATTTGGCCTTCTAAAAGATCCCGAAGTGTTTTAACCTTGAACTTCACCTACATATCTAATTTAGTAGCCATATACATTTAACGGGTCGTATACCGGAAGCCCTTAAATTTTTTTTCTCTCTCTTTCACTCTCTCTCTCTTCTCTCTAGATGCGTATAAAACTTGTAGATCATCGTATTTACGGGAGATCTTGAAAGATCCTTGAATATATATAACGAGTTTCACTGATTATATCTAACGTAGGTATAATATATTTTCTTAAAAGTCTCAGACAATATTATAGTAAGAGAAAAATTGTTGAAAAAAATTACCTAAAATTATTTTTTATTACAAGTTAAAACGTGTGTAGGAAGAAATGTGTATACGTAGGTACGATATACGCGGAGATATATATGTATACGTAGGAAATGCGTTGAAATGTTTAATAGAGACGTGGCTATTGAATTCGATGATATCGTAAATTAAACGAGATATAGAATAAACCGTATGCACATACCTACCTCATACCTATCAATATATATATATATATATGAAATTAGACGGTAAATTAACGGATAAAATTGATCCTTGAAAAAATGCCAGAATATTTGGCCAATTCAGAGCTTTTTACATTCGGAATTTGCGAATCCATCTACATATATACGTGCAGTATTATACTCTGCCAGACCACATGTAAACTCGGTAGGTACTTCTGCCTATAAGCCATAAGGGATCGTATACATAAATACATTCAATCATGTAGGTATACGTATTTCTATACACACTGACCTCTAAACCACCAGGCACCAGCAGACCAGCCAAAGAACCAACGAATCAAGCAGCCATAGGCAACCCTCGCGATTCAACCAACCCCCAAACAACCTCCTCTACTCGGTGTCTAAGCATAAAAAGAATGTGACGGTTCGGTGAGAGAGAAAGAGGCCAAGAGTGGAGAGGAGAGGAGAGGAGAGGAGAGGAGAGAAGATGAGATGAGATGAGATGAGATGAGAGGAGAGGAGAGGAGGGTTGCTTTCGTTGGCAGTGCCAAGAGGGGGTGAGGTTGCGGTGACAGCAGCGGCCTGGCGCAATGATTAATGGCTTGGAGCATTAACAGGCTATTGACAAACACGTTTCCCATCCCCTGTTCGGGCACCCTACTCGGGGGCACCCTCGCCTCCCCCCTCCCCTCTCCTTTGGTCCTCGGATCCTCTGGTCGCCGTCGACCTTCTCTTCGTCTCACAGAGCCAAGACCAGGGTATATAATCGTTGAATGGGAAGAAAGCCGCGAAAGAAAGCATCCGCGAGAGCGTGAGGTTGGGTCTTTCTTAAACGCCTCCTACTCCGCCTATACTCTATATACTAGCCGGAAAAGAGGTGCGGGAGAAACTGACGAGCTACCGATGAGAGGGAGAGCAAGGGACAGGGAAACTGGTGATGGAAGACGGGTAAAGAAGCAAAGAAGCCGTTTCGTTGGTTCACCACCATCGTCAGGGTATACCCGTGCAAAAACGCCTCCCTGACTCTAAGATCTCGCTCCTGTAAAGGACTATCGCGTTCACCTCTCGATAACATTCAGACCCTGTACCTCGCAGCTTTCGACCCCTTTAACTTTTCAGAGATTTTCTTATTCTCATGCTAAGATGGAGCAGAAAATGTCTCTCATTGAATAGAGGAATCGTTTATCGCCCGGCGAAAGACATCGCGGATATAGCAGGAAGAAATTACGAGATATACCTATGTATATTCATCAAGGATCAAGTTTTTTATAAAGATAAATAAAAAGAAAAATTAAAATAAGAAGAAGAAGAAGAAGAAAGTATTTTAGGATTGTATGGCGTATTCCGAGAAGTTGTTTGTGTATTGTCCTAGTATTATATCTATTTCGGTGTTTTAGTTTGGTAATTTTCTTCGAGGATGAGACTTCGGTGTATGACGATTTGTCAAGCGTGTTTTTCGTGTCAGCGAGTCTATCTGTCAGTCAACCCGTTTCTTCGAGAGTTGAGTAGTTAGCTAGGTACAAAGAGTGAAGCTGGAAAGCGACGACGTGTGTGATGATGGTGATACACCGAAACCCCGTGGTTTTCGATAAGCTTTTTTTTTCAACTTTTCGATGTTATACGTTGCAGAGAAGCCAACGCAACCGGCAACCGGCAACTGGCAACGGGTAACGGGTACGAGTGTTAAACGCGTATAGAAAAACGAACTTGGCCCAGAGCTTAGCTGCGGCTAACTGCGGTGCTTTAAATATCACTGCGGGGGCCCCGAGCTGTTTTTTAGCTTACACGCGTTTAAATAAAGAATAACTAAGTTCGTCGTTAATTGTTTGCGGCACAGCGGCCATTGATAACCCTAGTCATTGACAGATTGGCTCGACTGGTAGTCAGCTCCGTTTCTCAAGACATTTCAACCGGCAAACACGTCAAACTAAGGAAACGAAATAAAATAAAAAAGAAGAAAAATGAATTTAACACCTCAGTCTTGTTATAGAAATTCATTTTTTTTTTTTTCAAAAATCGGCATGAGCTAAACTGTAATCAATGTAAATAAATAATATATCATATAATTAAAACTCTCCAATCTATCCTTTCTATTTTTTTAATTACTTTTTATGTATAAAATATTACGCGAGTGCAGTACAGCGCAGATGCATCTTCTTCGAATTGATCGTTCTTACGTTCGTATAGCTTGCACCTTCACAGTGATATCAACATTCGAAGTAACATTTATAGATTACTATATTGCCGGTAACTTGCAGCCGGTTTGAATACAATTTATGGTGGCAGCCGATTGAATTATGAACCGATAACGTCTGTCTAATTACGCCGGTAGCACCGTCGTCGGAGCGTGTCACTGCTGGTCATTTCAAACCAAGAGTTGTGTGGGCAGCCCGGTTAGCCAGGTGAAGAGAACACAGCTTCTCTAAGGTGCAGTCAGTGTGTGATGTAAATTCATCTAGTAGATAGGTATACACGTATAGTTACATATATTCGTGTCCCCGTGCATGTATACGAGTAGGTACCTACCTACACCGTGGGTAGTGTTATACCCACCTATATACGTTGCGTAAAAACGTGGTATACCTCCGATCCCATAGGTACATGCATACATACATACATACATACATACGATCTGAAAGAAGTTTCAGGTGCGCGTTTACGATATAGAAAAAATTCTCGATGATATCGGTCTCGGTGGATATTCATTGAAGTTTCTCTGTATTATATATGTATATGTATATAGGTATATATATTTTACGTAAGCTCCAGTATAAGCTTTTCAATATCTACGAAGTCACGTATGTGATGCGTATAAATATGCACATACCTGCGAATGTTGAGTGTGTGAAAAAAAAAAAAGCTAAAATCCGAGTAATATTATACGATCAGCCTCCCGTCTCAATTTTTCTACGAAATTTCCTCTCCGATGATATAAGTATATATAGGTATATGTATATATATATACGTATTCGGCAAAAAGTCGTTGATATTTTATTTTATTTTATTTTATTTTTTTTTGCTGTTTCAATTTTTACTAATTTTCCAATTTTTCATTACTTCATTTTTTTTCATACCGTTATCCACTTCATAATTTCATTCAATTACCAGACCGTATATATACGATGTTGATATGTGTACTTACGAAATGGACGGGTCAAGATACTTTCTCGGCTTCTTTTTATACCCTCTACATATACGTTACATGTATGTATGTATGTACATACATACATGCCTACCCAACTACATATACGTAACGTAAAGGATAGGTACAAATATCGGGATGTGGTGCAGTTAGTTTCGCTGATCAACGAATCCACTGTGAAGCGCGTGGCTAAACCGAGACTGCAGGTACGTAAAGGCCTGAGTCATATAGCACAAAGTGATTCCGTACTCGAGCTTGTATTTGTCCATACGTATACATACACGCGGTCCCTACACATACAGATACACCCGTGAATATACGTATATCTTGCGAATATAGGTATATACGTATGGGTTGTATAGGTATAGGTATATATGTGCGATCGGTCGCGTTCGGCGATGGTGCAGCATCGGGTGCTGGGTAACTCCTTGTCGGTAGGTAGTGGGTGGTTTGGCGGTTGTGGGAGGATGAGGATGAGGATGAGGTGAGGGGGTAACGGGGGAGGAAAAATAGAAGAGAAGGACGCGGCGGTTCAACTCGTTCGCTCCATTCATATAACGATGAAAAGGCCGCGCGCGGCGAACAGACGTCGTGAAAAGAGAAGAGAATTATTATGATTATTATTATTACCGTTTCTATAGGAATGATTTTCCCTTTTCCATCTGTCTTCAACTTTCGGTATAACCTATCTATATACGCGTATATATACCTATATATATAATATATATAATATAGTACATATATATATCTACAGATATATACCTATACCTTTATACAGATAAAGGCTACCGAAGGATTCCCAGAGAACCGGGACGTGCCCAACGACGACGACGACGAATGCCTTCGGCGCCAGGGAATCCCGTTATTCTATAAGAACTATATACCTCATTAATGAAAATATATGTTTAGGTACGGAATATTTGTAATAAAAATTTTTATAATAAGACGTGATCCGATGATCTTTTATTCTATTATATTATCTCAGTGATTCAATTTTTATTCAACCGCATATATAGAATATGGTACATTGAGAGGACACGATGTGTTATATCTGTAAACACTGCTAGAGAGCTTTTTTCCGGATTAGTCAGGATCGGCTTTTAGTCAGGGTGTACCCGATCCTCAATAAGAAAAGAATATAAAGGAGGGTCATTCAGGATACCGTTGTTAACACCGTCTTGGGGATTGATCCGGGTGGTCGGTGGGGTAGCGATTTCTTTCCCCCCTTTGGTTCTTATAAAGGGACATATTTCTTTCTATTACTTTACTTTCCACACGAATTTTGAAAATAATATATCTTAGATATATGTACATACATTTCAATTTTTGATTTATATTTTACAGAATCTCCAACCGAGTAGATTACACATACATAATCATACTAATATCCAGCATATGCAAGATTTTATTCGCTAAAGGCGAATGGTTTAACCACGCGTAAAAAATAAAAAAAATAAAAAAAAAATAAAAAAAGCGCAGTATACGTATAATATCGAGTCTTACCGCGGTGAACACACAATGAGTTTGTTGTTTGTGCCGGTTCGGCCAGGGGCCTCACACGTGTCGTGCGACGGACTGCCGACTGTGCAACTTGCACCGAAATCCCTCGCTCGAGTTTTACCTTTTTTTTTTCTTTTTCTTCTTTTCCTTTTTTTCTTTTTTTTTTTTTTTAAATTTTCTATTCAAAACATGTGGCCCATATTAGCAGCTTGGGGCGGCAAATGAGAGGGGCTGCAAGTCGTCGACGATGCCTGATCGCTCTCTCGAGAGTGACCGCTGATCCTCGCTCTCTTCGCTCTTCATGCGGTGACCGAAGCTGTTTGGCTCAATTATATTAGGCGATGTTGGAATATAACGAGCGAACGAGTGCCTTTTATTTATTCTACTAACTCACTATTCTACTCCCTTGTTACGCCGCCCCCGCGTCTTCTTCGTTGGCCTTTTTATCCCCTTGGTATATACATACATATATATGTAATATATATATCACGCACAAAGAAAATCACTGTGCGATTATTATATGAAAATTTCCAGAAGTGAAATTAAAACTTTTGCATAAGTAGGCTTAGAATACTGATTACAGTCGATCTTACTATACATTGATGAATAATGAGTCAACTGTTTATAATTATTATCAGTAGTACTCGATTCTGAAATTAATTGAAAGTATATTTCTCTATAATCTACCATTTTCAATAATTATATACCATTTTTTTTAAGTATATAGTACAAATGGCATTAATACTCGTAGTAAAATTTCCAGAGCAGTTTGATCTTAGCTCTTGATCCCGAGCTCATAGAATAATTAGAAATTGGCTTTGGCACGAATAGGCAGTTTGCCATAACGCCGCGACGTGACACGACGCCCATGTCTCGTTTGGTTAAGAACAACATCGTCAATCCGTCACTTGGCGTGTAATACCCTAATACGTCGCTCATGGTCTGTCTTCTTCTTGTAGTGTTCCATCCTAATTTTGTTCTGTTTTTTGTTTTTCTTTTTTCGATTTGTTTATTTTTTCGTCATTCTATTTTTTTTTTTTTTTTTTTTTTTTTTCCTCGCAATTTTTAGTCATCGTTATCGTATCCTTGGCTGCAGTCACTGCCCGATCGTACACGAGCTTTCTAATCATCTCACCAATAGCTGGTAATTCTTTGCTCCAGTGTCAGCAGCTTATAATAACATAAAGAGTATCGGGGTATGGGGGGGGGTGGAGTAAAGTATATAAGAAGAAAGTATAAGAAAGTAGGAATGACAAGGCAGGATGATGAGCTATTCCGGTCACGGGAGACTCGGGGAGTCCTCGGGGCTCCCGGGGGTCCTGATAAAGAAGGGAGAAAAGAAGTAAAAGAGGAGGAGAAGGAGAGGGATGCTGTGGCCCAGCGGGATCGTCTCATCTCCTGGTCTTCTATCACGTCATAAAAATAATCAACTCCACTCAATGAGCCCGGGGACACTTTGATCTCGCGCATTTGTTTCTCCCTCAACGTTGGTTGCTGCCAACGTCCTTATTTTATTTTTATTTATTTATTTTTTTTTTCTCCATAGCTGAAACGGCGGAGGACGCAGGAGCCAGCAACGCAGTACCAAACCATAATCATCCACCGGTCGTTGTGTATAGCGCACGCATTTTAAAGAAGAACCCCAAAACTTTTACCAACCACCAAAAATTTCTTGCTTTTCTGACTAAAAAGTTAATGAGAAAGGGGATGCTATTTAGTCGGAGCTGATGGGTTCAAGTTTCGTGTAAGAAACCCGGCTTCTCATTGGTCTCACCGAAATTGAGTTCCCCGCAAATTCCCATCCACCTAATACAGCTACACGACGAACGACGACGACGACGATGGGGCCGGAGCCAATATCTTTTCCCAAAACTTTTTTGACTGTATCTTCGCTACTTTATACTGGCTTTTAAAAACAATCACAATTCTTTAACAACTTGAATTAAAAAACTCTGATTATCCTACCTCATAAAGTTCGTACACACACACACACACACACACACAGACACACATCAATTCGAACGTTTTCACATAAAAATATGCACGTATCTATCCTAATACCTAGATAATATTTCTCCAGTCGTGTGCAAATAGAGATTTTGACTGTAGATATATATGCATGACATATCCAGCTATCGCTGAGAGATAGCTAGGCGGGTGATTCAAACACTGAGTGACCAGTTCGTGTCTATATAACTATCCATTGAATACAGAGTATCGACTATACACACGTATCCCCTTCCCCGGCCAATGAGAGTTGACTTTGCATAATGCATAGCTGGAATACATCCCAGTCAAAGTCACAGTAGCGCGGTGCACCAGTGATAACGCACACTGTGTACACCTAATAATTATAATCACTGGATGCAACGGCTTATAATATGCCGCGTCCCATACGGTCCATTGATCAGTACCAGAGCGAAAGGATTAATCAGCGTATGACAAATTAACATAGCTTCTTGATTGATATCACAGTCGCTTAGTATATGAATGTTGTCTCTATGTCGTCACTAGCTCGTTTTTTAATTGACGTTAACAAAAGACCTTTTCAATTAATTGTCTCATCATATTTTTCAATTCAATCAAACTCGTTCCGGAAGAGTATTAAAAATAAAAAAACAAGTAGGTAGGTTTTGCGCCCTTTTTAGAGGTTTATTTTTTTATACCCATATGGATACAATATTTTGACATTCCCAAAATCACATTCTCAGATTAAATGATTCCAAAAAAGCAAAAAAGAAAAAAAAAAAAAAAAAAAAAACAACTGATTTCCACTTATTTTAAAGTGGCTTAATATTATCATGTTACCAGACGTGAGTCGTTAGAGGTCGGACGTCGATACCGGATTATAAACTCATCATATAATAATGACCTTAATGAACACGAAGGGGTAACAAGTTCCGTCGGGTGTTATCAAATATTCAGACCGAATCAATCCTGGCGTAGTAGGTAGGTATACCGACGGGGGTGGCGAGAGGTCGTAGAGGGGCTGATTTTGAGAAGTGGAATGAGGCAGGGGTTTGAGGCGGCTCGCTTAACCCTTGAGTTTGCGGCCGGGACTAAAGTAGTTACGTTTGTCCTTTGAGTTGATAGGGCGGCGACGCCGAGGGCGACCCGACTAATCCTTCCGAGTATGGAAGGAAGGAAGGAAGGAAGGAAGGATCCGTCCTGCTAATGGGGCCAACCTCGCCTTGCCCTGGACCTTGCAAACACTTGCGAATCTAAGGCGCACCTGGACGATATATCGGGCAGGGCGTCGTTGCACCGTATAAACCCGACGTCGGTACGTCGGGACGTATCGCGTTTAATATTAAACTGAAATTCAAACTCAGGTCACGACTCTAGATTTCGGTTCAAATCCTACGACCGCTAGTATAAAGGTCTCGGATCGTATATGATTTTCAGATTCCTATATTTTCGGTGAAACAAAAAAGGTTAATCACCCCGATTCCAAAACCTCCCCCCCCCCCCCAAAAAAAAACAAAAAACAATAAATAAATAAATAAATAAACAGGAATAAATAAAGATAATAACTCCCCGATGTTTCGTAGAGGTAAAACGCACAATTAGCACGATGGTCCTTCTCCTCGGGGCCACTCTGGGGATCACCAAGTTGTTAGGGCGAAAGGAACGAGCAGCCAGGCTAATGACTCGCGGAATGATTGATTCGCCGTTAGCTTTTACTCGCTCACTCGCGTACCGGCTTCTACCTTTATCTTTCACATTGGCGTGCGCGCGCGCGCGTTGCTGTTGCCGTTGCCGTTGCCGTTGCTGTTGCTGTTGCTGCTGAGTTCATTCGCTATTCAAGGCCTGTCACGCCGCCAGCCGCAACATTCAATAAATATAATATAATCGCCAGGATTCATTCAACGTGGGCCACCTACTCTCAGAGGCAGATTATACATACATATACAATATTATATATGTATAAATTATACAGCCGATGTACATATATACCCGAAACTATATAACGTATTATATACCTGCTATAAACTTGATCACGTGTATATACATATTCGAAATTTTTTTTTTTCTTATTTATTATTTCTACCGATTAAACGATGTACATACATAGACTTTATGTTTCAAGTCCGTTGCAGTACGATGTGTAAGTATATATACGTATATATAACTTGTGAAAGTTTCGCATATCCCTTATCTGTTAAAACTGCACCAGCACACGGGGTGAATTGAAAGCGTATGGTTATAAGTTTATCCCGGTAAATCTTCGAGGCAAAGCTTTCGTTAACGAATATAAATGATCCAACGAATTTGTAATACAAAACGTCCGACACAAGTTGACAAAAAGCTGAGTCACTTATCGGCGAGCTTTCAGTCTATAAGTCATGCGTAGGTATATATGTATAGGTAACGTTATATACACCCCGTATAGTGACTGTACTCTTATTTATTAATCGCGATACGGTTATCGGCCAAGGCTTTTTAAACCTCAACGAATTTTCGTACGATTCAATAATCTCAACGTATACGTATACATACGTACCTCCAAACGTCGATTTATTTCTATACGTGTCTTTTTTATTTTATTTTTTATTTTATTTCTTTCTCTACATTTTTTCTTTCATTTTTTCTTTATACATACCCATGTATAGGTACAGTGTAGAAAATTTTACCATTTAGCGTTCGTTCGTACCTAGGTATACCTATAACACCAATTAGATATGGTAGACTCGGTGTATAAGACCCATGTTACACGTACACATGTCTACCTATAATATATACATATATAAGTATATAATATATGTCGATGCCAATTTTACCCGAGAAGTGTAGTGGCTCACCGCCTCCGCTCGGTATCAACACATTGTAAGCCTGTCCCGGAGAGATGGATTACGTGGTAATATAATGTACCCGGTGTCAGGAAATAAAGGGCATTTTGTGCAAAGGGATGACAGAGTGTTTCACCCTATAAGCCGACCAGATCGCTGTAGCACGAGATCACTGAGACAGGAAAATCCTGACTATGATACGAGTATATATACGTAAAACTTGAATTTTTATGAAATTTTTTCTGTTTTTTATTTATTTATTTTTTTTGCTCTTCTGTGGATAAAGAAAGAATTAAACAAACGAGTAAATGAGTGAATGAACAAGGTGTCAAAGTAGGCATGAATAATTTAAAAAGGTTTGCTAATTTCCTACTATTAAAGTTAGCGAGGTAACTCGACCTTGATTGAACCTCGTTACCCATTACGGATTTGTATATACCTACGGGCGTTCACTACAGTCTCGGTTAATCGGGGGCGTAGAATAAGGGACGGAATGGGAATATACCTAGGCGTCGGCGTCGCCCAGGTCGTCACGGAGCCGGTCCGTCCCGCCGCCGAACGGGCACGCGACCCATCAAAGGGAATAATTCAAGAGGCGGCTGTATTGTTCGCGTTGCTTGGGGGCCGCGCCACCGAGGGTCACCGTATAAGGGCTGTCGTATACCGTAGGCACCTGTTCCCGTTCCTGTTCCCGTTCCCGATCCCGCGGGACACTGAAAACGAATAATGTCGAAATAGCGGTAGATTTATACACACATACATACATACATACATACATACATACATATATGTATCAACTGAGTGTATCATAACGAATCGGGAATTAGGTATACAGGCAAGCCGCTTCCGACCCGTGCCTCAGCCGTGACCCTTGCCATGTGCGATCTCTGTTCCATTAGTCCTTTTTGGCAATTCGAATTGCATTAAAACGGGAGCGTTATACGTGCAGTTTAAATTTATGTATATGTATTACATTTTATATATATATACGTACGGGAACGGCAGCAAGCTTTTCTTTTACTGTTTTTCTTTTTGTTATTTATTTATTTTTATCTATACATATATTTATCTACATTTCATGATTTCTGGACAACCCACTTGTAGTACATACATATCCAGTCGTGCGTTCACTCAGTTAATTTCAACGCGTTATTAACGGTTCGAATCATGCTGAGGCTGTTTTACTGTAGAGATTTTACCTTCAATTTCGTAAGATAGAAAAAAAGAACACAACGCATGATCGACATGAGAAAAATTCATTGAGAGATCAGTATTATTTTTATGTTTAGGGTATTACATTTTTGAAAATTTTTACAACTAATTTTTTTTTACTTTTTTAATTTTATAGACCAAAAATGAACAAAAAAATAATAATCGACTTATTAATACACGTTCAAACCATTCGAGACCCAAACTTTGTACAAAATTCCAAACAGCTGAAAATAATCGCCATCAATTTAATCTGAATTTGTCTAATCAAAATCGGTAACCCCAAAAAAGTCCGGATATCAAGAAATTTATAATATTTATCATTGAATGAAATCGGAACTTTTGTTCGGAATTTTCATTACTTATTTGTTAAAATTCCAAGAAGAGGAAAATTGATGGTTGAAAATGTAAATATATTGGATACCTATATACTATGTAATTATTTTCTATAGAAATTGATTACCTGTCTACGTATATAATAATAACGCATGTTAAAAATTTTGCAATAACTTCCGAATGAAATCAAAATTTTTTCTAAGAACCAGAATTTTGTATCCCTTATAAAGTAATTCGGTCGATTTATGGGTCCGCATGTCACGCACCGTAGTAATTGGGTGTCGTAAACCTGACCGTTTATCGCTATTGCTGACCTCCGTGAGGATTATACGTATATGTATGTCCAGAAAGGATAGGGGGGGGGGGGGGGGGGGGAAGTAGAGGTGTACGCGTGACGGAATCCCCAACACCATCCCGCACCCTAATATTATACTGTATACGTGTAACGTAACGTGACGTAACGTAACGTAACGTATACATATTATAATATAATCTCGAGTGCGATTTTAGCCGAGAAGGGCGTCGCGGGTGCTGGTGTGGGCGTACGAGAGAAGGAAAGGGATCTACTTGGGAGCTGCAATACGAGGACTTGTCTGGAAGATTAGCACCTCGCATAAAAGTATGTAGTATATGTAGGTATGTATGTACCGCGTAGACGGGAGGGAGAGAACGTATTTTCTGTAGCAAGAGAACGAGGAGCGAGGTATGAGGAAAAAGAGAAGGAAAATGAGAAGGAGAAGGAGAAGGAGATGGAGAAAAGGGAAGGTGGAGGTCCTTCCTTATACACGCGCACAAGCTCCGGTGCCCCGCGCGAGCGGAGGAAAATTAGTTTTCAGAATTTTCATGAAAGCGTTGAAAAGAAACTGTGTAAGGTTCCTTTTCTCATTGGAGGCTATTTTTGTACGAGCGAAGGCACGGGGAATTCAATAGCCTTTATTTTCCCTCGTGTTAACTCATTCCACCACCGCGCACCAACGACTATACCTACCCGCGACGCCCCGCGACTCTTTTTTATATACACCCACGACGAGTGTCAAACGGAAGAAAGGTCCGGGGTGTATTATTTATCACGATAATTATTGCGACTCTAATTACTTTCGAACAACAGGCAAGATCTTTGCCCCTTACCCCCACCCCCTCACCCCTCTTCCCACCACCTCATCCCTTTTTTCTCTCCTCAGCTCGCGGCACAGTTTAAATTACGCAATTAACTAAATTATTATTATCTTTTCCCACATATACTCGTTTCCATGTCTTATTCGGTTCCCAAGTCAACAGGCCTCTCTCTGCAGCACACTTGCGCATTTTTATTCTCGCACCCCTTTCACAATTCATTATACATATGTTGCGTACGTATGTATGTACGTATGTATGTACGTGTGTACACACGTTTCATGAGCATTTATCTCCCGTGTTCGTTGTTAATATTCTAGAAAATACTAGAATATCATAAGCAGTGAAATGTGTAAAATCGTTTGGCTAAAACAATTTGCAATTGTTTTATCCAAACGATTTTCCTAAGATCAAAAAACCGTCTTTTAAACAATCAAAAACCACAAACGTGAAAAAAAAAAAACACAAAAACCGAACGAAGCTAAAATCCATTGACTCCAAAAGACGCCATTTCCAGGGGCCAGTTCCCAGTTACCAAACTGCTCATTTCCCCATCAGTTCGAGTACAAGGATAACGAACAGGGGACTCGGAGGAACCATGAACATGGTAACGGAGGGTGTAGGAGGTTACATGCGATATAGATGTACACCCGTTCCAGGAGTGTGGCTGCAAAGCCGCGTCAATACGCTTGCCCGGACGTAGGCAGGGTCGTTGGAGGGAGGAAAAGGAGGTGGAAGTATGGTGAGGTGGTGGTGGTGCGCCGGTGGGTGGCAGAAGGAGGTGGTGAGTAAAGAGGACGCGAGTAAAGCGTATAGTCTGGGCCTGAAGTTCTAGTAGAAGGAGGTTGAGGAAGAGGAGGAAGAGGAGGAAGAGGTGGAGGCGGTTGTTGGAGCCGGTCTCTCGAGGTGGAACGAAGATGAGGAGGAACGAGCATGTAGGGGGTGAGAGATCACTGCTCTGCCGATATTACTGCCAGCCTGAAGATTACCAATATCCTTGAGAGCGCGCTAGTCCTGTCATAAAAGACGAAGCTTACCAAGATATTACGGAGACCCCCGTCGTACCCTCCGCGTTGCCCCGACTCTATATCTATCTACCTACCATCGAGCTCATCGTCAGCCTAGTGACTGAACGCTACTATCTCCTATTTTTCCATGACTTGATATAGGAGGTACCCATGTCTACAATGTGGAGAAAATTTTAGTCGTCATTTTAATAACTGACAATCTCACATGATACGTAATTTATCGATAATCGTGTTTGTACATACTATAAATTTTAAGGGATGAATTATTCCGGAGTCAATTTCATCGGTGATAAACGAAAAGAGAGAAAAGCAGACTTTCCGTGTTGTATTGGTACGCAGAGTAGGTAATAATATGAGATTGTGTATGAATATTGCCGGAGAGCTGGAGCATCGTTTTGCTAAAGTATATACGCATATAAGGTCACCCAAGGTTGCACAATAGCCGGGTCCATTGTGGCGAAGCTTTGTACAACACAAAGGTTTAATCCGCGACTGGATCTGCTAATGTCAACATCATTCTATGCCCGTGTTTCATAGGCCTATATACACGTCTACCACGTCTATATTTAACCTGCACGTACTATTTCAATGTATGGGTTACCCCTTACATGTATATAACTACACGGTATGATATGTGTGTGTGTATGAACGTTTATACGTTACGGACAACGTGCAATGACACTCGTCGTTTGATAGTATAGGATCTATCGGTCGACGGAGGGAAGGACAGAAGGTCGTCTCAATAAGAGGACGGTAATCCACCCCATCTTCTATAATCGTCTCTTTCTACATCGTTCGTTCGTCATTGTCCATCATTGTACTGCTTCCTTGTAAGCGCCTTTAATAAATAAATAAATAAAATGTCATTCTGAAGTGTAGAGTGTAAAGATCAACGAATATATGATCATTTCCTGTACCTTTCCATGACAAACTACACATACCTGGAATTTGGCATAAAAATTGACGAGTTGGTATAATTACTGTCAAATCTTCTCGGTTCGTTGATGACTTGCTAGGTCACCGATAACCGCGTAGATCTGTCGAAGTAAGGCGTCGCGGTCGCAGTCGTCGTTGTCACAATGTAATTACTCCGGTCGCTTCGCGGAGGCCACCTAGGGATTACGAAAAGCCGACGAGTCGTTCGGCTTATTTCGACATTCTTATCGGAGAATCTGAGTGTGGTAATCCCCGAGGCGGGTGCGTAATCTCCCGCCTTCCCCTTGTCACCGTTCCCCTTTTTTTCTCCCATTTTCGACCCCAAGTCGACTCTTTTGCACCCACTCATCGCGCTCTCCCACTCCCTTCATCCATATTATTTCTCCATCCTTCCCATCCCTTTTAGTCGTTCAGAAGGTCTGTATGTCCGTCCATCCGTCTATCCGTTCGTCTCCCTTGATGCTTTTCGCGTATAGGCATCAGCCACCTACCTACTACCGTAATCTACTATTAATTGCCACCACAAAGAAACCCCATGAGGATATGAGCGTATATACACGTTCAAAGTCTAACGCGCCCCAACTTCTTCCCTCTCATCCTTCTCTTTCTATCTCTCTCTCTCTCTATAATTTGACCCCCTACACCCTATTTAAGCATAATCCCTGTTATTGTTGTATAGGTCTCTGAGGTCGTTATCCGGTACTTTCGACGCTATCGCCTCTGGGATTGAAAGAGGTTACGCACGCGTTACAGTAGCTGTAAGTAGTTTGTAAATTTTTCTACGCAAATATGCGTGAAATGAATTAAAAAATTTTTTTATATAAAACCTATGTGTGTTATATATACTTATGGGGCAGTGTATGCGATACGCAAACTAAAACGCGAACGAAATTCGTCCTTAAATTTTACATCTCATCTCGTGGATACGGATCCCAGCTATATCGTATATACCTACCTACCTACCTACCTACCTATCCACCTTTGCCATTTCCTGCAGCGGTGGTTAACGGAGCGCATCCATGCACGCGGTGCAGTGGTTTTAACGATTCGCATGTCGTTTAATTTAATTTGACGATTGCTCGTTAAAATTGTAGAGCGAAGGCTGCAGGCGGACGCCATCCAGATATCTCGCACCTCTCGGCTCTGAAGGCGTTACAACGTTTGTCGAGCGTCGACGTCGGCGTTAGAGTCGGGTGTCAGGCGTCGGGGCGACGCTACAACGTCGCGGTTGATCAACCTTTTGTTCTTCGCCTGTACGCTTTGCACGGGCCTTTCCTTATGCCTTGTTTTTATTTTTTTATTTTTTTTTTTTACTCCTTTTTATTTTTTTATGTTTTTTTATTCTCCGTTTAGTAAACCGTTATACGAGTTGGTATTTTTTCATTATCTATAGAAATCTCTTTGCCGTGATGCACGCGCCAACGATTGATCCCTCGGCATTTCTCTTCGTTAACAGGTACCCACCTACCTAAGTTTGTAAGCGAGACTTGCGAAGAGAAATTAGGCCTTTGCCGCGACTAATTTGGCACTTGTGTTGAGTAGCGGAGCCAATCATTCGCTGCTACTATACCAGGCAGTGATTCTCGAGTTATTTTGCTACCGCTTCAGGAGCAGTTCGATTGTATGCAAAAATCGTAAGAAAATACATCAGAAAAAAGTGAAAATAAAATAAAATAAAATAATATAAAATGAAATAAAATAAAACACACACACACACACACACACACACAGACATATCACGAAAAGAGAAATATATCGCAAAGTATTAACAGGTGTTGAAAAATCAACATCATATCTAAAAGATTTATACCGAACTTCAAAGGTCGAAAACCACTTTTAAGCCGTTTAATGAAAAATTTTGAAAATCTCTCGATGTTCATATATTTTGCGGAGTTTTGTAAAGTGACTTGCGAAATAAAGAAATGTTTATTATTTTCGAAAATTACTTAAGTATAGAACGAATTCAGAAAATGACTTTTTGATTTTGGAGAATAAGTTCGGAGAGACAACTGTAGATCAGTTTTTCAACATTTTTTTTTTTTTTTTTTATTACTGGCAGAGCAATTTAAGAAATGAAGCTCGCGAACGATTCGATCGAAATAGAAGCCCGCACGCGCTAGGCCTCGAGTATCTCGAAGTAAATCTGCCTCTCATCTTTGAAATTGATGAGTCTTGGTGGCCGGGTATAACGGATCTCTTTTTATTTCAATTTTTTCTTTCTTTTACTTTTATTTTGGTTTACCCCAGTGTTTATTTTCTTTTTTCTTTTTTTCATCGCATTTCTCTTCCCCTTTTTTCTTTCTTATCTCAAAACTTATGGGATAAATTGCGTAGGGCTTGGCTTCACGAACCTGCTTCAACATACAGCCAACAACGAGCAGCCAACAGCCGCGGCGTGTGGCTACGTTAATCGTTGGAGAGCTTGACTCCGGCTTCGTCTTCGAGCTCTAAAGTCATCGTCCATGATGCACGAGGTACGCCTGCAGCGGAGACTCACCCACCACCGTCTTTCCAAGTCACGTTAATGCAGCTATCGTAATAAATATCTCGCAAACCCTTCGCGCGTCTTCGATGCACGAAAAGTTTGAAGCATGCATTTCCATGGGGATGTTTTACGTTGCATCCGGTGATCAGAGGGAGCACGTGCCAAAAGTTTAAACCCTTTTCCCCCTTTTCCTATTTTCTAACCCCTTAGCCATGAAGGGAACCCGAGAAACCGATCCGTTGCTGCACTTGTCCTTAATTATTGTTGCGTCTGATCGCGTTCAGCGTGACACCTAGCCACCGCCAGGGCTTTCCAATCCGGCATAGCGTGCTCTATTTCGAGTAGTAAGGATGTACTCATCTCAGAATTAGAAACTGAGAAAAGGTTGTGGCGAGCAGGTTGTGCTAGGTCAGGGCCCAATTAAGGCCCAACAAAAAACTGCCTAAAAAGTACGGTGCCTATTTTTGCCCGTTTTTAAAACAACCGAAAGAGAAGGGAGACGGTTCGGATTTGGGTGGGCTGGATGAATTGATGAAAGGGTTAAATTTAGGTTTAAAAAAAATTGTTTTTTTTTTTTTTTTTCGTTTCTTTTATATAATAACTGAAGAGTAAGTTCGTCGATGAATTTGATTGACAAAATTTAATGGAACAGGATAAACGGGAGGGACGTGTCTCGAGTGTATGTAAAAATAAGTGTATATACTGTCCTTCGTTGCTAGGTTTGAAAAATCTGAAAAATTTATGTAGTCGAGTCAATTAGATGCCGACGCGTCTCTACATTGTCGTAACTTTCGTCGTCTGTAGGATATAATATAAGCGCGCGGTCGGATACTAGGATTAAAAAGCTCGAGTCCGTGTTTCGTATGAAATATAAATGGTCCTCGTCATATTTTAATGGAACATCGTTGTAAATTCATCGGTTAAATGGCAGCCTACCGAAACCTCAAAATGTTGTTTAGCTAGAACAGCGACGCACGCACGAACTCACGAACTCACGCCTCTCACGCCTCTAACGCCTCTAACGCCTCACGCACGCAATACCATAACCAATACACGCGAGCAAAGCAACGCGCGAGTTATATTTCAGACAATAATAATTCAGACACGTGTGAACCATACGTGCAGGGTTTATACACCCTGAACGAACGAAGTGGCATCGCCGATGGATAGACACAACAGGGGCGAAAGGCAGGGGAAGGAAAACCCACCAGTTTTCAAGCTTATACCATGGGCGGCTGGATCGTAGTGCGATGGCACGCGACGTCGCGTCGTACGTATATGTACATACGAATGTAACGTACACTTTGCGCTGAAGAACTCACTGCACGTGTCACGGATGCGTCGCTAGGCTGACACCTTAGCTCGTCGGCTGTCTCTCCGTGCCCACATTTTCCCCCTTTTTTTCTCTAATCTTTTTTTTTTTTCTTATTTTTTTTCTTCTCTCTTTACCACTTTTTTTCCTTCTCCCTTTCTATCATCGTTTCTCCTGATCTAAACCCGCGCGAGCTTCATACGAGACCCTTTAAGCTCGTTGAAGAACGAGCCATAGACCAACTCGGAAAGACACCGGATTTATGGATTTATGCATATGATCTCACTAGTCGGCGGGGGCATTCTTCTTCTTCTTCTTTTTCTTTTATTTTCTTTTCTTCATCTTCCATAGTGCATATTAAAAACTATGCTTTACTGTCACACTTATGGATCACGTTATGCGGGAAGATCACCGTCGTGGCTTACAATTAAATCGAGTTACTGCCATCGTACTATCGATTTAAATCGCTCAAACTATTTTTTTTTTCTCCTTTTTTTTAGGCGTTAGATACGTTTTGTTAATTACATAACATATGGTCCGCTTCGTGGTATAGATAAGGACGCATACCGCTGCATGCATATAATTAATGTAAGAAATAAATGAAGGTGCAGAATAAGATATGCCAGGTGTAAATCTATGGTTTACGAGGAAACTAGCTGGTTTCTGGACTAAGCCAGAGTGTCCTTAGTTGTCGGGTTCAGCGTTGACTGTAGAAAGGAAGAAGGGGCTTTCGGTCTCAGATGGAGAAGCAAATAAATACCCATAGATGTAATCGGCGGAGGAAACAAGCTGTGGGATTGTTCAGGGAATAATTGAAAGCACCGCGGCGCTTAGCATTGCCATTCCGGTCGTCGGTCTCCGGTCTCCAGGAAGATGCTGCCTGGCTGCCTTCTCTTCTTCTTCTTCTTCTACTTCTCCCCCCCCCCCCCCCCCCTCCTCTCTCTCTCTCTCTCTCTTTTTCTCTCCCGTTTCCCCCGTCCCTCTTCCTCCGAAGAGACCTTCCTTGCAGGGCTTCGGTACTTCGGTACCCTGGGCTGATCCGATCGCTACGCTGATCGGTGAATTCTAATGTATGCGTTTATGCCGCGGCGACCGCTTCGACCATCCGTAGACCGTAGGCTCGCGACTTTTCGACCGCCGATCCTCATTAACGCCTCTGCGAAGCCGCCTGCATGAGAATCGAGACTCGCGAGCCCATGGATATAGACCTCATGTTTTGTCCAGCAACGACCCACTGCAGCCGTGCAGACTAAATAAACGAAAACGAGTCGACAGATTTCTGATAATACAACTACCTACTCCTACGGTGCACTTCTGGCTTACGCGTTCCTCTCTGTGTTATACTGTACAACAGTATCTCTACACGTGTATAAAGTGCTCGGAGGATTATGTACAGGGTGTTTTAAAATTAGGTTGAAGAACTCTTAAACGAAAAATAATTTTCTTGTAACAAATCCGTATCACAAGTTGTAAATTTTGTTTTTTTATCAAATTTAACTTAATTAGTAAATCGATTCTTTGTACATACATATATACATTCCCTTATACTGGATTTCATTTTTGTATTTGCTCTTTCAATACGTGTGATCATTGCTGCAATAGTGTCGTATGTAATATTAATGTGTATGTAGATTTAAGTATGTAAGTTTGTGTATGTGTGTGACTACTAAAATGTGGGCCCCCCAAGGGCCCGTTTATACTGCCTTCGAACTATACGAAGGTCCATAAAGTTTGTTGTGCGCGAGTTAACGGTACGATGAAGGAATTTTATTTATTTTCTATATATATGTTTTTTTTTTTTTTTGTTGTTTCTTCTTTATTTATTTTCCTTTTTTATTTATTTATTTATTTATTTTGTTTTTTATTTCTCAGGTCGTTCTTTCCGTCATTTTATAAGCTTGTATTGTCGCAATATGTGGAAGAGAGCGCCACACGCGATCAGGCATTTCTCAAACGGGACGTGATTAATTTGAATTATATATCGCGTGCTTGTGAACATATATATGAGAATTAATACCGGAAATATCGAGTAATGAATGAATTAGATATAAATATCTTATACGAATTTGAATGTTTAACGGTATTTGAATAATTCATATCTCTCTTGGCGTATATTAGAAACTTTCTAATTATCCGATATTTATTTAATTATATTTCTTTTATTTTCTTCATAATTCGAACTACCGTTTCTTTCCGATTTACATTTGATTATAAGACTGACTAGTAGTCAGGCTTTTATAGTGTCTCATCAATAGCGATAAATAAATAACAACATAAATTATAATATACATACATATACCTATACACATATTTTTCTTTTATTTCTTTACTCAATAAAATATCTCAGCAAAAATAATTATCCTCGCAAAGACTAAAAATATTTCTAAAAAATCACGTTTGCTCTTCCTTCAGATACGTAAAAAAAAAAGACAAAAATTCCGTTATACATATTACTTTCAAATGATTGTATACATCCGCCGGTGTTCCCACGGGACATGAGTAGAATGAAAAATATACGAGAGAAATAAAGGGGTTGTAAAAGAAAAAAAGAAAAAACAGAGAAAAAAAATTAAAAAAATCGTAAAATTCGTACGAAAATTACAAAATTGAAGCATTCTCGGAAACCCTATTGATGTCGTTTTGTCGGATGGGAACGAATCTTCGATGTTTGACAAGCCGGTATTTTCCCCGTACACATTGGAGGGCGCGGATCGAGTCGCGGTATAACCAAGCAACTCTTCATAAAGGTATGGTAAATATTTTAGCAACATGTCTCTAGCCTCGGTCACGCTTGCCCGTCTATAAACCGTATTTTATTGTTTCCCCCCCTCTCCCGGTAACCACCCTCGAAATTCGTATAAAAGAACCGATTTGCTTCTATCGGTATGATGCACGTAGATACGTTACATACACGTATATATATATATATATATACATAGGTATATAGTTGGCTAGATAGGTATAGAGAGGCCAGAGTAACTCCGCTGTAGCTAGCGAGGGCCAGTCCTTTAATAATACAGCAGTTGGGAAATTGTGATCGAAGGATACTATTGGAAAGCAATACTTTAGCCCGTCGTTGAATAAGTAATGGGACAATATTTTTAAAACGCCAATAATTCGCAGCCGGGCAGTTCTCCACCCTCCTACTATCCACCACCGTATTTATCGGCCCTCAGAGTATATAGATATAACCCTACAGCAACCTCCTAGCCATATATACGCGGTATAGGTATATATGTATATGTATGGGTACCAACTATCTACCAGAAAAGACGAAAGGGCGATCAGTTTGAAACCGACTTTACTCAGCTTCTACCGAGATATACGCTATGGTCCAAGCGGCGAATAGTATCTACCCGAGAGTTAGATGCCGTGCCTAAGGGATATAGCCTCTGGTCGTAATAGGTCTTTCCCTTTTTTAGCCACGGCTTCACCGCATCGGTACAATTGCAGTATGCCATACATCTCTCTTTCTCCTTATCTTTTTCTTCATCTAATACACTCCGTATAACCTAACTTGTATATGTGTAAGTCTTGAACGACGATCCTTCCTGCGAAGATCAACTCAGTAACGCATCTCACATTTATACAGTAGAGTATACGGTATCAGTGATATATACCGCATACGCATACGTATATAATAATAAATATGTATATGTATGTATATAGACGCAGGGACCACCCGTCGTTCGAATCATTATTCCCCGAGTGTCTGTGCGCAATAACCCAATTACACTTGTCGCTATTTTTATACATATCTAGGTATGGATGTATGTAAGTACCTACATACCTATGTACATGTATGTATTTATATATGTACATACGTATATCCTAGGTATATATATATATCCAACAGCGCGAGATCACGATCGGAGAGAAACTCTGAAGCTAGTTACTTGGCAGAGTCTTTAAGGAGATTAGATAATGGAAGTAGATAATACTATTTTATTCGAAATATTTATTGCCCAGTGATTTTGCAGAGATATCAAAACTAGTTTCAAACAGACATTGATAGTTTATTCAACTGATTTATGGATCTGTTATATACTCTAGACCTCAGATCGGATTGACGGTGACAATAATAGAAAGAGCGAGATATATATAATATTAGATAAATTGAATAGTATAAACGATTTCAGGGTGCAGCTACTCCTTTTTAATCTTCTTCGCCTTCTATATTTTTAGAATTGTGACTGCAGCAGGATGACTAGATCGAGAATAGGTGACTGAATTATTATACTAGTTTTAAACAACGCTCTGTTAAGATATACATACTATAGTTTTACGATTTCGATTGCCTATAAACACTCATCTGGCTTTCTATTCGATTGGTATGTATAAGGCGGATGGACCAGGTAGGTACTTTCTCGTGCCCGCATTGGACTGCGTGAAAGCAGGACGCACTTCTTGGATACGCGTTATTGCGATGGTGTCCGCTACGAGGAATAATGTTTCTTTTGTCATATCGGACATCATTTTCATCTCTAAAGTAAACGTGAGTATACAATTTTACTACGTGGATAATATACGAAAGTTAGTAAATAATTTTCTCATATATACAAGTAGTTGGATAGATTATAAGGTACATTAACTTTTCTTCATTGTTGTACAACACATATTATAGACTCTTTTGCACAGTGCGCAATTTCCGACTGAAGCAAAAGTATATACATATATAGGTATATATATATATAAGTAGTTACGATATATATACAGACACCCGACTTTTGCGGATATACACTGTGCAACGTATGCGCGACACGATCAAGAGGCTGGAGGCTACAAAGCCTTGTAAGACGTAAGAAAAGTTACGGGACAACAATGGTAATGCTAAACTTTCCAAGTCAGGAACTGCAGCGCCTGGTATCAAGAGTTTTTGCGCTCGGTCTTACGACTGACAACTTCAGCTAGCGCGTGTTCAAGCTTGCGCATTAACTTTGAACAAATAACAAAAAACACAAAAATAAAAAAAAATTAAAAAATAAAAATAAACCATGGATTGAATGAAAAAAAAAAAGAAAAAGTCATCGGGAAATACGTCGAGCTAAAATTGGTCATCGTAGCAAATGAAGTAGACGTAGGTATGTGACAGCTAAAATTTTAATGATCATCGTTTGCAGAGAGAAGAAAATCGCAGATGATTTATGGGCAAAAAAAAAAAAAAAAAAACAAAAGAAAATGAATCAAATAAAAAAAAAAAATCGTATTTTTTTTTTTTGGTTCAGTAGTAGCAGTACCGACGTTTTTTTATTACGGGTATATTTTTCATCGGTTTTATACATGGGTATGCAGAATTGATGCGGTTGCAGAGTGTATAAGTATATCGGATGCAAAGTGGTCTCTCGACTACTGTTCGTGGCTTCGTGAAGTGAAGAAGCCCGGTGGGCATAGATTCCGGTGGTATGAAGGTACAGGTAAAGGTACAGGTATGGGTACGTAGAATATACTACTAGCTTACCTACCATTAGCCGTAGCGGCAGCCCCATCATCATTATCATCGTATCTGCGCTAGACATCAAAGACTTTCATCCCTGCTCCGTGGGCAGGGTATACCCACGTGCGCGGTAGCTGCTGAACCGCGGCGTCGACCCGAGAAATGACCATTTGTAAATTACTTCATCTTCCGCGAATGAAATCTGTTCGAAAATGATACAACGTAAGTTTATACTTCTCCCTCTCCCTCTCCTTCTCCTTCTCCTTCTCCTTCTCCTTCTTCTTCTCCATCTCTCTTCCTTGCTCTTTATCTTGTATGAGAGTTTTTACTAAACGTTCACAAGCCGAAGGGAATACCCTGCACTTGAGAGAAGTCACGCAACTGTAATTCTAAACTTAAAAAAAATTACACGCCTTTACCTGTCGCGGTATAAATTACCTTCAAGATTTTCTTATCTATACCCCGCGGGGTTACGACCAACTACCTGAGTTACTTTATAAACCAGCATGATATGATACAGCATCTACGCATAATTATTCGCCTGTGTAATCGTTACCTAAAAATAGATAATATTTGCCGCATCTCAAAAGACACACTCGAAACCTTATAAACATTCGTATTCGCAACCCCCCAGCTTGTTCGTGTGTCATGAGTTTTCTATGTGTGATCAAAAATACCTTTGGAGATTAGTATCACGGCTGTAATAAGAGAGAGAGAGAGAGACAGAGAGCGAGAGAGAGAGAGAGAGAGAGTCTTGACGCGTGTTTTGCACAGGTATTGTGTCTGCGAGAGGGGGACCAGTTTTCTCACAATAAGACACCAAAGACTTTTTTGGGATCAGAGTGGGTATGAAGAGCGAGAAAAGTGGTACTCGAAAGACAAACGGACATATGTTACACACTCGCTACCATCACCATAACCATCGTCATCGACTGTATATAGAAGAGTCCGAATTTAGTTGGTGTAGTCTGAGAAGAGAAGAGTAGCCTAACTTGGTCTAACCGAACAGTGAACAAAACCAAACCGTAACGACACAATGGAAACAGCAGCTGCCTGATAGATGTATTAACCGGCCAAACGCTACGTCCTTCTCTTTCTCTTTCTCTCTCTCTCTCTCTCTTTTTTTTTTTTTTTTTATCTCATCTATCTTTCTCTCTCGAGGTCTTCCTAACTGCGGTATTTTTTTGTTGACCTTAACCGCTTGCGGGGTTTAATTTATTCGTAGTACGTGACGACGAATCAATCGACGATTTAAATTCGGTCCATTTGATCCAACGGCAAAAGAAAAAAAAAAGGAAGAGGAAGAAACAGAAAAAAAAAAACTACACACTGGGAATCAAGACGTTACTGTATGTTAACGTTGGTTGAAGTGCGGTGTACTACGGACGGGGTACCGACCGTCTGCGTGGACTTTGAAGACAGGAAATGCTCCACGTCCACGTGTTCGACCGAGATGTTTCAGCTGCTCTTTTTGCCTCACGTTATCCTGCCTTCGAGTATTAGGGGGTGTCTCAATCTGGACCCCCGAAATATAAATGAATAAATATATAAAATTATACATTTTCAGTATATCACACTGCAGTTTTACAAATAAATGAACGGGTATTTGAATTCGTTTTTTTATTTTTTTTATTTTTTTTTTTATCAATTCTATAATGTGTCTAGATTCGCTATGTGGCCGAAAGGGTTCCCACGAAGTACGTAGCATGCGAGCGTTATGTGCGTCGAGTATTAGTGTAGCCTTGCCCGGACGGGAACATTCTGTGCATTCAAGTATCTCCCATTGTTATCTATTTATTCTTATAAATCCTTCCTTATAATCGTTTAATGCTCACATTCAGCGAGACCGGACGGTATTGTGCGTTAAGGCCTTGGTACGCATGCGCGGCAGCGTATTCTTCACAAGAGGCTTATGGCGTCGGTAAGCACCCCGCCGTCTTACCCCGCCATGGTAAGACTAGAAAACTACACGCGCTAAGTCCATGTAACTAATTAATCTCCGCATGGAAATTCTTCTCGCCTAAACTGGCCATTGTAAAAATCTTCCACCGCGGCACGAAGATATGCGGTATATAATGGGATACGGTTGGAGGAGGAACGAGCGAGGTACGACGGTGAAAAATGACCCCGTACAAGCAATCCTCCTTATGGTTTCAGCGTTTAGACTTTAGAGTTTGGACCTTAGGAGGAAGACGAAGACGACTACGACGACGACTACGACGACGATGAGGACGAGGAGCCACAATAGCCAGAGTTTGGCTCTACTCGCTGTATGGAACTTGGGTCTCTCTTTCTTAACGCATATAGGAGGAATAATGGACACATGTGTGCGGGTATGAATATCTGTGAAACGGCACCGCGATAAGTGTGCAACGGGCCTGCATACAGGGAGGGCAAGAGTATAGAGAGAGGCTTTGTAGACGTTCAAAGAGCACAATGTCTATATGATCGTTTCTGACAATGGACCCTCTACAACTGGATAATATCAAGGTTGTTTGAAGGGTGGCCAAAGCTACCGTGGCTAACAATTTTCTCGTGACACAAGAATTATGTTTGCCAGATCTGTATATATATATATACCTATATGTATATAATATTACACTTTCATTTACACAAACATTTATTATCGATTTCCGGTTTATCCGCACTTCCTCCTCATCTCCCAATGCAATTTTATTTAATGTATAAGACGTATATCGTATGTATGTATGTACATATACATACGCATAGGTTACAATGAGGGACGTGACCCCCCGTATCCGTAATGAATTGCATACATGTGTCCTTACGGAATTATCATCCTTATCGGCGACGATCTCAAGCCGTGAATGCATCGCACGGTGTATAATTCAAAAGGGTCGAGGTGGTATAGCCGGGGAAATATAGAGTTTGGTCAGGACTACGCGGGAAAGGAGAGAGAGAGAGAGAGGTCGAGGGACAGAGGAGAAAGAGAAGAAGAGATATTGTAATGGGGAAGGTAAAAGAGGAGAGATTTTGTCCTCTGGGGAGCAGTCAAAGCGCGTGGCCCTCATCGGGATGATCTGAGCATCAAACGCAATGGATGCGTCGTGTCGCGGTGGGACAACGCGCTTTGGTCATAGTCGTCATATATATGTCTAGTCGGCGGTGAATTGTGTTGGTAAATTTTATACATAGGCTCTAGTAGTACATACATACATATCCCTTTATATTTGTGTTGAGAATCGTAAATTTGATGTATACATACATATACTTACGTAACAACCATTCGTTTGATCGTATTCGTAGACCGTATACATATGTACCGATCGTTTCGATCCGACGTGAAAATGTTTATTTTACTATTTCGATAGGTATATACCTACCGGTTGAAAAAAATATAAAAAAAAAAAAAAACAAAAACAAAAACGTCCAAATTACATTCCCGTGGTAATTAAAAATAAATTTTCAGAGTCAAAAGACGACGGTGATACTAGGTAGTTTGCCGCAGTGGAAGACGAAGCAAAGAAGTGCCGAGACTAAACCACCCCGTTCTTCTCATCTCGGCGTGTATCCCATGAGAGCAGCAATTTATAAATAATTGACCCGAGTCCGGTAAAAAATGAATTACGTCTCCCTATGCACAATATGAGGAGTTACTTTACGGTAAAACGAGGAGAACTACTCGCCTTTATAAGGGGGTCAGAGGACACCCGCGAGACTTTGAAGGGTGGGTAACATAAGCCGCATCAATTTTGCAATTGGAGAATTTTACGTCGCGCGCGGTAGACATTTATTATTAATGGATGGTTCGCGGAGCCCTGTTATACTTGACAACCCACGCTCGGCTGCAGTGCCCACGGGTTTCCCTTTTACGGAAAACCTTGTGTCTTTTTACCCCTCTTGAAAAAAAAAAAACAATAAAAAATAAAATAAATAAAATAAAAATCCTCTTTTATCCTCAATCTATTTTCTCTATCGGATTAAGTCTTTCTTTCGAATTATCATGCGAGTATTAAAATGATGTAAAGTGGCGGCGTTATAGTAGGGTACTATTCGTAATGAATGACATAATTAAAGGGAAGCTTTGTGCTTGAAATTTCCGAGTTTCTGAGTTGCAACAATAGCCATACTGGTTAGACATGAAAGACTTTGGATGCAGAAGGAGCGTCGCCTCGTCTTTGGCACAGTACCGAGTCTAACGCGCGTATATTTCCCTCCTTACCGGGTGTAGCCGATGCACGTACACATGTATACCTACCTACCTACTATGTAAAAGATTCTTATATTTCTATGTACATATGTACTTATGTACAAACCTTGTACCTATACATATATAAATACTTTCGTTTTTCATTTATATCTTTATATTTTTATATTTATTTTTATTTTATTTTATTTTTTTCTTATTTTCACAAACGATATAAAGAAGCGACGTCTTCTTGACTTAAAATTAAGAAAACAAATACAGAAGCAACGATAAGAGATAAAAGGGAGACCAACACAGCTACACCTCTACCTACCCACCCACCCAACCTACTTCAGAAGATGAACTTAGTAATGCATTTGAGTTTTGCGCAAACATCATTTTTATCCCCGTTTCAGGGGGGGTAGCGTCCGTGTTCACTCGGCGTAATCGGAGGGGGGGGGGGGGGGGGGGGGGAGGGGGGTTAAAAATAAAAAAGAAGAGAGAGGAATGACTTCCACCGAGGCGAGTAATCAGCAAGACATTATTTCTTCTTTGAGTTGTACGGCAGTATTTTAATGCGTTGAAGACATCGCTGAAGCAGCACGTTTTCGTTTGTTTGTCTATATACTTATATGTACATAAGTATACATACACCTATACATATATACTCTCCACTATCGGTGAATAAAAGTAAAGTAAAATTTCGTTTTTTTTTTTTTTTTTTTTTCTATCAAAATAATTATCGGTCAATTATCAATTGATCGTGAAAGTATATTATACCCCGTGTATACGTATAAGAAAGTTTAATAAAAAAAAAAACGAGATCCGTACGTTTGCGGATTATGTATATAGGTATGGTTCAGGTATACGGAATTACGTACTGCATTACGCGGCTATTGTTTCACCTTAAGGAGTTTCGCAAGTAACTCGCCCCTTGGCGATTGTTATTGCTATTGTTTTCTAATTGGCACAAGTACGTGTAGTACATTGCACGTATGTACGTATGTATGTATGTATGTATGTATGTATGTACATGCATTATACGTACACTTTGAGGCAAGGTGTACGTACCTCAACCTCGGAATAAAGCCTCGTCGTGTCGACTAGCTCTGCTAGGTATTAGCCTGAGCAGCTTTACCGAGGGTTACATAAATATCACCGAGGCGTGTATAAATAGTTCGCCGAGATTTAGATTACTCGAAAATCCACGCCAAGGCATAATAATGCCATTGTAACAGGCAGATAATCTATTTCTACGTAGAGAGAAACGTTATACGGTATGGGCATCGGGTTGTTGTAGGTATATAAGATAGAATAGATGGATATAGATATAGAAAGAGTAAGAGAGAAGAAGATAGAAAGAGAGAGAGAGAGAGAGAGAGAGAGAGAGAGAGAGAGAGAATGAAGTAGATAAAAGAGACAGAAGGAAATGTAGCAGAAGTCGTGCTGCACACGGACATCTGAACTAAGACAGACAGACGTAGCGCGAGGCTAACCTAATGATGGAATCTGCAGAACTACCTTCAGTGGGCGTGAACGGAAGCCTGCCGATGCCGGGACCAGCAGCTACCGGATATTTCGAACGCATCTAATATTTTATTTTATATTTTGAAAAATATCAAGAGAAACAGTTTCTCACCGAGATGGCACTGTAATAGAGAGAGAGAGAGAGAGAGAGAGAGAGAGAGAGAGAAAAGAAAACGTTCGCGGTATTTTTCCCTCTTTATTTTACATCTTCATCCGTCTCGGTCTCCCACTCGTATTCCGTTTACCTATATCGTAGTGAAAGATGAAAAAAAAAAAAAAGAAAATTAAGAACCGAACTGCGGGGACGTCTTCTAATTTTATTCGAAATAGGCGTCGCTAGTTGATACCTAACTACCTACCTACCTCTACCTACCAGTTCCCTTGAGCTCGTAAAAAGCCAGTCGTCGCCAAGTATAAATCGCTGTGACATTCTTCAAGGAAATTGACCGCCCGAAACGTTTAGCGATCGGGAGCCATCTTTGTTACGAAATGGTTGTAATCAGTCAAAGAAATCGCGCAATAATGGTAGTTTCGATATTATTGTATATAATTTATTTCATTGCTAATTGGTTAGGGATAATGGTTAAACAGAATAACGAAATTTTCAACGTATAAGATATGCATGTATGTATGTACACACAATTGATGTACTGCAGCAATTATAAACAAAACGGAAATTTACGACCGTATAGATTCATGCGTGAAATTCAATTCCCTCATTCTCGATCTACGTTATAGATATGTATATACATACATACATACGTAGTTATATAGGTATGTACGTAATACGTATGTACATAGGGAAATATTTCGGTTCCACGCGCGGTTCTCGGGGACACGTCAAAAGCAACAAAATGTTTGAACAGCTGATATATTCGATGGACGCTAGGTGCGCACAGATTCTTGAGATAAATCATGAATATTGACACATTTGCAATGTTGAAAGAATTTGGATATCTAAGTATAATTAAGTTACTCCATCATTTAGATTTGGGCTTCGTTATTGATATAAAAATGATCGTTTTATCGATTTCTAATTCATCGACGAATTAAGACATGTTTTGCAAAAATAAAAACACGAAATTGAACAACAAAATGCGAAATAAAAATTGACAAATAAGATCGATGATGAGAGTTTCAAGGATTTACCTCGCCATAGCTGCACAGTTACTTATATTGAAACTATATTCTTATAAATGTGCATAACTTTATCGGTTGGTGCAGTTATACTCAACTGCAGTATACAACATAGAATTGTGCACAGATACACGATATTCTAGTTCGTTGGTTAGTAGGTAGGCAGGTAGGTATAGGTATATGGTATATTGTTGTATTTACAAACACGAGACAAGCTACAGATTACTGACTTGTAACCGATCCTTGTGTGCTCAGCGTTAGGTTGGTAGAAGTAAGTCAATACGCCTTTCTATATACCTACCTATAACCAATCTACCTACCTACCTACCTACCTTCCCGCGCTTAAGGTACGGCACAATCGGGTTGCGTAATACAACTTCAATACAACAGGAAACGGATTGTCTTTTATGCACTTTAGATAGAAAAAAAAATATGGAAAATAAAAAAAATAATAATAAAACTGCAGCTATACGCAGATAGACAGATAGATTAGAAATTTCCACCTTTATATTCACTCAGGTTAATTGCAAACCTTTCTAATCTCATTCACGCGTCGAATTGGTTATACGTACGACTGACAAGTCAATAGCGAATATGTACTGCAGATCTATTACCAGTTAATAAATTATTATGAATTATAAATTATAACGTCGATTGAAAGTTTAATTAGAAGCCCTCACTGTAAAAATGCTTATCTTTCTTTATCACGGTTTTTTTTTTTTTTTTTTTTTTATCTAACGATTCTTTTCTAGTTATTTGAATTCTTCGTTTTATAACGGTACGGTTTTAGATATATACGCATATGTATATATATATATATATATATATATATATATATATATATATATATTGTCGAAAATATTATATGTCTGATTATATTTCATTCGTAATTAATTTCGTTGAAATTTAGTAAACGATTAAATTCTTTTTATACAACGGATAACAGTCGGTTATACGTCATCAGTAACGGGTTTGAATTTCTACTGCCATTCAGACCTGTAAAGTGATTTTTTTTCCTATTTTTCTCACGCTCTCTCTCTTTCTCTTTCTGCTTCTCTCAAGGTAGTCTTATACGGTTTGAAAAAACGAAGTGTCGATTATAAAGGCATTATACCATCCTCACTATCAACAAACTTCGAAAAAAGAAGTGAAAAAAAAAACAAAAAAAAAAAACGATTCGTATTCGTTAAGTAACTAGCGGATGAAAGATTCGTTAACGAGAACGACAAGAATTGATTAAGGAACGTATCTTACCTATACATGAAGTTAGGTACTAAAAAAAAAAGTGAAGTAATACACGATATGGCTTTTTGAAATGTTTGTATAAAAGTAATGTTCAGTAAAAAATGGTAGAGAAAATATTGCGAGAATGTATAGAAACTTTTCGTGTAAAATTTCAGCGGATGGTCAGCTGCACCCCACGACCTAAGAGGAATCTGTAGTTGGAGCTTGATGCACGTAGGTATATAGTTTCGTAATACGAAAATAAATCTTGTGGACACTCACCGCGGCAAGCAGAGAAGAGGGACGCGGTTGCCTGGACTCTTGTCACCGGACACGGATCCCTTGAACGACTGCAACGTATCCCGTGTAGTGCAAAGAAGAGAAGAAGAAGAAGAAGAAGAAGAAGAAGAAGAAGAATGGGGAGAAGAGTAAGAAGAAAAATAAGAAGAAGAAGAAGATGAAGAAGATGAAGAAGAAGAAGAAGAGGAAGAAGAAGAAGAAAAAGAAGACGAAGACGGCTATCAATGGTTACATTATACAATCGCACCTCAACACCAGTACGCGTTAGTTCCATATGCACGTGCAGTACTTGGACCATTACATCGCGTAAATTTACTTCACTGACTATAGTGTGACAGAGACCGGGTCGCGAACGAGAACGACGTTCTTCTCTAACATTGCGATTCGCGAACACGACGACGATCACCGACTTCTCTCGATCATCGAGGGGAGCGGATCAAGAGGGGATCTCGTACTCCACCCTATTTCCTTCGGTTTACTTTGTAGACCGAGTATTTTGCAGATTAGATATCCCCTGGCAAACACTGGGCTCGATTCAGGTAGGCACGTAGGTATAAGTGCCCATACCTATACTCCGCGTGTCTATAATACGTGTATATAGGTATACGCGTACATCCGGATACCCAATACACGTAGAACAGACCTTATTTTATTATAAATACACAAGTGTGTATAAAATGCACCTATATACATAGGTATAGTTATATACCAATAAATGAAATATTTTATATCAAGAATGAGATATTATTATAGGTATATACACGGGGGAAACGAGTTTTTACAAACGCGATCATCTTATATATACACACGGTGGAATTATCGTCGATAACGCCTGCCGATGTCGGAGGTCAGTTTGGACTTACGTTAGATTAAATACGAGGTATCCCTTCGCGTGTTTGTCACGAGTAAATACATCCTTTATTTACTTTTATTTACCTATATATATATATATATATATATATATATATATATATATATATATATATATATATATATATATATATATATATATATATATATATATATATATATATATATATATATATATATATATATATATATATATATATATATATATATATATATATATATATACTTATACCTAGACCCAAGGGAATTTCAATATAATTCATTCAAGTTAACCGGATACTGTAGTTAGCTTACCGGATTCAACTCTTCTGCCCAGCTGACTTTCTTCTATTTATCGGCGATGCGTACCCATCCACCGTTGAAAGATTTTTTGGAACATCAGGACTAGTCCGTTTCTGAAAACAAGATAATATCGCTTAAAGTTTACATTCAAGTAGAACAATAAAAAAAACAAAAAAGAATGATACAAAACGAAATAGACAAAGTTTTACAAAATTTACACCCATTAATAATATCGGGTTCGGAGTTATCTATATGGAGAAAATAAATTGTTTCCGTTTCTTGAGAGGCTTATACCTATCCTACCTACTTTCATATATCATTTAGCATCTGTACATATATCGGTATTTTATTTCTCATACATCTTGTGTCTCCGGATTACAAAGAAATCTCATAATGAAGTATGCGTCATATTTTAGACGGAGAGAGCGATGGGTCGTCGACGGTCATCGGTCATATATATGTATATATATATATATATATATGTATGTATAATTCTCAGAAGACATATTTCGTCCAGGAGGAGGTAAATCCCCAGACAAACAACGACTTGCAAACCTATACAGCATTGACCACAAGTTATTTGAGCCGAACGGTAAAGCAGAAGTAAAAAAAATCTAAAAAACAAAAAAAGAAAAGACTAATAAAACTGAAAAGAAAAAAGACGGTGGGTATACGATTCGCATTTAAGCGCAACTTTGAAATTGGCGTCAAACGCAGATGATCAATTAATATACCTATCTACTCAACGAAATACAGATAGTTGTTGTATAACTACGTGTAATTAAAAGTCTAAACGATCTATACCTAAGTTAGGATTTCCTTCTATTTTTTTGACCACCTTACAGCTATTACGATCGCGATATGAAAAAAAAAATTTCTTTATTGTTTCCTTCGTATATAGAATTATATAGGTATACAGGTATAATGTACCTACTTTCGAACTGATCACTGTATATAATTCGAAGAAACGAATCAGTTTTAAATTTTTAATATACCTACCGGAAATATTCTCTGTTTATAAATGTATCGCGTAAATCGATTGAGCATTTTTAACGACCGGTGTTATTCGTCGTTAATTGCGAGTTGTTCGGGAAAAGAACGTGAATGGCTTGAAGTCCGTTTACCGGTGGGTATAAATCCATAAGGTTAGTATATAGGTATATACATAGACTATAGAGTGTATAAGGTAGATATTGCTTACAAAATTACAAGAGTTCAGTTAATTAATACGTGACTTCTTCTTCGGCTTATTTATAGCTATATAGCATTCTTGAACGGCGTCAAATTTTTTTTTTTTTTTTTTTACAATTTCTTTTTTCTTCTTACATTTTTTTTTTTAATTTTATTTCATTTCTGAATTTCTTTCTTTTTTTTTTTTTTTTTCGTTTTTTGTTTTTATTTTCATTTTATATCTTACGGTCAGAAGTTATAATAAATTTTCTTTTAATTTCAGACATTAACCCGTAATCATAGATCCCTAATAGCGTAATTTAGGCACTATAGCTCCGACCAAACGGAACAGGTATAATACCTACGTGTGTATATGTAATCCGATGATGTAGTACGGTGCATAAAACGGACGTAGGTATGTAGCATATTCACATAATACCGTCAAACGTTTCAAATTCCATCTCGTAGTTGGCGGAAAAAAAAAAAAAAAAAAAAACAAAAATCTTACCAATTACAGTTTACGAAATAATCTATACGATCTGTACGATATCTATATAAATTTATATCCTATATGCATCGATCGTGTATGTTACTATTATTCTGTCTAGGTATAGTAACAGTTAAGGAAATTCATCGGGATGCATAAATTTAGTTTCAAAACATGAACAGTATAACAACTTTGAACGTATAGTTTGTAATTGTGTAAGATAAAATCGGCTTCAATTACAGTTCCATAAAAAAAATTACTTACTTTTATTACACATTTCCTTATTCGGAAAGACTACAACAGGTAAGATTTCCAACGTTATATATAGCTGATGGACCGAATTACTAAGAGAATTTAATTTTTGCATCATCGTATTAGCACCGCCGTATTAGGTGGTGATGATCGTCTTACTATTTCTCAGAACCAATAAGCCGTACAATATACAATGAAGATAAAGGAAAGTTTTGCGTCATTCATTACCGCAATGAGACGAGTTTGAGTCGTCCTTAATTCGCGGATAATTCGAAGAATTTTCTCAAAGAATGTAGGTATTCACTTGAGGAAAGTTTCGATTACTATAAGATTTATAATCCGGGATAATATCCGTGGAGAATTTATAACGAAAAATTATTATAATCGATAATGAATTTACCGGTTATTTGTAGTGATATTTTAACGAGTCTATGTTAACTAGAAATTTGATAAATAAAAGTTTGAAAAATTTCTACATATTCTGTGTAACGAACAGTAGTAGAAACTCCACGCTTCACCACCTCGACTAATTGGATCCATCGACGAATATCTCTTAGGTAATTAACGCGGTTAGATTTTCTTACAAGAGATTTCTTGATGACTGTACCTTAGGGCAGTGACTGTCGTTGTCGAGTTCTTAAGCTGATAACTGCAGTACTGCAGCTATAACTAAGAACTATAAAGAACTGTGAAGTGAGAAGTAAGAAGTGAGAACGGCAGGTAGTTGGCTCTATTAATAGAGTAGATATGATCAATTTCGCTCCGTAGACGTTGGTAGGCCACGTGGGCGTGTACCTGGATGCTGGAGGATTGCTCGAGGTTAGAGAACCAGGTTGGATAAGTTGGCAGGCAGTCAAGCATTCACCAAGCTAGGCGATCGGGCGAATGAGCGAGGGAACGGCAGGTAGGTGGCGGCTACATCGCGTTGTGGAGCGATGCGGACGACGGCGTGGTCAGGTGGCTGGCAAGGACGCGAGAGGACGATGACCCTAGCTACGATCCGGTCACTCCGCTGCGCTGTGCTGCGCTGCGTTGGCCAGTTCGAGATCTTAGCCTCTTGCCGAGTTGTGCTACAGCGCAGCACAACGTAGCGCTGTGCGGCCCTGTTTCGTATGTATCTATCCATCCGTATACACACGTGTAAGTATAGCTCGAGAAAACATGTATTATATAGAAAATCATACATGTGTAATATGTGTATATGTGTATACGTGATATATAGTATGTACCTATATACCCAACCGCGTATTTCATCTATGTATCTATACGCACGTAGGTGCTGCTTCTTCGACCAGGTTTATACTCCATATGTATATACTTATACATCGTACCAAGTAACATGTGTGGATCTATAGTAAGAAATCACTTCAACTTTTATTCTGGACCGGAGAAGATGCAATCAAAATTTCTTTCCATTAAGGGAGAATTTTTCAAGTACTATGGGTCTACGTATCTTTGTATATTACTAGAAAAAAATAAAAGAAAACAATTTCTTTCAAAGACATAATTTTATCATATATAGCTAGTGTTCACTTTAAGTAGATATTAGTTATCAGATAATGATCAAGAATTTTATTACTCATCGTATCGCAATGGACAATTTTTATTTATTTATTTATTTATTTATTTTTTTGATACGTTCATTTTTGGTGTAAAAAAATTTAACGTTTGGAAAAGTGGAATTGATTGATCGAGTCATTTTCGCGTTATTAAAGATCCGTCCGTGAATCTAACGGATGGTCTGCAAATCCTGACTTTAACATCTCATCGTGCTTGAAATTCAAAAATTATTCTAAATCTATTCGATAATTGAAAATCTTTACGATGAGAAAAGTTTCGTTCAGTTATTGTATTCCTTCAAAGTTAGTATAATTTTTTTTATCAAAATTTTAAACTGTACCGTGTTATATATACATAATATATATATATATATATATATATATATATATATATATATATATATATATATATATATATATATATATATATATATATATATATATATATATATATATATATATATATATATATATATATGTATATGTATATTAGCATTTCTATAAAAGTGTACGACGCTACGGTGACGATCGTAACTGAAATAATGTAGGGTGTTTGAGCGAACGATTTCACCCCGGGGGTTTTGGCGAGGAGTATCGGGGAGGTACCTAATCACAGGGTGAACGACGACGACTCTCCCGTTAACGCACTGGGAAACACGCACTTTGGTAACTACCGCGCGAGAGAGCACGCGTCAATTTTCGAATGCGTGTATACGTGTATGTGTACATAGAGTTTTACTGTTGGTATAGGCAGCTGATAACCCGACCTGTTATTACATTTCGTCTCGTAATATTCGCCCTGTCATCCGCAGGAAATAAGAAGCTGGAGAAAATCTCTCTTTGTTACCGTTCGGTAGCTACGTTCATTCCCAACTTATATTCCTACAGATTGTACAAAGTTACCAGCGCGACCTTCGACACGAACTTCGGGGTGACACGGGCGGAGTTACTGGCTGCTGAAGGGTGTGCGGGGATGGCGATTGAACAGAAATTGAATGATTGGGGCGAGCCTCGAGGGCGCTTGATTGTTCATTCAAACAACAATCGTAATTGCGTTACGCGCCTCGCGAGGGAGGGTGACGAATGACTGACGATTGACTGACTTATTGACTGACTGACTGACTGACTGACTGACTGATTTATTTTAGTTTAAGAGATCGCTGGCGCCTCTAGTTTCACTGCCACGCGAGCCAAGTGCCACGCGAATAAGCAAACGATGAGAATTCTACAAAACCTTAGCTAGTAGCGAGCCTGATAATTGCTAACGGCGATACCCTGCGCCCTTATAAAGTGCACTTCATTCTTTAGCGAGGCCAAATCCTCGAGCACTTGACCGTCGTTATAGAATATCGTGAAACCACGTGCTGAGGGGTATTGTAAACGTGATTTCATCGTCGTTAACAATTATTATACTATCGATGAGAAAGTCTCGGTTCTCAACGATCGTCAAGTGAAATAATATTTGGTAAAAAATATCGGTCGAGACATGAAAAAAAAAAAAACGAAAATAAAATAAAATAAAATAATATAAAAATTTGTATATAATTTTATACCTAATTGAGAGTTAAGAGACAATGAGGACGTGCTCAGGTATATTGAATAATTGTAACCGAATACGTGGCACGTGGGAATTTTATGAGTATAGTCATGTACATCTGACCGCAAGAGTTTTACATAGATAAGATATATGTGTGTATACCTATGCATATCTATACGTTAAAATAATATAATGATTTGTCTATTTGTAACATATTTGTTCGGTTATATACCGTAGTAAGTATATAAGGTGTTATAATAAGAGATGTGTGTTCTTTTGAAGCCGCCACCGAAATTGAGGTTGACGTATTGTCACTGCCTTTTTGTGATTAACATAATAATGCAAACACAATGAGACAACACTCGGGTTTCGTGGTGTTTTGTTTGACCAGGTGAAAATGGCTCCACGCTCACCGTTAACTCAAACATACATATATCCTACCTGTATGCCGCCCAAGGCTTCGTCAATGGCTTATAGTAGGTACTGTTGTAACTTAACGACAATATAATAATTATAGTTTGAAGAAAATAAAGAAGAATAAAAATAGAGAGAGAAAAAGAGAGAGAGAGAGGTTTTTAATGGGTATTATACGGATTAATTGAATGGGAAAATTTTTCTTCCCCCCCGCATGAATAAACTATCGTTTATATACCCGGATTCCGATAATTGTGACAATTATAAACGTCGCGTCTGGATATTTGGATTGATTTTTTAGTCAACGAAGTGCGTCGGAGCCTTAAACTGGGAAATCCGTGGATCGTTGAGTCGAGCAAGGATCAAAGGGTCGTTTGTACCTTCCATTGAATCGTCGAGGCTGATTGTCGGAGCAAAAGGTACACCGAACGGTGGAGATTTCTCTCATTTCCAGATAATCAGTTTACAATGAACCGGACGAAAGTGCTAGCTGGGGGAGCTAATCCTTCTGTGAAAACCGTACTCGAGGGTTACCTATATCATCCCCATTCGTATATCTCGGTTGAATATTCTCATCCTACCTAATTTATGGATGAGTGAATTTACCGCAGAGAATTAACCTATAGGTAACATACCTACATATCGTATACGATATACCGTGTGTCTATCTCGTCTACTAACTCATTGGATAAATATTTTTCACAATATATCGCTGCAGCATTTAGTCATTCATCTAAATTTTATATTTTATTTTTATCAACCATTTTTCCTTTCAAAACTGGAAGCCTACCATACCTACGTCTAATTTTTTATCCCAAAATTAACTCAAATCTTATCATTTCGTTACTCTCTCTCTCTCTCTGATCCTGAGGACCTAAGAGAAATATCCGCGGTTGTATATAGTCAGGCCTGTAATTTGAGGCAAGGTTTGATTAGAGACGAAAGTTTTTGAGGCGAGATTGAGATATGGAAGTGTTTTATCAGTAGCTTCAAATCTTGTTTCTTTTTTTTTCTTTCTTCTTTTCCGTTTCATTTCTTATTATTATATCATGAAATTTCAAACCTGTATAGAAAATGTTAGTAGGTATGTTTATAATGCGACTGATTTAGCCGTTGGCCAAAACCACCGGTGAGATGACGCGATCGATCGATCGAGAAGCTTGACCATACTAAGAGATAATCGGTAATTCCATTATATCTATACGCGGATAAGACCGGCGGCTATCGGTAACCACTAGGTTAAGATGGCGGGTAGGATCAAAACGTTCTGACTACATACGTACGTTTCACTTCTTATTTAGCTCTCCGATATATATATATACTCGAATGCCGGAGCATGAGATAAACTGGTTCCCGAAGAAATGCCACTGATTTCTTGTCACCTAGATATGTATAATGTTGTCTCGTAACTATAGAGGCTAAATAACATCTAATTATAAAATTGATAATTTTATATATGAAATTATCTAACATGTAACAAACGATATTTATCTTAAGTACAGAATATAAATTGAAACGCATCTGAAACCGAAATTTTTAATATCTTTTCCGTATACTATAGCCGTACATATAAGAAGCGGATATTAGTCTCTGTGTGTATTTTACCCTCTAGATCAAAAGCGGAGTCTGTAGTATGCCAATGACGTTTTCTTTACTGTTTAATAATAAATTTTACCTTTCTTTTTTTTTTTATTTTGATTCTTTTTTTTTTACCAACGCCCCGATGGCACAAGGACCTGCAACGATTAAGGGAATATGCCCAACGATCGATTACCCACGGTTGGACGCGGCTGCTTGGGTGAGGTACCGTTAACGTTATAGGAATAGGGAGACGGCTTCTGTAGGGGTTCCTCCCGTATATACCTACCTACTCTTCGCCGTGTCGTGCAGGGTCGTGTGTAATTACCGTCACAAACATAGCGATGAGGCGACGAGCCTCGACAGATGAAACTCTTAATCGTAAAAATAATTGAAAATACTCTGAAACCGGGCAGAGAAAAAAACATCCTCCACCGGATGTAACCCGGAAAATGACAATTACTAGGACGGATGGACCAACGCTTGGACTCGACGACGCTGTCTGACGTCAATGGATAAACGCCAGAGCCTAGGGCGAATCGCTTTCCTCGGTTATATACTAACCCTAAAAATCTCCCTTAATTATCATCAAGTCTCAATGAACGAGGGTCAAAAAATTCTTAACCTGAATTCATTCTTTTCGATGTATATATAGGCATGGGTATATATATTTACAGGTATTATTACATGGTATACTCTGCACGTGGATATCAAGTACCTATCCCGCAATACACGCGATGGCTATGTAATAAGCGCGGCGATGGGTGAACGAACAAGGGTACTGGGGGCATCGATTGCTCTTGAACGAAGGGTTTGGTGCTACGAACGATTTCCTCGTTATCATTGAACGTTGGTAATAAATAGGTAGAAAAGAGAAGACCATTGCGTCCTGAAGGACACATGATATTTGCGAGTTTATTAGGAGATAATTTTTGGCAGAGATAGGGCTTCGCTGAAGTTTCGAATTTTGTAAGTTTGAAGCGGTAAAAAATCTGGATTTTGATATTACCGATTGACAAGTTCGAAAAATGGTATTTTCGCGAAAGTCTGTATAGTCGATTTCAAAAAGTTCAAATCAAAAAACACCGAGAGTTCAAAATTCGGAAAGCTATAAAAATCTGAAAGGCCAGAATTCCGAGTCTTGAAATTCAGGCATGAAGTGACGTGTCTTGTCATTAAATTTTCGGCTTGTTAGACTTTCGGAGTTTTTCACTTCCCGAGTTTTTAACTGTCTCCATTTCGATCTTTCCGAATTTCAATATTCTGAAATAGGACATTCCTGACAACTGAAAATCGTTTCAAATAAATTTGTAATTTAGACTTCAGTCGAAAATTTTAAAATTTAGAATTTCAACCCGAACCCGGTGACGGGGTCATTAACCAAGATAATTATAATGATTAGCCGTTATGAAAGTAAATATACACACGTGAGTGTGTGTCAAATCATGTATACATAAATTTCCGATCGAAAAAAGGAGAAAAGAAAAAAAAAAAAAAAATCACAGGTATCAATTATTCCACAAGTTATTTTTATCTGTAATAAATTAGATATGATTTTATTGAAAAGGTGCAAGTCTCGCTTTGTTGTTAAGCAAATCATTTCTTATTAGCTATTACCACCTACTCAAGACCACGAGGGTGAACATTGGAATGGTTCAGAAACGTGCGCGCAGTGGCTGTGCAATAATGGAGACGTGCGTTCAATGGACGCTTTGAATTACCGAGGCTGCTTGTCTTCCACAGTTCGATATGTATACGTGTGCATATTATACATGCATGATGGATATATGCATACTATACGTATATATAAGTATATAAGTATATATACATATATATACATACACGTATATTTGTATGGGCATAATATTGTAGACACATAGTATATACGTACTGCGGAAGGCAACGCGCGAATACTTACGGAGGGAAACTGGGAAGCTTCTGTCTCAGCAAATCTCAGAGTTCTGAAAGCTCGAAGCTCCTTGTAGACCAGAAAGAGAGAGAGAGAGAAGGAAAAAGAGAGAAGAAGAAGAAGCTCTGGCTAGCTGCCTTGTCATCTTGTGAAAAGAATAATATTCTCTTTGAAACATTAGCAATTCTATGATTACTGGGTTTATTCAGAATATATAAGTCTTACAAACAACTGTATAACTATAGTTCAGTGTGTATACCTCTACTGCTATATACATACTCGTACCTCTGACGTGCCGTACGAAAGAAAATAATTTTTTTTTAAATTTTAAAATTTTTTTTCTTCTTTTTCTTTTGTATACCCCTTGTTACAAAATAGTTTAATTAATGATTCCTTGGAACAAATTTACCTTCGTTATTAGCACATTCACAACTTGCTCGGTTACTTACATATATCCAATTGGACAAAGGCAACCATTGTGGAGATTCATAAAAGACTACTGTTCCGAACAGCTTAAAATAATTCAATTCAACGAATGTTTTATATTATTTATAAACTGACTTATAACTCGGGCAATTTTGCATCTTAGATTGTATATTATTTTTTTCTCTTTACATCACGGTGACGACCTTCAGTCAATATTCGAGTGACAAAACCAGTCAGTTATAAAAACGCAACGTCCACTCTCAAAAATCTGGTAATATTAAACATAAAATTGTACAATAATTTACGAAAAAAAAAAAATAAATAAAAAAAAATTAAATTAATTCGTTATTAAGATCATTCCAGTTTCTATAAATATTCGCAATTCTTTTATTATTATTATTTTAATTTTTTTTTATCTAACGCCACTCATCGCTATGCCTCCGCATCCTCATCCTCGACTAAAGTATTCTCAGAGTTAGCTACTGCTTTGATAATAATGTAGGTATTTAAACGTGTAACTAAATGCTCTGCAGGTTATCGAGTATAAATAAATAAATAAATAAATAACGAAGCGTAAAACGTTTCAAACGAATCAAAAAATAAAGAAAATGGGTCTTCTCCTTTTATGGGTGTAAATAAATATTTTTCTCATCCTTTAATGAGAAAAAAATTCTCTATTCCTTGAGTTTTAATAATAAAACACCTTATTCGTAATCTAATTATGCGTTTGACACGTCATTAGTTACATTAGGTATAATATTATGCCTTTAAAAATATTATGGATGTAGAGAATTCCTTCGCAAATTCCAAAGATATTATTATATAAATGATCGGAATAGAGAGCACCATAATAGGAAAGAATTTTTATCCTAATGTCCGTATCGGATTTGGTCAATTTAACGCCCGATTGCTACGATTATCGTAGATTTTTCAACAGTCTTTCCGGTAAATTATATCGTTTATTTTTATTAGTATTCTTTTTTTTTTTTTTTTGATTACCGATAGGATATCGTTTTTATGAATGAGAAAAAAAATATTCAAATAGCTATAGGTATGTATAGCCATCGGCATTAAAATACGTCTCATGGGTTGCCTGCGATGCAGGCGGGACCTGCCGGTTGAAAAAATCTAACGTATGGTATATACAGTTATAAGTAAAAAAAAATTTTCACTGCCTTGTATGTTAATTTAAAAAGTATAGATAAATAAGCATATAAATTTATCACTGCAACATCGATGATGCAATAACTTGTTAATAATAATAATAATAATTCAGGATTATTACGGAGACTTGTGTATATAGATAATTGTGCGTCATACGTACTTCGTTAATGAATTATTCGTATTAATTTTAGCGGGACATTTGTACATCTAACTTCTGTCACGGATGTATTTTAAAGACCAGAAATATTAGAGAATATTTCGTGAACCGTTTCTCCTTAGTCGAGGAGAGGAGATTCTAATATTGTAAACTGCACTGCAGGAAGCTATTATATATACCAACGACGCCATGGTAGCTTAATTCCCGCATAACTGCACAGACTAAATTTGCTCTCTCCGCTCTGCTCGTATACCCTCTTCTATTCCTTTTATTTCTATCATTTCTTTATTTTTTTTTTTCTTTTTTTAATTTTTCCTTTTTTTTTTTTTTTATTTTTATCGCAAAAAAATACAAAAAACGATCAAAGAGACCCAAACTACGAAGCAACATTCTTGTCTCTAAAACTTTACTTATCTATAGATCAGCTTCAACTTGAATCATCAATTTTTTCGCTAATAAGTATATATATAATCTGTAATCTAATTATATCAGCATTAGTCATTTGAAAAACGTTTATACTAAACATTTAAAACCGTCTTATGAATTTTCGAGATTAATTTTCGTTGATACTTTATTCTTTAGACAAAATAATTATACTAATTTCATAATCAATTACTTGATTACTTCATCAATCAACGGCCTCGGGTCAAAGGTAGATATATTCTGCAGCCTTCGTTTGGTTAGGTTTTTAATTATCGTCTACGGGCGTCAATTAGATGAATCTTTATTAAAAAAATTAACAATTTTAATAAACATATACATAACTGCTACTATATACGAGATATTTTATTTTATTTTTTTATTCGTTAATTTTTTTTTATATAAAAAATATATGTATATCTACGTATAGATCTTTTGTTGAACTAAATGAGGTGAAACGTATAAAGAAAAGAATCCTGGTTACCTGTTGGAATATTTTATACACACATTAAGTTGGCAGAGAGATATTCCAACCGTTAGCAAGTCCACCTCTGCCAAAAGGCCCTAGCTGGGTCTCCAGTGGACCGATTCCAGTAAATTACTTTATCGCCTCGTTCATCTGTCCCTAATTCTTTTCAACCTCTGAGAGCCAAATTATTAGGAGTTAGTTGTCACCTTTGATCAATCCGAGTCGGATCTAGATTTACGTCGACTAGTTTCGTAATGTATCGATCCGTCGAGCACGGAGTAGGTATTTATTTTCTTCTCATTTTTAACCCGTTTCAATAGGTAGATGTGTATGTAGGTACGTCAGACTGATTTTTATCCTGCTATAACCCTAAGCTGTTAGAATATAATGACGTTATTCTTTCGATGTTCAATTATCAAAGAAATGACGATATGAATATAAATTTGATTTGTTTTTTTTTTTTTTTTTTTTTTTTTTAATTTAACTGATTTTCATCAAATCAATTTCAGTCTATTTCTGAAACGCAATCTCAAGACAACTAGATCGAATCATGGTCTCATGTGTAATTTCCGATTCTTTTATAAAGAGAAACCGTAATAATGAATCCCATTATTTTTCTTATTGATGAAACTTATCGATTTTCGTTGGTTTTACCGCACTTTGGCAGGTAGTTTCTTACTTTTATCTGCCCACTCGAACACGGGTCGAACTCACAATGTGCCTTTATACATACGTTCACTATACGTAGGTACTATATAGGCATAGAATTGTGGAGGATCAAAGGCACACGGAGGCAGCTACTATTACTATAGCCAACTACTACCCAAAGGAACTAGCAGCAGCAGCATCAGCATCAGCAGCAGCAGCGATGCTGTCTTTGTTATGTAGCCTCCGTTATAGACTGATGTAGATGGAAGGAAGGAGGCCCCCGTTCTGCTTCTCTTTATTTTATTTTTATTTCTTTTTTATTATTTTTTTTTGTTTTTTTTATAGAACTGTATAGGCGAGTTGGCCCGTTTGACCCAAGCTTCGAAGCCTAATTGTTCATTTTAATGTATTCCCCTTTTAATTTCCGGATATTAGTTTTCGTTGAGGGGCAATCAATCTTCCCGTTGCATAAAGACGTGCTTTAATAATGTTAGGTATGTACATATACGTACGTACGTCTATCCGTGTCTTTGAGAAGTGCGCAAGTTGTCTGGTCGCATATTAAAACAACAAATCGAAATATTAATGCAAAAAAATAAAAAATAAAAAATGAAAAAAACAACAGGATGAGTACAAAAACCACCTTTATAGTCATTTTATACCTGAAACATATCTCTTTTTAGCGATTACGTGCTTCGCTTGTCGCGGTATACTGTTCGCCGAAATATTGTAAGTACCGCATATATATTTTTTGATTTTTTGTTTCTTTTTTTCGTAAGGATTTATAGACAAAGAATAATAAGAAGAAATCAAGGATTTAGTTTTATTTTTCGTGTATCTATTTTTTCTTCTTTAATTTTTTTTTTTTTTTGATTATTTTTTGTCTTCTTTTTTCTTTCATCCTTTTATCACGCCACAATTTACGAATGAGAATCAATTAAGAGTCGAAGCTCGTTTCGGAATATAAATCCTCTTTCTAAGGCGGGCAACGAAATGAGACGGAAAGAATGAACGAAGAGAAAAAAAGGAAGAATAAAAACCAAAACAAAAAAAAAAAAAAAAAAAAAACAAAAAGAATGAAGGAAAGAAAGAAAGAAAAATAAAAGAAACTGGGAATAAAAGAGAAGCAAAGAATGAAGGGGAAAAAAAAAACGTCTTGCTTCATGGAGAGTCAAGTTGTTGGGCAAGGCTCCTTATTTACTTTATTACAGCCTCCAGAGTCCAGTAACGGTATCGGGCTGGCTCTCCGCTCCTCATCTGACCCGCTCTTTCTCCTCATCTCTCTTTCCCTCTCTTTACTTCTCCACCTCAAGCTCCTTCGACTCGCCTCGTCCCTCTCTTTAACAAATTCTTCTATCGATTCATCCCAAAGGGCTACCTACTCCTGCCGTCTCGTTTCTCTGCCTCCTATACGTCTACACTCGGACATTTCGCAAATACAAAGCATCAGAGAAAATATATTCTACGAGGGTAATAAATTGCAAAATATTTTTATACCTCGTTTATATATATATACATTTATTTTCAATTGTAATTTTCATTCAATTTTTTTGATATAACTAATAAATGAATTAATTTTTCAAGTATATACATACAACGTAGAATAATTAATAATTCATCAATACGAAAGATAAAAAGAAAAGGAAAAAAAAAAAAGATATATAATGTTGCTAAAGTTCTGAATAATATCGCGTAGGTGAAAATAATTTATTGTTTAAAACGCCGTTTATTTCGTCGTAGGCGCCTAGACGCTCCTCGTTCATTTAGTCTTTTATCTGCACTATAAGTTTCTATAGGCTAGGCTGTATTATAGCAGCGTCGATCTATGGTCCATAGAAGAATAATAGAAGAAACTATAAGGTCCGTATGGGATATACTTCAGCGTGGATCTTATACGATATACGCGTTTAACCCGTTTCTTTAAGCGGTACAGGAATTTAGAAATCCGTCCAAGTTATTTACGAGCTGCTTTAGCGGGCATCTAACGCCGATAAGATTCCGGAGTCTCGCAATGACCGCAGTTCCCCCAGCTTCTATGGGAAACTTAAAACTATGTATATGCACGTGGATTCTTTTTATTTTTTCTTTCTTTTTTTCAACCTTATATACCTACCGCACTTCCATAGCTGTTTTAATGGACCCAACAACAGCGCCCACGTGGGTATACGACAGGACTTATTTCTCATTATTTATTCCCTCTTCGATATTATTATATACATGTAATACATATAGTATCCCTTCTCTGATATATAACTTCGCGCCTCAATTTATCCCAATAACGGATCAGGTAGGTAGATATTGGTACTGCAGGTATATATTTACCGTTTATACATATATTGTTTAGAAATATGTACAATATATATATACATATATACATATTTCTCCACATTTAAACCCCGCGGATTTAACCATAATATAGGTAGGTGTGTATGTAGATACCAATGCGCCTTGTATTATACATATATATCGCATTAGAGCGCTCGAAGGCGTTTAAAACAGCTCGTTAAAAACGAAAAATTCAATTACAAATTTTTTATACTTAGATATTATATCCAACCATATCCGATAGATATACAATTGATTAGGTATAAAATTTGAATATTTACAACGGAAACTTGTTTCGGTATAAAATCGCATAATTGGTATAACGAGTCGAGGACTATAATATTACTTACAATTTTACGACTGTGTATATACATATATGTATAATATACATATACGTATACATGTAAACGTAAATACAGGTACTACTGTTGCAACGAAACTGTGGGACTGAGTTTAAAAAAAAAATTTTCTAAATCTCGTTCCAAACATTAAACATGAGTATCAATCTTTGCCGAAGGCTATAAAATACCGGTGTGGTTAGTTCAGTCTATTTAATATCTATAACCGCAATGTGATTAGTGTATATAAACAATTCCGGTCCAATTCTGCATATATCTCAATCTTTGTTGCGTGTAATTTTGGCAATTCATTCCCGCTGCAACGTGATCTATACTTGACCAATTCTGGTATTTCGCGATAAGTATGTATATACATATACTTGTAATAAAATATCTAACCGTAAAATATGAGATAGAGTTGACGATCATCGCGCGCGCGCAGCATCTCAGTTGACAGCAGCTGGTTTTGGTCCAGCGTCAAGTGCTCCCACTTCTCACACCCTCTTCCTATATCTCCATCTCTTATTTCTTTCTTACTCTATTTTTCTCGCTCTTTCTTTATCTATTTTTCTCTTTCTCTCTCTCTCTCTCTCTCTCTCTCTTTCTTTCTCTCTTCAACCGTTTCCCCATCCCCCTATCTCCCCGCAGAACCTAGTGGTCCACCCTGATTTACGTTCGCTCACCTGTTCATCCGTTTCAAGAGTGGCCCAGTTGCCGAGTCTTTCCGGCTGCCCGCGGACTTCGTTTGCACACTTCGATCGAACATCACGAAGAAGTTCGTCGTTTCGATTAACGATTATTCAAATTCGTGCTTCGACTTGTACTTATATATTATATGATAAAATATTTTATTTCCAATCGCGATTATTGTGAGATTTTTTTTTTTTTTTTTTGATTAAAATTGATTTTTGATTAAATTCGCAAATCTATACAAGATAATGAATTTTAAAATTATACCTACACATGCGTGATTCAAGTTTTATGTTTAAAATCTTTACATATATAATTTGTGGAATTGATGTACAAATTGATAGCCATGGGTATAATAATTTAACGGGAATAATACGTATATAAGGATAATGGGGAAACAATGAGAAATTATATTATTGTATAGGTAAACCGTGCGGTGATCAGTGTCTCCGAATCCCAATCCTTACGTATGTACGTAGGCATATATTCGAGTACCTACATTTAGGTATATGTATATGCGTACTAAGGTGCATGCATGGATGCATGCACTCGATGGCGATGCGGTTGTAAAATATAAAGCATTAAGCGTTAATCTAACCGGTGGACAAGATAATGCTCAGAGAGTCGAAGTCGGCTTCACGTGAGAAGGCCTTTGAGTGGCCATTTATCTCCTCTTTAAATCGATTTGTATGCTAATCCCGGTGAAATCCGCCTGCGTACATAAAACTAAGGAGGCCTACAAAACTCGCCTCCTGAGATTCCAGATATATACCTGACTAATTAGGCTCAAACTCCCCACCTATTTACTTCTTACTCCTTCCTTACTCACCCGTAGATGTATAGTTTATACTATACCTACGTATGTATGTATGTACGTTTGTATGTACATACATACATACCTACCTTCTCGACTATTTTAGGCACAGGGAAAACCGAGGAACAGAGAACACTGGACTACGGTCAAAGAGATGCCTGTTCGCGCTTACGCCAACGAGCTTGCGTGAGCTTTTACTCTTTTTCAGAATTTTTTTATTTTTTTTTTTTAATTTATTTCCCTTTTTCTATTATACAAACGAAGTGTTGCACACGTATGTACGTGTGTGTGAGTATTTGGGGTTTGGCTTCTTCTTCTTCTTCTTCTTCTTCTTTTTTTTTCATATTATTTTTATTTGCCGATAAATGCGGTTTGAAATCTAACCGAGCGGATCGAAGATATTAAACTATGCGCCCGCGGATAGTTAGGCTCCTGCAAGTAGGTAGTTGGTTGGATATAGGTACGGCGGAATTAGAGGTATGAGAAAAAGGATCCGGGCACGTTTCGACGCGGTCGCATCGACGCCCGTTAAACCGTGATCAATCAATTACATTTAACGGCATTGGACGCGTTAAGGTGCCCCTCCTCGGAAAGCGGCGTAAGTTGTAAGAAATCTTTTGTAGGTATACCATCTGTGTGTAAAGAGAAAGAAAGAAAGAAAGAGAGAAAGGAAGAAAGAAAGCGAGAGAGAAAAAAAGAGAGAGAAAGAGAGAGAGAGAGAGAGAGAGAGAGAGAGAGAGAGAGAAGGACCAGAAGAGGACAATTATATACGAACTCATGTGCAGGTACATGTAACTACATCGATAGGCGGGAAACACGGGACCAGCACCTGTTCAACGGGTACAATTCTCCCCGCTATAATACCGCGCGATGCAGGCCGCATATATATCGGTTGCGAACTGCACCAACCTGCGAACTGATTTATTGGAACAATGTCGTAACTCAGAGACGAGAAATTCCCATCTAATATATAAGGTGAAAAATAATTTGCACGCCTTTGTGAGTCACACGTATAATAACCACTATTCACTATATGTTGGTATATATATATATATATATATATATATATATATATATATATATATATATATATATATATATATATATATATATATATATATATATATATATATATATATGTATAAGTTCATATACCTACGTATGCGGTTAGTCCCTCGTTATTTTTATTTTTATTTTTTCGGTTATTCGAAGACCCATTCGATGAATGAGTTTTCAGAAACTATTACATTAACTCTTCAGGCTAGATCTTCAATCGATATGACTAACCCAAACTGTAGATATCTAAACAATATTATAATAGTCATTTGAAAAAAAAAAATTTTTTTTTTGTATTTTTCGAATTTATATGGAAAATAAAAAGTTTTTAGAATTTTTTTTTAAATTTTTTCTGTTTTTTTAACCACAAACTTCATTTTTCATTTCTACCTGAGTATATACAAGAAATATATATTGTATGTATGTATGTACAGACCTGCACATTGATGGTTTGAACATGAACATAGCTGCGCTCAGAGTTTCGATTTGACTCTCGATCCAACTCGCACCACGGAGCAGTCGAAAAGCAGACGCTTTTCTCGGGAAACAACGGTATAACTATTGTTGAGCGAAAAAAAGTGTCTGCTTGTCGACTGCTCCGTGGTGCGAGTTGGATCGAGAGTCGAATCGAAACTCCAGGCGCAACTATGTTCATGTTCAAACCATTAATGTGCAGGTCTGTACATACATAATGCAGAAATTTGATTGACGTTTTATTAGCTACCGTCGAAAATTCGTATCTAATGAAGAAAGGTGGAATGAGTTATGAACCTTTTAGGCTTTGTGAAGTGAAATTTGTTGATATGTCTATAAGATTTCTTAGCTACTGAATCATTTAGTGTAAAACTAAACGATTTATTTTATTATTTCTATTTTTTTTTTTTTTTTCTGTTTTTTTTTTCTATCATTTATTTTTCATTTCTTCGGAATTGATTATGTACTACCTACTTATATATCTATCTAGCAATATATAAATTTTTAGATTTATTACTCAGAAGGTTTTATCTACTAGTAATACTGCACTCTGTGAGAATGAAATATTAAACAATTTGTCATACACGATGCCAAAACTTGAAAAGCCGCACTTTGTACTCTACGCGGTAGTTTTTCGTTTTTTCCTTTTTTATTTATTTATTTATTAATTTTTTTAATTTCTTTCTTTTCTTTTCTTATTTTTATAATAATTTTCTCTTTTCAAAGCTACAGCTCTGCAGTGAATGAATCCGGTAACGATTGTCATACCGTATAATGCCTATACATGCATAAGTACATTATTACCAAATACTGTACGTATGTACATATACATATAAGTATTATTTATTTATCGTGTAACTTTTAAGTCAAGTATAAGTAAGCAATCTTCAGTTTTAAAGACTCGGTGAATGACGGAGAATAAAGTTTTGAAGTTAAACGGTATACGTATGTATGTATATGTATGTAGCTAGGATACGGTACGGTATAACGCAGTGCAAGGAGGATGACCTTTACTTTAGATGAAAAATATCAGCGACCGCTACAACCTGTAATTATTTACACAGTTTATAATATTCACTTGCGGATAGAATATATGTAACCACGCGTACCACGTGCAAGTAGTAGTAGTGGTACTTGAGTAATAGCCTAGCGTTTTAAAAATCAGCTTACATATTTTCTAGTTTGTTGTTAAATTTCATTGACTATTTAAATCTGCAGCGTTGACGGTATACCGTCTATGGAAAATATATTACCCACTTCTGAATATTATATTTGTTTTACTATATTGCTGCAATGCAGAATATATAGTATATAGCGTGCTTCTCCATACATTTGGAATTTTTTTTTTTTTTTTTTTCTTACATTCAATTTCAATGGGTTTTTTTTTTCATTTTTTCACAAGGATAATAGAGATGGTTATCGCTCGTTTGGTAGACAGCCAGTGTAAGTGATAAACAGACGCGGTTTGTAACTGTTGCGTATGGTTAAACAGATTTTTTTTTTCTTCAAATGATCGTCTCATAGACGCGTCATATTTATTACAATGATTTATAAACTGTCTACTTAGTCCTGTAGGTACAGCTACACATATATGTATGTATATAATAAAGTAAGCAAGGTATATAATATACGACCGTTTGAAAGTATTGCAGATATACCGTTTATTCGCCAATACTATATAGAAATAACAATTCTCAAAGATTTCAATTCTCGCTTCTTTATATACTGTAGAATTTAATTTTATAAAACTGTTAGTGACTCAATAAATGAATCATGTGCATTTAACCGGTCATCAGAAGTATTTCCGGTACGTGTTAACTTCATCGAATATTTCACTTTTACATAAATTATACCTACCTATATAAATATATATATATATATATATAAAATATAATAGAGAGACAATTATAATTGTTTCTTTTTATATTATTTTTCGAAGATTTTATCCGCAAGAAAAGTCTAATATCTATACATATAGCGGGTATATGTTACGCAGCGGCGCAACTCCTCGCGGTATCTATACGCAGATTTGACATGCGTGTAATAACCTAATAGCGCAAATAATAGTTACGTAAATTTTGACGTTCTTAGAAATGTTTACCGTTGTTATTATCTACGAGGGAAAAATTAATTCAGGAATGCAAATTCCATAGGAATAATATGTATGCAGAATTTTATACGATGTCACATATATATTTATACATATATGGTCATGTCATATTGGTATAGAAATTTTTTCTTCTTTTTCTTTTTTTTCTTTCGTTTTTTCTTTTTCTTCTATGTCCTCGATTATACATATTATACATGGTGATTATTTTCTTTATTGATAATATTAATCGATAAATATAATATCTGGTGAAATATTCAAACTATTTACCATAAATTATATTCATGGCGTTTGCCTTGTACCTTAGTGAAAAGGATCAGACGAGTGAAACGTAGATCAAACAGATCTTTCGAATACCAGTAAATACTACCCCAGATTTTATTTTTTATTATTATTATTTTTTTCCATTTTATTTCTAAAAGATACGTTTTCTCGAATAAAACGAACTTTTAACTGACCGGCGCGTGTCGTTTATACTCATATCAATTATAGCTTATGAAAATTTCGTGTGGAAAATTATACACATTGAGAAAATAATCTATCGAGAATAAGAAAAAGTAAAAGGTAAAATCAAAGAGAAAAAAAAAAAAAAAAAAAAATTCCAAAGGAATCTACGCAGTCGAGTGACGAATTTTCCAGTAATATCGCGGTTCGACCTATACATAGATCTTGACGTTGGCGACAGGCTATAATGCTCTCTAGTCTCTACACTAGCCAGATCGTAAAAACCGATTCTATTTTGGTCGATATGTAAGTATAGTTGCATGATGTATCGGATCGCAAAAAAAAAAAAAAAAAATTAATAGAAAACAAAAAGAAAAAAAAATTTGCGAACATAATTGCCGTCTTTCCTGTTATCACGTATCGTTGTTAGAAATTATCGTTAAATAGGTGTGGGTATGTACATACACCTTATGCTATACGGAGGTAAGTAAAGAGATTTGTTTAACCGGTAGTATAAATGAAAATTAAAACGATACTCACGTAGCTATAACGTATATAGGTATACCTATATGTACGTTTAAAATTATTTATATATATATATATATATATATATATATATATATATATATATATATATATATATATATACCTACAAGATACTTTATATATTATATATACCTATATACATATATAGAAAGAGAGAATGAATATAATAATATTCCGTACCACTTTGCACACGGCCAATTAGTGGAAGCCTAATACTTACCGGTGGTTACATCGCGTATCTTACATATTAGAACCGCCAACTTTAACCTGCGCCTAGATTGTAAACAAGTATTGAAAGTTATACCTAAACTGGTATGATTTATGTACATTCATTTACTCGGAATACGACAAAACTCACCAGGTCGTGTATTCCTTCAATCAACCCCCGAGATTCTCGATCCGAAAAATCTTTCTATTTCAACATTCATTCGATCTATACTTTTATACGAAAAATTATATTTAAATTATTAACCGACATTTGTCAAATCATAAACTCATTACATCATATAAATGAAAAAACTAAGCTTTTGCGAATCTTTATTCTCAAAAATTTAACGTCCATTCGTGTCACTAAGCAGTAAGAAACGTTCGTCCGCAGAAGATCGAAGTGACAGAAAAAAAAAGAAGAAAAAAAAACCCCCAAAAAAATGTTCGTTTTACACTCTCGCAGTATCTGTGAATTGTACGTTATAGTTAATTGTATTACCCTCCGTGCATGCTATACCATAATAATGTTAATAAAGTCATTATATTCTGACAACACGCAGCTATATTATACCTGTACCTATATAAACCAATATATGAGATAGAAATAAGGAAAATTCTCTATATGGTTGATTGAAGTGTTAAAATTTAAAATCTCTACATACTAGTTTTTTCTTCTAATTAAATACACTTGCTGCAATATTCATAGAATCTGTACATACCTATGATGGTAAGAAAATATGTAGAAAAAAAAATCAATTATTCAAACTATAATAGATAATAGACAAAAAAAAAAAAAAAATCACGAGAAAATAATAATGGACGATTCTAAATTGTCAATAGAATTATTTAACCAATTATACAATCTATTTATTTAAAATAATTATAGGTGCTTTATAACTTCGCGAAGAAGTTCTTAACCGGACCATTTAAAAATGGCGGTTAGTAGAGTCAGGTATTATATGCTCACTGAACGGTTTAAAGACCGGCTTGCATCAACAGCAGCAGTTTTGTGCAGTCTTTAGGTATTGAAAAAACCAAAAAAAAAAATAAAAATAAATAATAATAATTTCATTCTATTGTATGTTAGGTGTCACCTGTTTTTCAACCAATAACCCACTGTCGGATATATACATATAAGTATTATATACATTGTATTACGAATGGTTGAAGAACAAGTGAACATGATCGCTGCAGACTTTACGCTTGGTGTTTAAACAAATTGGTGTAAATAACAGACGTTTATACTTTATCTCTCGCATAATGATTAGAACAAAACGTTTTACGCTCGTTTGTCGTACGTATTTAGTATATGAGAAATATATACTTAAATAATATATCGATACAATATATAGTTGCCGAATTAATTGCTTTCATATATTATATAGGTATATTATATATATATATATATATATATATATATATATATATATATATATATATAGATGATATACATATATGTATATTATTACTTATAATAATACGACAAATAAAAAGAAAAGAATATCGAATACCTAATTTGAATTTGGAACGAACAGGTGGTTCGATATATTATAAAATGTGATCGCTTTGTACTTTTATATGTATATATCATGATATTAATTAATACTCCGAAACGTATTATATGTATATACCGACCGCGAAAGCCGCGTGTTTTAATAACTATTATAACTAATTGAAAGGGAGGAGATTGGAGCGACTTACCCTGACTTTGTACCACAATTTCCATGTAAATTTATTAAAACGTTTCGGAGCACAATCCCACTTCTGATCACAAGAAAATTTACATGAATATATAAAATCACGTGTAATTGGTTATATTATACGGTTAAAATAAAAAAAACAAAATAATAATAAATAAATAAAAAAAATAATCTAACGTTGATATTAATTTTATTTTAATTTTTTATTTTCCTCTCACACTCTTTTCTCCTTTTTTTCAAAGATTTTATTTTCTTTTTTTTTTTTTTTCCTTTTGCTCTCGTTTTCACACACTCAAAATGTTCATCATATAATACTACAACCGTACATATTATAACTTATTTATTAAATATCATATTATTTTATGTATCAATTATAAGAAATAAATTAAAATCATATACTTTTATCACATGTATAATCACAAATTAAAAAAAAAAATTTTATTACTTTTTTTTTTTATTTTATTTTTATTTTTTGATTTTTATACTGTCGAAGACGAATGTCTCATCTTCGATAATAATTATTATTATTATTTCTCACACTTTGATTGAAATTTCAAAAGAAAACAAAAAACCACAAAAATAAAAAAAATTAATGGAAATAACTAATTGAGCAAAATCATTCAACTTTAGTGTGTGGGTGTGTTTTATTTCATTTTGTGTTTTTGTTTGTTTTTTTTTCTCTTTTTTTAATTATTATTATATTGTGGATCTGTTTTAAGGCGATTAATAGTTGCGTGAATTATATTATCAACAAAACAAACACAAGTAAAAATTAAAACTGATCGACGCGGTTGAAGATGAGGAAAATGAACTCATACAACTTTTGGTAAAAAGATGAATCCGATCCACTTGATCCACGACCTAAACCCTTTTCCCGATATCTATTCCTTGACCCGCGTCCGGGGCTAAATCTACGGCGAGTAATATACCGTAACTAGTTAGTTACTCCCTTCGGGTGTCAAAGAAGCGACGACAACGATCGGCAAAGAGTGACTGACTGAGGTGACCGGCGGCAACCTGTGTCCTCCTCCTCGCGTTAACGCGACCCTCGGCTGTAAGGTCTTCCGCGTATAGTTAAGCCTCAGAACCTTCTAAGATCGGTGAATTTGGTTAGAGGGAGAGCCTGCAGGGGCACGGGATCAGTTTCCTTGAAGTCGTGCGCTGTTATAAGGGGCGAAGGGGCGAAGGAGCGAAGGCGGGTGTAGCGAGTGTACGTGAACGGAGCTGGCCTTCCAGAACAATTAACCCCAAAGTCTAATCGATTTAATTAGGCGCTAGCCGTCGTGGCCTTCTCGTCGTCAATCCAGAACCCCTTGTCTGCGCGTCGACGAGCAACAGCAGCCGAGTTTCCCCGCTGCCGGCGCCATCCCGTGGTCCAGGGGACACCTCTTATTTTCCCTCTATATACGAAGACGAGGATGAAGACGAGGATCTTCAAGGAGGAGACTAGAAGCCTTTAAGTTTTATCAAATTAACAGCGTTTCTTTTCACCCAAACACGTGATTCTCCTCTTGTTCTATTCGGCAATGTACAGTGCAGTATAGGCAGGTAATAACTGGAGTAATAGTTCTTCAGCTTCCTCCGGAGCGCGGGGTCCTATTTAGTTTGATGAAGAGTAAAAAAGAAAAAAAAAAAGTAAAAAAAAAAAAAAAAAAAAAAAAAGAAGAAGAAAACGAGAAGCGAGAAACAAAAAACACGGTCCGTGGGGGTGTATGTTGATTTTCCTACTCTACGACGCGGGACACACGCCACGGAAGAAGCTTCTCGCTTTTGGTGGCTAGGATTCCGCGCGGCCCAAACACAAACTACAATGACAACGATAACAATACAACAATGCCGTGCGCTCGCCGCTAGCTCGGATCTTACACTGAAGTCCAAGGTACACATACACACATGTCGACCGCTCCGCCAGGTAGAAGGAGTAGTAGGCCGTTCAGGCAAGAGGGGCCGACGAAGAGGAGGAGTATGGAGTGTGGAGTGTGGAGTGTAGAGTGTGGAGTGTGGAGTGCGGAGTGTGGGGACGAAAGAGGGTGATGGCGATCGTTGGAAGGGGGAGGGAAAGAGGCAACACACGCACGCACGCTCTTCACGCGAGAAGACAACACCGTACAGACGTACAAACCATAAGTGTATAAAATATAAAATATATATATATATATATATATACATACATACATACATATACACACAAGTGTATAATTCCTGTACACGAATACCTGCACTGCATCGTACACAATACACATGTACTCATACATGTGTAATATGATGTATGTATTATAGATATACCTATATGTATATATCTATGTACGAGACGCGTGTGTATGCGCGTGCATATAGGGACCCGTGTGAGAGCACCTTTAACTCTGTCGGAGAGGAGGAAGAGGAGGTGGAGGATGAGGAAGAAAGGAGGAAGGGAAGACTCACCTCGCTTACATGCGACGCGATGCGATACGAGTTAAGCCGCGAGGCAGGCAGGTAGCGTACAAAACTAAAGAGACCGAAAGGAGAGAACAGAGAGACTAACCACCGGGGTACGGGGAGAGGGAGAAGACGAAGACTGCGGCAAGGTAAGGTAAGGTATAAGGCAAAGCAAAGCAAAGGCAAGGCAAGGCAAGGCAAAGCAAGACAAGGCAAGGCAAGCCCAAGACAAGACAAGGCGAGGTGAAGCGAGGAGAGGATGAAGTGAGGCTGCGGGGCCCGTGCACCGCTGCCACAGAGCAGTCATGCAAGGTATCGTTCCTTAATGCGGCTGCTCCCCTCGCCGCCTCTGCTGCCGTAGTTGCCGCCGTCGCGGATGCTCGAACGATCGGATTGTCCGGAGTCGCAGGACGATCAGGAGGAGTCGGTATATATCCACATTCATTGACCCGGGTGCAGCTAAGAGAAGAGAAGAGAAGAGAAAAGAAGGGAAGAGAAGAGAAGAGAAGAGAAGAGAAGAGAAGAGAAGGGCGAGAAGTTAGGGAGGAATTAGCGGGGGGGGGGTGAATATAAGGGGGGTTTGGTGCCGCGTAACGTGTCAACGAAACTGCCCACGCTTGGAGCACTTTATCGGGTCCCCCTTTTTTTTTACCCCCTCTCGCCCCCCTCACCTTGTACTCATCTGGCTGGTTGACTACCTGCCTGACTGCCTGACTGCCGACCTCGCGGCCGACGAGATCTTTAGGTACATACGCCGTGGTCCACCTGTCATCTCTCCTTATCTTGACTGATCCGCCCATCCATCTCTTTGGGACTTCGTGATTTTATACCTTGGTAGATTCAGGGTATATAGATGTACTCGAGGCAACAGCTCTTCGAGTCATGTCGCTGTAGAGGAGGGACGCGCGCGCCTCGAGCCTCTAGGCGATTACGTAATCGGCGCCTCCTCCTTCTCCTTCTCCTTCTCCACCTCTTACTCTTCTTCTTCGTCTTCTTCTTCTTCTTCTTCTTCTTCTTCTTCTTCTTCCTACTACTTCTGCCTCTCTTTTTACTCTTCAACTCTTTGGAGCGCGACAAAACAAATAAGAAGTGCAAATTTTACGAGCAACGGTCGACAGTCGTTTCAACAAATTCAAAATACTATACCTAACGAGTCAATCTATTGAATTTAGATATATATCGCGGAAGAGATTATTACTTCATTAGGTACATGATATGCTCGGGATGAATCTATACGGATCTTCGTTAGCACGATAATAACAACTTTCAGATATATGTATCAGTTAATTATAAGTGAAATATTAAACAATTTTTACGAACAGGAATAATTACGGGGGTGACTTGCGAGGTGAGAAGTAATGACAATTAAATAAAAAAATAAAAAATTTATATATAATTAAGAGATAGGTGGTGATGGTCCCGAAGCTTTGAGGTAAGTATGTATATATAAAGATTTATAAATTATCTGCAGCTTTGGTGCTTTATGTAATGTTTCGAGTAAATTATTTGCTTCCTTCTGTTTTCCCTCTCGGGATATTTTTTATTTGGAAATCCAGTCTGGGATATATAGCTGATGATCATCCCACCGTACCTTAAATACCTACCCAACTTCTAGTTTGTATTTTTAGCAGGGCACAGAAACCCTATTACATCTACATTATTTTCCACGAGTTGTTTAAACGCGAGCTAACCTCTTAATCTCTTCTCACAATAATCAACCGAGTGAACTACAGACGCGATTGCTATATGCGATATTTGATCGCGGTATTTTTCTCTGAATCAAGCCTGGCAGGAATTAATAAAAATCTCAACAGTCCAAGATCGCCATTCAGCGTCTATAGCCACGAATCTTGACGTCGCCACAAGTTGAAAAAATAATACACAAATAGATATATATATATATACATATATATATGTATATACGTATATAGGTATATATATAAACTCAACCTCGCGAATAATGTGTATATAACAAAATTATCTGTTTGAAAGTTTTTTTTTTTGCTTCTTCTTTCTTTCTTTTATTTATTTATTTATTTATTTTTTTTGATCTTTTCGTGCAAAATATATTGCGTGGTCAAAAAATTGATTATTCTACTCACAGTCTTCGTCATCTGACTTTATTATGTATCTATACCTACTTCAAGTAAAGATATATATACACTTTTTTTTTCACAAACAGAGAATGTAACGTATAGATATATGAAGAGGCATATAAGTTAGCCTCCGTATTTAATATCGCACGTGATTGTTAACATTACTATTTTTTTTTTTTTTTTTTGTTCCTTCTTTATACTAACTTTTTATAATTGAAAACAATTTTTACCGGGTATAGATAATTCTATCTAAGAGACTCGGAAACATTTGTATAAACATATATATCTCTTATAAATGCCTGGTATATATATGTATATACATATATGTATATATTATGTGATATGCGGGATGGACAAGACAGTTTATTGCTACTTGAAAACGAATTAAGGTCACGTGTTTAACACTACTCGAAAAATTAACATATATATACAGTTTATTTCTGCACAGCGTAACGCGTTAATGATGCGACAAAATTATAAATGTCATATTAAACAGGTTCATTGGCTCTGCATTGAAAAATGATTATTAATATACCATTTGGACATACACCTGTTTTCTATACCCGTAATCCTCTCGCAGTTTGTATGTATGAGTGAGAACGCACGTTATTCTAAAGGTCAAAAGATACCGTGATATAAAATGGAAAAAATAAAAAAAAATAAATAAATAAATAAATAAATAAAAAATAAAATTAAAAAGTTGTTCGGTCAGGAAGTCGATAATAATCTGTTAATTATCCAATTGCCAAAAAATTTTAGGATACTTTTTATTCATTCGTATATTATATAGTGTTAGAAAATATTTCAGTTTATTTGTTTCTCAAAGAATTATAGATCAGGAATCGCAATGTTTGTCTCTCATGTTATAGACACAAAATGTGAAGGTCGATTTACGGAACAAGTATGCTAAAAAATTTGTTAAAAAACTAAGAAAAGAACAAAAAAAAAAAAAAAAACGGAGACACGTGTCTACGACTATCATGTACCAATAGTACATATATAGGTGTATACAAGCTATTTAAGCAAATAGATATAAAGATTCTCGATTTTTCGCTTTATCGAAAGATATTTTAATTCCGAGAACATTTCACAGTCATAACTGACTTGTCTTTGATTCATTTAATCACTTAATTTTGAGTTTCTTTTTTCCGTTCTTCATTTCATATTATTTTACAGCGTCTAGCTGTACAGGTTAAAATTTTTTTAATGATCGTATAACCGTGTCATTGATACCTCGTGAAATAATTTCCTTTCCATTTGAAAATGACTATGGGAAAGTAACGTCCTGAAGTTGGGTAGTAGAAACTATAAAAAAAAAAAAAAAAAAATGTAACAAGCTCATCTCGTATAAGTTGTTAAACTCAGCAGTTGCATCAGACGTCAATCTCTAGTTCACGATGCAGTACAACTTCCATATAATCGTAAAATCCCCATTGACCAGATTCGAAACAGGTCGTTAACCTGATATTAATTACACTAGACAGTCACGAGTTATTATCACCACTTTTAACGCACTTCTAACAGAAGATAAGCCCGACTTTTATACGTCTAAAAAGTACAATCTCACAGCCCTTAATTCTAACCCGTCAAGAAACAAGAATTTAAATTCTCTCGACTTATTTCTCCATCATTTCATGGTTAAAAGAAACTTTTTTTTATTCGTTTTCAATGCACAAGAATCTCATATCTAAACGAGTCAAGGAGCAAGAAATTGCACTGTTACTCCTCTAATTGCTCACGTAGACTGAGCTCCTAGCGTTGACGATGACAATGAGCTTTTCTCTTCACGCCTTGGTCACAGTACAGAGTCCATTAGAAAAGCAACCAAGACCCTTTAGCTGTGTCCATTCATAGTAGGTGACTACCCAAAGTGTCTGGTACGCCTGTGTTGACCACATTGATAATTCGATGAAGCGACCTATACCAGCTATCACCATCTCTCTCAATCCTTCTCGTTACCTTATTGATTGGTCTATTGTCCCTCGGCATCTTAGTCATAGTCAGTATATTCGCCCTGCAATAAGGCCGAGAAAGCTTTCAGCGAGGCTTGCCCGTCTTGGTGTCTCAAGGTTTCTTGTGCTTCGACCATTTGACCGAAATTTCTGAAATGGACCGTATTAGCTATTAAGTAACGCCGCGGAGACTCAGGGACGGTAGAGAGATGTTAGTTTCTTAGGTCTCCAGTGAGATGGACGGTAGAGCCGGTCCCCGTCCGCAAGATATCTCGTCACGATTCGACCAATTTGTGTTAGTTTAGATACCAAACGACACAGACAGCGTATTTTTACGTTATATGTGGCGGTTATATACCGGATGTAATAAGCTGAAAAAATATTATTTTTATCTCCGATCGTTTGCGTAACCAACTTCACGATTGTGAACCTTCAAATAGTTCGATGCTTTTACCGTCTATAATCGAACACATCAATTAAATTTAAAATATATATCATATAGCATAATATGCTGGCTAGTATATCCACGTCATTATCTATTTTCAAAAAAATCTTAATAAAATAATTATGATTTATCGGTTAATAAAATATGATTAGAAATTTTTAGTTCTTTTTTTTTTTTTTTTGGTTTTTCAAGGAACTTATACATTGCAGTTAATTCTGGTCATTCTAACGCAGATTGTATAAACGAAACGTGACGACGAGGAGAACTTCATCTTCACCTCGGCCCTGTGTAACCGGGGAAGTCGTTGGTTGCGACCGACGTCGACGGTGCCAGAAGCGGGGAGGAAACGGGGCGCCGAGTGCTATTTCAGCACAGCTTTCATTCATAACTTGGTTTTTAATAGCTTCTCCTCGCGGCTAGAGAACCCCGCCACCTCTCCTCTTCTCTTTCACTCTTCTTCTTCTTATTCTTATTCTTCCTCTTCTTTTTCCTCCTGTTCGGATTCATATTCGTCTTCTTCTTCTTCTTCTTCTTCTTCTTCTTCTTCTTCTTCTTCCTTCCCTTGGGCGACATCGCGTCGCTCATTCCCGTTCTCAGCGTGTATATTTCTATCGGTTTTTACCTCATTGGTTGGGGAGCCGGCGTTTCTGGTACATGCGTTTCGAACCGTGCGGAGTTAATAGCGTTATATTTTCGCGATAGAATCTGTCCACAGGCGTTGTTTAAATAGGAACCCTTGGGCGGTATGGATCCGGTGTCCTGTTATTCTAGTCGAGGTCTCTTTCCCTCTCTCTGGGTATTTCGCAACGACCGGAAGCCAGGTGGTGATAAATATTCCTTGGCGGGATGCGCAGTAAAACAAAATGTAAAATTACAAGGCCCAATGCCAGATCTCGCGATCGTATTTCCGGCGGTTTTGACAAAGGGTCGAAAGCCCGTAGGAATTCAACCGTGGTGGTTATATTCTTTTTTCTATTTGTTTTTTGGTTTTCATAAAAATTGTTTCTCAAACGTATTCTTTTTCTCTCGGTTAACCGCCGACCTCCATCGAGCTTAATTAATGCTCTAGCTTTTGAAAATTTTCATAATCGAGTCGGGATTATTAGCCTCAGAGAAAGACACGTGTTCTTTCCGGTCGAATTAAAAGCAGCCGATGACAAAGTACCACTTTTGGAGACCACCTTATTTATTGCACCAGGTTCCCTCTTCTCTTCTTTTCTCTTCACTTCATTTCACTTCACTTCTCCAACCATATCTTTCTCTTTCTACAGACTACGGAATAAGTAGTGCGTATAGTAGCGTGCGTGTCGCATAAATTCAAGCGAACGCGTAGGCGTAGATTCCACGAACCGATGAGTCAATTACGCCACTCATTTTTTAATTGCTTCGAATCACTGGACAGCTTTGCTTTTTATACTCATTTCTAACACCTTTTTCTACCACCTTTCACATTCCAATATTTTTATTTTTTTCATCAAATTCAGTATTAGCAAGCTACTATATCTAAGAGTGATTTTCAAACCTCAGATTCACTTTAGCGATGGCAACATAAAACCTATTTGCAATCGATTGATTCAATCTCTAATCTCGTACTTCATGTTTTTCAAAAAATCGAGACCAAAAATCAACCCTTGATTAATAAAAATCTTCGTATTGTTTCGTTGAAGTGCAAAAGTGTATAAGACCTCCTAAAATCTTAGGTATTTGCTAGTCCGTTTTGCCAGCGTAAATAGAGGGAGATAAATACGGTATACGATTAGGTAGAGCGAAGAGGATAGGAATACGGGTATGGGTATGGGTACAAGAAACCGAAGAGGGAGAAGCCGCAAGATTATAAATAGACACGCGGATAATCACTGAGGATTTATGGTAACCACGGATTATCAAGTTGTACAAGAGGGTATAACTCATAACTGCAGCAGCAGCAGCAGCAGCAGCAGCCAGCCAGCCAGCCAGCGCTGGCTTATTTCAATGGACAATACTCGTTCTTCGTTTCATGTAGGTACCTGTGCCCATATACCTGTGTATATATATTTCTATATAGATACGTGTAGGCGGATATGTCTTGGTATAGAAATAGGTACAGATATCAAAGATAGCTATACCTAAGCGTGTCGTAGGTGCCTTCGATGCGTCTCGTCGTTCGCGAGTTAAATTCGTTCGGTATTGTATGTTACATTATTATATACCTTCGATAATAATTCTTGACATAAACACGGTGTTATTTCCCACGATATCCGTAAAGTTTGAAGAAAATATAATTCATAATTTTATAACTTCTGCAGTACCTATAGCTGGTAGTTATCTGGGTTCGAAGGGTTCCGTGAACTTTGACATGATGAATGAATGGGAAAAAAAAAAAAAATTAACGTGAGAAACAAATAGTCAATCTATGATTTTCATTCATATTTATATATGAAATAGGCTTCAGATTGGAAAGACGATGAAAATACGACCCATAAGGGATATTCGGTTTTATTTCATAATCTTAGGTACCTACTTTCTTCAAAAAGAATACCGACAATGGACGATAGACGAAGTTACAATGGTCGGATGCAACCTAACGACTACAAATACTTAATGTAATCTATGATTTACGAGTAATTCTTTATTCTATTTTTTATTTTCCATTCTGTCTTTTTTTTTTTTTTATTCCTCTTTTCAACCCAATCGGATTAAGCTGCTTCGGTGAAAATTGACGGGGACGAAGAAGACCTTTGAGCAAGTTCACCTCCTGATTTGAAACAATTAATTGAATCGGGTTTTTCGATAAGTAAAGAAAAAAAAGGCTTCTCTCCAGCAAATCGAATCTTCTCTTTTTTTTTTCGTTCTTTTTCTCCCCCTTACTCATTTTTGTTTTCTCTTTTTTTTTTTTTTTTTTTTTTTTTTGTTTGTTTTAGAAAGTAGAAATTCTTTTGTTATCTCAATTCTTTATCTAATTTAAAAACAGTCAGATATTCGATGTCAGTTAGGGTTCTGGTCAGGATAGACGCGCGCGGGACGCGGTGTCGGTGACTGAGAAGTCCCCAAGCTTCCGAAGCTATGAGGATTGAGAATGAAGGTAGGAGGTATAGGAGGGAATCAAAGCCGATTTTATCGAGCGATATAAAAGAGGCGACAATAGAATATAGTCTTGGTTGAGTTCCCACGGTCTCCTGGACTCCTGGACAAGGCATCTACCCCACCCAGGAACCTACGGAGGCTTCCCATTGTCATTTCACGTACGCGTTTACCATATACACAATGCCCCAATATTCCTCAATATAAAACCGGGTCTTCGTGAACATGTGCGTAAGCGCGCGTCTTAGTCCACCCGATTGTTATATACGACGGGTTCCCCATTATTCCTCGGGGCCCTTGGACTCGGGATCAAGTTGCCCGATTTTCAGTATCAACGCAAAACCTAGCTGTACATAATATGCAGGGATGGGGTAGCCAACCTATTATTGTATAAATATAGGTATATCAGCGCCGTTCATTATATTACTAAAAAAATTCAAAAAAAAAGAAGGACAAAAATATAAGAAATAATCGAAAACAAAACCAAAGAGAAGAAACAAGAATAAAAATATATTAAAAAAAAGATGAACGCCTCCGCTGTATTAATTTTCACAGAAGCTCGGAGCGCCTGTGATTCGTGGTTCGTGCGGTTCGCCTCGTTAATTGAGATCGGCCTAGGATATTTCGGTGGCGTAATAATTCTCTCGTGGGCGGGAACGAGAGTGGAGAATCACCGTGGCGCGCGAGCTAGTGATCGAGGAGCATAGCGGAGAGACCGGCGAGGTTCCCGAAGAAGAGTCCGATGAGGAGGTTGGTGGTTAGTATAGGTATACGTGGTATATAAGAAGAGAAGGCAAAAGGCTGAAGCACAAGGGACTCACTCGACGCTGGAAGACGTAACTCAGGCAGAAGTTACCGCTATCTTTTTAACCCGCCTCAGATATACGCCCACCAGAAAATTACTTATTTCCACGACACGTCTTCTCAACGGTATACGTATCTACGCCAGCGAGGTACTATCCCCATCCTCATCCCTATTAAGATGGCCAATTAAATTCCTAGGCAAACGTGAACCAGCTGGGCTTTATCTCATGGGAAAATGTGAGAAACAGAAAGCCTGAAACCTGCAGGCCTCTGAAACCAGATTACAAACTTTGGAGAAACCCCAAGTCCTCAATCGCTGTGCGGGTATCGATAAATAAATTATTTGATAAGGGTCGTCGCGTGTCTCGGAGGAAAACCTCAAATGAAGGCCACGTCCTTTCGTATATAAACAAAAAGAGTGTTAAAAATCTAAAACGCAACAAAAAAAGACACAACTCTTCTTTCATCGAGCTTTCAATGCAGCGCTACCCTTTTATCATCTTTCGTAGCGCGTGTGATGTATAGGTAAAGCTTTTAAACATCGTTTCGATATCGTTTATTCTGATATGATTGAACGAAACAATTACACACGTTGTTCCGTGTACTTAAAAAAAAAAAACAAAAGTAAATCAAAGTCCGTGAAATCAGATTACAGAGTTGTAAGAGGTGAGGCTCAGATCCTGAGGAGCCGTTAGACAGATAAATCAGTTATTGGCAAAGGGTCGTCCCCGACCGTTCTGCTCTACCAGGAAGCTGGATCAAGCTACTGAACGATCTCGGCTGGTTCAAAAGATGCAAACTCATCTTTAGTTGAAACATTATTTATATACCGGCTGAACTCGACGTCGGACACGACGCGCGCCTCTGGGCCTGCACCACACTACACACTGTACAGTAGGTGTACAGCCGTTCTGGCTTGTGGCTCGACTGACTTGCTTTGCTACTGTCGGCTGTTAGTCCCTCGCCCCTAACCCAACAATCCTCGAGCAGATCTCCATTCATCCGCTTGCAAGGGACCCATTCCACCTTTACGTTCTACTCCACCCACAACTCGGTGCACAAACTTCACCGGAAAATAGGGACGAGTATACAGAAAGCCAGGCAGTACCCGAGGGTCATCTCGCTGCCCGATGTAGCAGTTCCTATTGTGTCTTATGAGAGGCAACCACCGGTCATATGTACTTACTCGTATGTACGTTAATTTTCATACGCAAGCGAACCTGATGTGGGTTCATATGTGCAAGTGAAAATACACACGCGTATGGAAATAAGAAAAAAGGATGTAAAAATGGTTCATGTGACTTGGGAAATTAGTCGAGATCAACATCCATGATTTAGGAGGGATAGTTTTGAAGGAACAATGTATACAGAAAGATTGTTTCCATGGTCCAACTTTTGAAGTTTCTCAGGTGAGAGTTAGAAATCCTGAGAATATCACAAATTTGTTTGTTAATCTGATGATTGAGGTTTTTTATTCGAACAATTTTAAATGCGAAAAGATCCTAAATCGAATCTTCATAAGACACTTTGTTTTGAGAGCTGATGAACCCCGTCTTTGACAAGATTGTACTTGAAAAGACTAATTAAAAAATTCTCCAACTTGGTGAGGCTCCCTTTTACATTCTCTCAATTATTGATCGCCTCTCATCGTGAATCGATTTTTCAATGATCCTGTAACCCGATATGTATACGTCCGAACTTTCCACTCGTTTGTTTATCATAAATATACGCGTAACTGTCGTGGTCACCAGGTAGATATGCCCGGCACACTTGGCCGATAAGTGCGAACGTGTGTCTGGACGACGTGGGTGTGCGTGCGGTCCGTCGAGATACTCGTGGTGGTGCGGTTGACGCGTGCATGTACGGGGCACCTATGGTCGAGCTGTCTGCGTTCGGTGTTTCGCGAACAAATGGGAGAGCATCGCTGCCCGTTCCACCGGGTCCCAGTCCCGTTTCAGACCCAACAACTCCGTGAGCATTGTTTGGCTCTCTTTCCCTTTTCATCTTCTCTCTTCTCTCTTCTCTCCTCACTCCTCTCTCCGCTTTCCCCCTACCCTTACCCTTATCGCTGTCCTTCTTTTACCAAGTCCTCGCGGCCACTTGGTCCCCGCATTTCATACGACGTGCCTCCTTCACCTTCACCATACCTACCTTCCGAAACCACCGGCAAAGCATCGAACCTCAGGTGCCCTTTTATTGTTAACAGGGTCCTGTCCGCACCCTCGTACCTTTTGCCCTCTTTATTATCCATTATAGTGACGTTAAGCTGTACTATTCTGAGGATTCTACGCCGCATTGTCTTTTCCCCTCTTCTTATTTTATTTATTTATACCTTCGTTTTTTCTTACCTCCTTTCATTCTACCGCACTAACGTTCACCGCACAATGGTATATATCTCGTTGTACGTATACCTACCAAGAGAATTCATAAGTACAGGTGATCGGCTCTCTCTTCATCCGTACCTGCAAAGCCTTCTTCGATTCGGGGATAAATTGTTATCCCCACGCGACCTCGATACACCTGGCTCATGCGTCTGGTGCTTCTGAACTCCACGGAGACAAATACCGCTTCGTCGAACATCGTTGTGTAAGTATAAGGTATAAGTTTTTAGTAAAAAATTAAAGCCTCATTTATTTTCGTATACAAAGAAAGGCATGTTTTGCTTTACCTGATGTAAATTCATTAACGATTTTTGTATAAATTGGTCATTTTTCAAACTATGAATCACCCTTAACATATTATTTTTCCTGTAGATGACGCGATTCCCTAGACTCGTCGGTGGTCCACTGTATCCTTCTGGATCTGCAGAGGGCTGTAGGGAGCCGTATCATTGACGAAGGTCGGTCTCAGGATTGAAACACTATCCTGGCTATATCTTAGCCGGTCCGCGCCTGGTCAACACGGCACTCTGCGTTCTCTCGACCGGACCAGGAGCGGCCAAGAGTTATAAAGAGGCAGGGGCAGAAGGGGGGAATCGGAGAGGAGAGAAGAGGAGAGGAGAGGAAAAGGAGTGGAGAAGAGAGGAGAGGAGATGAGAGGGGCAGAGAGGAGAGGAGATACTGGCCTTAGTCACGCGGGATCAGAATCGCATATTATCGTCCGAGAGAGCCGACACGAAGGCAGGTGTATTGTAGCCAGTCTTATCTTTCCGTGTATCGTCACTTCCACTTCAACAACCGCGACGGCCGCCATTTATGCGTCCACGCGCTTCGTTAACGCTAATTCATTCTCGCACACTCTTTGCCAATGGGTTTCTCACGATTAGCCTCAGGAATAATACCTACCTTTTCATTTAAGTACAATTAGTTTACGAAAAAAGCTTTGAGAAAACTCTTGCATCTATCTCGCGGACAAAGACCGGATAAAAAAAATGAAGGAATATAGGGGCAGGCAGGTGCGCGGTGTATCTTGATACAAATTGTCTCTATCCCCCGGAGATCTTTTCCCAATCATTTTACGAGGACAAAAATTTATGAAAAGAGTTATTTGCTTCTTCGATCTTCCAACTTTTGATCATTATCTGTGTTATATATTTTTATAGTGATATGGAAAAAATCGTTTAGGGAAAGTTGCGGTTGTCGTCAAAGCTGTTTGTATATCGATAAATATTTTATTACCGTAAAATCACGTCTGGATCATTGATTCAGTATTTTATTTCCGTGTTAAGAACCGCACGCATCTGTTAAAATATTTCTAGAACAACCGTGGCGACCGATTAACTACACGCATACATATATAGCGACTCGTCGTACGGCGTCCCGTTTTGTCCTTAGTTGGCGAAAGCCGAGCCATGGTATCACGTCAAGTAAGACATTACGCAATTAAACCTATTCCAGATCAAAGTTACAACGTACGAGAACTATCGACGTGTATATTTTGCTGTTTTAGAGTAAGCTACTTATTAGTTAGACTGGGATCAATTGCCTGAAGGGATAAACCAGCTGGTGAAGCAGTACTTGTAACGTTTGATTTCGATAGTTGGAGGCGATTAATTAAAGCCAAGTTATGCGAGCCGGTACTTTTAGCAAGATTTAGCATAACACAGAGTTAATTAGCTGCCAGGAATCTAAAGTATCCCAGATCCACGTTCTCGAAGCTGAACTGTAGACTCCATGGTTCTGAGTGTGGTGGTCATACACGCGGCCGGTTACGTGCCGGCAACATCTCCTTGGCGCCAGGTTGGTCGTTCAGCAACCCAGCCACCACTGTACCGTGTCATGCAGTGAATTCACACAACGGGCCAGGAGACAGGGAGAAAGAGAGAGAGAGAGAGAGAGAAAGAGAGCAAAAGGATAGAAAAAGAAGAAAAGATAAAGAGAAAGAGAGAGGGACATGCGAACCGAGGACAAAACTGCTCCCCAGTATCCACCTATAATTGTTTGCCGTCACCGACGGTCCAGAGTTCACAATTTAAACCAATTCCCCGCTGCTCCTTGGTGTATGTAATTCTCTCGCCACTGGGTCCCTTGTAAAATGTCACACGTCCTGAAGGATATTTAAAGACCTTAGGCCTTTTACCTTACATATCCTAAACAAGAATGATCACATCCTTGGCGGTAAATTTCTTCAGTTGATCATTGTACGTGGATAACAATATTTTTTTTATTTTTTTATTTCTTACTTGCGTATATAAGGTAGTTTATGAATCCATGATTAGTTCATCTATACATGTGTAACAGCTTATCGGAACAATTGCCAAATGGTCTTCTTCATCGCCCTCTTTCAATGTAGCCCCTGTTTACATCGCGGGGACTCAAAGCATTCAGATATTTCAGTTGACAAAGGCGGGTGTATATACTTGTATACGTCACTAGTTTTTGTACAAATAATTATTCAGTATTGGAGGGGGAATATTGTCAACGACATAACAACTTCGCCGATTGTTTGCCGAAGACAATCGTCCGTGAATATCTATACGTTCGATGAAGAGACCTACTGAAAATATTGCTGCAAGTATCCCCAGAGATGATTCGTCCATTACCAAAATTTTCTGCTATTTACAAAGACAGTTGAATGAAATTTTTTCTTTCTGTATAGTATGATTAGAAACACGATGTAAATATATATTTTCGATTATCTCAGTGAATGTATTAAATGGTTTTGATTTTAATTAAATTTTTTTTTTTTTTTTTTTATTATTTGTTTTGTTTTGCACAAATTTGTTGGAATCAAATCCACATCTACATGTGCAGAAATAATCGGTAAAATTTCTACTTTCACGTTTCTGGAACTTAACTTGAATTGATAAAATCAACCGGTTTCGAGAGAAAGGAGGATTTAAATTCATATCTCAATAGGATCACGGAAAAGATGACCAAGAACAGCTATAGGCTTTAAACATACTGTTTTAATACTTGCGATATGCACTCGTATACATTCAGGTAAGGTATGGTAAGGTAAGATAAAGCTTGGTTAACTTTTGACCACAATCAGCTAATTGGCATCTTGATCTCGCTATGGTGCGCAATATTAGAATCATATAATACATTATATCTGAAAGCTTGCATAATTAAACGGTCCGTTGATTCTGGGTAAGATTGATCATACACTCGTTCAACAACTGCAATCGTACATACGTTATATACATACATGCATGCATATATGTATATGGAATGATATTTTTTATTGTCACCGCATTTCATTCCGCAATTGCGGACAATGAGTAAACCGCAATGTGCAATACTTGGTTTATACAGTTGGGACTCCATTCTCTTTGATAAATACGTGATAAAGTCCGTTTATGCATATATACATCTATAAGTTTATACTCTAAGTTTTCTCAAGCATGGATTTGTACAAATGTAATTTTGTTTCACAGCTATAGTTCGAATTGACGAGACAATCTTAATGAGTAATAAAAAAAATTTAAATAACACCGTTGCACGTCACGATCGAACTTTCACTTACATACGTTTGTAATAACTTGGATTATAAGTGCGCGTAGGCAAGACAGTAATGTTTCAGTTTTACGATAAGGTCTCCAGCTACTCGGAGAAGGGTTTCTCGCCTGCGTATATCCGGCTCTATCTGACAACGAGTATACGGTTATACGCCACACGACTTACGATATGATACACCGAGAGAATCAACCGTCACTTGTGTTAGAACAGAAAAAAATAAAAAGAAATATCAGGGAAATGGGGAGAAGAGAAAAGAAAAGAAGGAAAAGGCGCAAAAATACAAAAAAAAAAAAAAAAGTAATAGAAAAATTTAAAGTAAAACACAGAGGTATCATTATTGTCCGATCTATGTTATGGTCCGTGTGGTAAATGGTATTTACTCAACACTATGTACATACATATGCCTATATACCTGCCTATCTAACTGAAGTTTGCGATTTATTTAATGGAAATTATTTTTCATCGTTTGCAGGAGTAGATACGGAGTTATTACCGTTGATAAGCTAGTAAGCCAAATACAGTTATTTCTGTGTATAAGTATAGATTGGAAACTTACTGCGTTCGACTCTTACATTTACTCACTTGCTTACATTACATTACAAGATAGTTTATGGACGTATGGGACAGAGTTTGCAAGTTATAGACGTTATACTATATGTATGTACACCCACGCTTTAATATATTTGTGATCGATATAAAGTTTAGTTGGAAATATTGCAAGCTGTTCAAATCTTTGATAAATCATAAACGAATGATTAAACTCGTTCTATCCAATAACAATTCCACAGCATGCTACACCATCACCGTACGTAACATACATATGTACCTATGTATGTATGTATGAATGTATGAATGTACGTACGTCTCTCGTCGGTTATTGGGTATTCTACCGGAACGCAGCTACCTGTCTTTCGTGTCTCTTAATCGTGACGGGTTTTGCACTTGTGCTATAACATTGCCAGAGGAATTGTATCGCGACAAAACAGTTAAACGTATTATGGCTCTTAATTTAAGAGACAACTTTTTCACATACGTATATACATATGTATATATCTATATATATACATATATACATAAATATATTACAGTATAAAGTTACGTAACATTATATTCTGTCTATATACCTATATATTCACAGTCAATTACATATATCATCTGTAATAAATATCTCATATTATATCTTTGTCCCTATAATAATTTTTCTAATATACATATATGTATATACTGCATTCTATAAGAACGAATAGTATTAGTGATTAACGCAAACTGCTATTACTTGTCGCGTGTCTAAGTACTTTGAAAGAAAAGGGGGAAAAAAAAAGAAAATAACAGAAAATTCTATCAATTTCTTCAGTTCAATTTTCATTTCATTCCTTACTATTTATTCTATTTTTTTTTTTTTTTTTTTCTTCTTCTCTCTTCTATCCGCTATGGGTGTAGTACGACAGCTATAGGTACGGTTAATAATGAGAATAATATAATATAACCAGGTTCGTTTCAAGTTAGCTTGATAACGCCCAATGATTCTGACTCGCGTGGGTGTACGTTGCTAGTTGACGAAATACGCCATAAATCAATGAATGGGTAGGGGGAGGTTAGACTGTAGTGGGAGAAAACTTTTGAGGGTATAAAAGGAAATGGAAACAGCAAAAAAAAAAGGAGAGAAGAAAGAAAAAGAGAAAGAAAAACACAAATATGAAGGAAAAGAAAAAAAAAGAAAACAAGGAAGGAATAAGAAAGGAAAAATAAATAAATGGCAACTGGACCAGTCACCGCAGGAGCTCCTGCCATCGGGATCGGTGAGTGTTCTTTATGTGCGGATTGAATGTTGAAGCGATGCCGATCGGGAGTCAAGTGCCTTCAATCGTTAATCATTGCCTGTTCGCGAAAAGAAACTTGAACGGAAACCAGCGTATACGGTATACGAGTAGGTACCATACCTACAGTTGTATACATTTACCACTATGATTCCGCCTATATACCGCTTTGCTTCACCGTACTATATACTATATACCGCGCGTATTTATGTACATACATAAATACATACATACATACGTGTATGTACATACATACATGATACATTACGAGGTACTACGGGGTGACCCGTTTCACATATTCGACAATGTGTATGTAGTACATATTACGTCTACAATTTGAGTTTCCTTGAAAAACTGCAGAACGTATACGATATAGAAGGATTTTTTTTTTTTTTTTTTTTCCTTTTTTTTATTTTTTCTTCTAATTTTATTATACAAGGATATAATTTCACGTCTCTATGAAAGCTGCGCTAAGTTTTATATTTATTTTGTTTCTTTATTTTAATTTATTAATTTCTTTAATTTTTGTTTTTTCTATTTGTTTCATGTACCACAGCGCGAGGTGTTTGATGAACGATATATGTTCCGTCGTCTACGACCGTATATATGCCGTAGTTTTATATTTTAACGAAAATTTATTTCTCTTTTCGTTAGAAATTTCTTTAACCAATTAGTGCTCAGCGTGTGGCATTAGTTACATCCTTTGCGGTGTATGTGCATCTCTCAAAACGCGATATCATCAAATTAGTCTTAAGTATTACATCATTCGCCATCGTGGGATATCGAGCCGGACTCCCCCGCAGTTTTCTTTTTCTCTTGACATTAAAAAGAGTAGAAAATAAAGAAAAAAAAATAAAAAACTATTTAATTCCGTTGAAACAAACGTAAAAAACTTCTAATTTCTGAAACAAAAAAAAAAAAATATAAAAAAAATACATATATATTCTGTACCACCCTGTGAATATCCCGTATACGTTCACCGAGGCGATACAGCTATTATTTGTATCGTATCGAGTCGCAGTGCTGGACCGAATTGTAGGTAAATAATTCATCTGTGTACGTATAATAACATGAGAATGTGTGTGTCCGTGTGTATAGGTTTTGTGTATAGGGCAGCTCTCTGAGCCAACACGTAACCAATTGTGTTGTATCGAACTATTGTATAAATTCTTGCATAGACCTTGGCGCGAGAAGCCAATAAATCTTCCACGGTTTCTCCAGCCGGAGAAGCCATTACCAAACGCTCGTGTTTTGGGGCGAACTAATGTTCGCCCGATTCTAATGCGCGGCAACGAGAAAGCCGGGACATTCAGTTCCGACTATTTAATGACGCGGTTCAGCCTGGACTGGTGTTAAAGGAAATCAGCTGTACCATTTTTTTCTTAATTATATTGCCTTTGACTCACATTGTGTCTTCGTTCTTAAAAAATTATCAGCTGTAAGGTTTCGTAGAAAAAAAAAATGAAAAAACGTAAAAACATGACTAACCATTCTGAAGAAATTTTTTTTTTTCTTTTAAATTCAAAAACTTCGCATCTCAGTTTATCCGTATACATATACCTTATAAGTTTATACCCTGCGACAATACGAGCTCGTTCGCTCGCTTCAGAAACGTCCGAGGCGTATCTTAATGTCCAAAGAGCTTTGAACTCACTATTATGCGGCCACGAAGGTTTGGTTAATTACGAGTAAAACTTACGAGGAGGAGAATAACGCGGATGGGGGGTTGGGGGTTGAGGGGAGTCGGGGTAAGGAGGGGGAGTTAAGAGGTGAAGAAGGAGATGATGGCAAGTGGGGGTTGGGGGGGGAGGATGATAAGGGGATGGAAGAGCCAAGGAAGAGGACGACGACAAGACGACCAAGGAACGCGGAGCTGGACGCTGAGCCAGAGGAGATGACCAAATGAGATGCTCTTTGAGACACCGAGAGGTTCCAATAAAGCCGGACCAATTACTAACGGGCGTCCTTCCCCCTTTAGTATCGATTTGCATTCAAATAGACGTTATACTCTCCTCGAAGTAGATCCTAATGGATTATCAGTGGGAGTCATCGCAAGCGAGGAGCTTCAAAGCTCTGTGCCTGCCTGCCTGCCTGCTCGCCTGCCAGCCTTGCCTGCCTGCCCGTGCTCGTTCTCGTACTGTGCTCTGCTGTGCTTCGGGCCCCGCGGCCCCTTGCCACTCCTTTACTTTCTGATACAACCCGCACGAAGGCTACTGTTTCGTCCGTTTCCATTTCAATTTCCATTTCCTAATGAATTCTGGCAATTTTCTACCTCCTTCAATTTCCACCCTATATATACGTCTACCTTACTCGGAAAGGCTCGCTCCTCTGCAGCATATATATACACCTACAATATCTACCTATACCTATATTTACCTATTTTATCTAAATTTGTACAGTTTTCTTTTTAGGAAATTATATGTCTCCAATTTCACGATCACGTCTCGTTAACGAGATCTGTTTCTGCATCTACCTGTACGTACGTATAATGTATGTATAGGATAAACATATATACATTTATGTATACATATATATATATATATTATAGTATAGGTATATGTCGGTGTATAAAGAGAAGGAGAGATTTCTGTCGCTTATACCTACACTGTTGTGCTTAGCGAACCGAGTAACGAGTTGAAATGAGTTTGGAATAATTGCAAAGCTCTCGCACACGAACTATACATACACCGTGTACACAGAACCCGTAGCTATAATACCAATCCGCCTCGTAGTGGTCCTCAGAGAACGTCGCTTCGTCCACGCAGCTAACCCCGAGAGCTGGTCTTTCGCGGTGCAACCAGTCCACGTGTCCGGTATCTGGCTGCTAATTAGCTGCAAGGTGGGATAAAGAGTGGTCGAGTCGAAAACATTAAAGCACATACATACACCGATGTAATGGACGCGGGGACCCAACCGAGAGAGTTGGCTGCCCGCCCGGTTGCATGCGGTGTATAGGTATGGGTTTCGGGTTTATACATGACCAAAAATCTACGGGGTGTACGTCAAGGAAGTCGAATGATTTTGGGCCAACGTTGATGTACGTTAATCGTCATTAGGTCTAGACTGGAGATTTTTCTCTCCCAATGTATTTCCGGATTTTAAATTTAAGGAGTTTTATAAAAGTACTGGGATTCACTCAGCAGCAACTCGACGTTAGTCGTCTCTCTGCTCGGTACCCCCTTATAGATTTCGAAGCACGGGTCAGTATCGTGGTTCGTATTTTGTACGATAGAGAAAAATCCTCCACCGAGCCGGACACACTTCATACAAAAATTAAAACATAAAAAGATCTCTGGGATCTGGGCGCACCGCGAAAGCGGGGTGCGGGGGTGGGAGAGCTTGCGAATTCGTTGACTGAAAGAGGCGCTTTTGGGGTCGTCGAAAGTATGGGGGCAGGGGGTGGAAGGCGAGTGAGGAGTCGAGTGGTGGGGGATAGGAGAGCACCATCTTTCATGTAATTACTGACATAAAATGTGCCGGAAGATTTTCCTCGTGTCTTTTTTCTCCTCCGCGAAGTAGAAAATTTTCAATTCCATTCATGTAAATTATTGTAGCGCACCGACTCTCGACATGTGCAACTTGTATTAATGACGCAGTAAAGGAGCAGACGGGCGGAGAGCTGCCCATTAGCGGATGAAAGCGGAGGGCCCTCGGCGCATAGCCCGATAATAGCCCGACTTATACTAGCGAGGCTGTGTAGTTTAGCCCACGTTACGACGCTCTGCCATCCTGGCCGCTTGCCCGCCACCCGCTGCCCGCTACTTCTCGTCGTATGTACCAGCTACTACCTAACCGCTAACGCACCATGCATTCCTCGATTATACATATATTTCATATGTATATATTAATTATTTATTTTTATTTTTTTTGTTATTTTTTGATTTCACGGATTGGGTCACAACCCTTTGACCATTTTCCTACAAAGATGTAAAAAGAAATTCGCTGCCCTATTGTCCCTTGCTACATGCCTTTCTGCAAGGAAAGGCATGAAACTGACATGACTCAATTGTCCAGGCTTACATAATCCACAAACTCAGAGTATTACATATTTGTTTTTCGATTCGTTTATATTCATTTTAATTTTTACTCTCAACTTTTATTTTATTTTTTCGTTTTTATTTTTTTTTTTTTGTTTTTTTCTACTTTTTACTTCGGCCCGTACCCCGAGAGATGAGCGTTTCGTTTACATGAAATTAACACGCGCTCTTCAGGTTATCCCTCATTACGTAGGGCCGCTACGCCGTCCTGTTTAAATCCGTGTTTTACCAGCTATGTAGGTAGGTATATACGTACGTAGGTATATATCCCAACCGTCCGTCTACTTGTCTCTCCCGCGCTGTCGGGGCTGTCCGTCCCCTAGAGTTGCGTTTATATATTTATCAGGAAGATTTTTTTCTCAGTTTTCTCATTATTTTTCAACATAGGTATACATACAATATTATTATATACACACTCGTGAAGGATGCGGCTGTTTATTACACCGACATAATAATTATATTCGTTATATACGTTTATATGAAAATTTTGAAAAATTTATAGACCGTTATAGGTGATATTATAATTATTTACAAATTTATTATTTATTGTTCAATATAAAGTTTTTGCAAAATTCATTAATCAACTCGGAACTTTCTCTTAACCCTATACGCTACGCGGTGATCCGTATCGACCCAAACTATAAGAACTAAGTACATTACTATATCAACATGCGATATATGTACTGTAGTTGTTACGTTACTCGTTACAACCTCGGCTCTTTATCTGTACGGATGTAAAATCATGGGTATAATAACATCGGAATTTGTAATAATTTATAAGAAAATCGGATATCCGCTTACGTCCACGATCACTCACACCAGTTCGTATACCATCGAAACGTTAAAAGCTGCATATTATATAGATGACAGACGACAGACGGACACCCGACGTCGGCAAGGACTCGCGGCGACTGTCTCCAGGACGACTGCCCGCCCCAATAACATAATACATCACGCGCGCCCAGACAATACTCGGAGATTACCTCACAATGGACGATGATTTACTTCGGCTCTCATTACCCTGCTTTGTCGCGCAGGTCGTCCCGGCGCCGTTGTCATTAGAAAAGCAACGGAAACCCCTCGAGTCTCCACTCTTATATTATCCGAATCCCAATCAGAATCAGTGAGATGCAGAGAGCTAGCCGTGACGGTGGATACGAGATGGGGGCAAAGGCCAGGAGGTGGAGGAGACAAATTAGAAAGAATTTCTCTTCATTTTTTTATACAAAAAATATTTTTATTGTCTACACCAAAGAAATACTCACACCTTCATTATTACATCTGTACTCGAATCATTTTCGTCCTATTTGTATGTATGTACATTATATGTGTATCTAGATATATATATATATATATATATATATATATATATATATATATATATATATATATATATATATATATATATATATATATATATATATATATATATATATATATATATATATATATATATATATATATATATATATATATATATATATATATATATATATATATATATATATATATATATATATATATATATATATATATATATATATATATATATATATATATATATATATATATATATATATATATACCTATAATATACAGATTTATACTTATGTAGACAATGTAGGAGGTGTTTGTCCCGATTTAATCTATCTTGACAACCTGTTAACAGGTAACACTGGAGTGCATTTCTCTGCCACACCCTGGAATACATTAGTATTAATTACTACGAGACACCCACTGTCGTGAAGATAAACACTTTTCACTTTCAATTTCTCTTCGCCAACTACGTTGGACCATTTCCTATTTACAATGGGAATGAGGACGGTTTCTGCGTCCCAGCATCCGGTTCAACTGTCTGCCTGCGGAACGGAGTGCCCATATTTGCGGAATGTAAAAGCTCGTAGGAAGGATATTTCCCTGTTCCCTGCACTTTGAAATTATTAATGAAATGAATCGAGAAAACCCTCAGCTCCGTGGTGCATAGGACACACTAAGAGTAATATTATTGACTTCATCGAGGTCCGCAAAATGCCGACGGCTCTTTGCCCGCACGGACAACTTCGAGTACCGCAACCCCGGCGTTGACCTCTGCAGGCGGTCAGTGCATCAGCGTTGACCTCTCGTGCGAGAACGTGTTGAACAAGTTATGCCGACGTCGAAACGCATCTGGCTACATCTACCTACGCTATCTCGTCTCTGTAGAGCTTAGAGCTGCTGCAGCTTTGCGGTATATATATACTATATCTATATCTATATATGTAGAGAACATTCTATGTGATAGAATATCTCCCTATACCTACTAGACAGTATGCAGAAAATTGCCTACTTTGAATTGCCTACTCGTAACTCAAAGTGCTTTAAAACGAAATGATTATAAATTTACGAAAGGTTATAGTACGTACGTTATGGAATAGAGAAATAGAGGGAGAAATCAGCTTTTTTAACCCGAAAGCCAAGAATAGATCCAGCTTCTTCGTATTTGAAACGATTGAGTAAATTGTTGAAAAAACAAAAAAAATAAATAAAAAAAATGACTCTGTGATTATAAATTTGAGAGAATCCAGGTGCGTGGAGTTGAGGAATATTGAGACGGTCAAGAGCTTGCAGGGTGTCAGTAAACGGTTACAAAGGGTGTTTACCCATTCAAGTTGCGTGCTTTCAATAAATTCTAATTTTATTTTGATTTTTTTTTTTGTTTTCTTTTCTATTTTCAAATTTATTATACAAGTTAAAAGTCTGTACCAAAGATCGGGTTGTGTATATATCTATATATATGGTAGATTTAAATTTGCTATGTTTAAGTTAAATCTGATTTACGATCTGAGCCGCCGCTCGTAGGTACGGCGCAAATTCTTACTCATAAATCATTATTCCTCTCTCTATACACATGTTGCGAGAAGATAATGGGCCGTGCGGGCGCGACGAGGTCAACGGACGACCCTTGCCACCGTAATATGGGGTAGGTAACCCTTTACCATTTACCCGTCGAAGGGAATCCTTATTTAACTATATATAACCGTGACGGGAGTAAAATGCGTCGCCTTAAATCTGGGCCGATATCAGGTTCAAGGAAAATCTTATTTCAATGCAGATTTTTGTTTAAATTTGACTTTAAAACAAGAAGATAAAAATAAATACAAAATACAAGAAAAAATCTTGCGGCTTCGTTATGGTGCAGGTATAGGATGAGGTCGAAAAATACTGCAGGCATGATCTCTGCACGATGAGATAAATCTGTGAAAATTTATGTACCGGTTATCACGTAACATGATACCGCGTAGATAGGTATATAAGAAAAGTTTGATAAACTAATTACCAAAATTCCCTTCCATCCGGCTAATTAGACTGTGAAACTTGTTAAACCTGGGGATAATTGTACCGAGGTTATGCGGCGAGAGAAAGAGTAAGAGAAAGAAATAGAGACAGAGAGAGAGAGAAATAAAGTGAGATAGGGAAGGAGCGCGTGACGTGAAATCAGTGTCGAAGAATCTTGAGGGTCGAAGATACTTATGATGATCAAAATTCTATTCAATTCAATTCACAGTTTGACACCCTCAGCTTCTTGTTATATTCAAGTACCTACCTCGCGGGTAATAAATAGCAAATTGCATCAGGGATTAAGTGCAAGAATTATTAACGGTATAAAATATTCCTTCATTTTCAAATATAAAGAAATTTTAAAATTATTGTGTTATACCTATAATATACGTATAGGTAGATATATTTGTACAGAATACTTACTGTTCATCTGCATATAATGTAGGTATATCTATATACATTTAGGTATATGTATCGTATACTATATGTATATATTCATGCAAGCTGTGCGGTCGCAAATGCAAACAATTAAAATTAATGTATCACATGCCGACGGGCTCGGGGTTTAAATAAATACGGTTGTCATATGGCGATTACCGGGGTGGTCGGTGGTTCGGATGATCGATGGGTCACATAAATAATGGATCCCCCACGAAACACCACCCCCGGCGCCAAGCGCCCCGACGCTCGGTGTAGTAGTTTCCAATGTACCTTACATACGAATTTATATCTGTATGTGTGTGTGTGTGTGTGTGCGTGTGTGTGTAGCGGGAAGCTTGCGCTTGCCGGAGTATTCATTGGCACGGTGGTGTATTTTGGATGTCGTTCGTTCGTTCGTTCGTTCGCTCGTTTCCCAGCCCCTCTAAAAGCCATTTCATTTTGGGATCAGGGTTATTAATTATTAATTAGCGTCAAGTTCCATTATATCTCTATCGCGCGAACCCCACCGTTATTGCAGTAACACGTTGTCTTTCTTCATTAACCTTGAGATTTTGTCACAAATTTTGACACGATTACATTCATATCAAAATATCAACTATCTTTATTCTCCTAGCCACATATATATATTTTTTTTTGTATTTTTTCAAATTTTTTTTTTGCGAGACACAAAATTCACGTTTTTTGACACCGCTATACACACGTGGAAACAATTCGAATAAAAGTCAAGTCGAATATTGGGGAGTGTGTGTGTCACCGCGGACTTTAGGTTGAGCGAATTTGAAGGGTTTCTTCGATAGAGTCGCGCGGTTGCAAGGCGATAGGAAAGAGCAAAGGAACCCCGGGGCTATTGAGACGTATTGGAAACCCTTCGTGACAAATCGGTGGTTCTACGGAAACTCTATTCTTCATGCCGGAAGACGGGTTCTCGGATTTATCGCGGGCGATTTGCTTGAATCTTCCTCATGGCATAAATAACTTGAATAACAGATACATATATATATATATATATATATATATATATATATATATATATATATATATATATATATATATATATATATATTTATTTTACGAAAATAATTCTACCGCTCGAATTCGCCACTGGTGACGAGAAATATTTGACAATAATTCAAACGGTATTTACACAATCTTATAGACAAGTATAGTTCTTAACCAAAGAGCTTGTAATCGTTAGAACAAATAACTGATAAAGTAAGCTGGCAAATTCCGGGATCTGAAGTAAAGGCTGAAAAAATTTATTGAACAGTTTAGCGGAAGGAAGGTTTGTGTACAATAGCGAGGTCAGAAAGGTGATTTAGGTGACTAATACCGAGGAATAAGGTGGGGGCGTTTTTCATCTTAGAATCGGTTGAATAAGTCTGAGAAGATAGGGCAAGAAAGGAAGAAGAAATAGGAGGCCATTTCCGTCGCATCCTTATTCAGTGGTGGTGACGGTGGAGCGCGCGACGTAGCGTCGCGTCGCGTCGAGTCGCGTCGAGTCGCGTCGCGTCCCGCACATTGCAGCATCCCTTCCCGCGTTGGTGAAACGACACCAGTAGTCAGCTAGAGCGCATTATATACCTACATATAGAAGAGAAACGCGGTGTCTTGTAAGTTATTGCCTCTCCTTGTGGTGCATATAAATCCGGTGCGCGGTGTATTGTTTTCCAGATCAGGAGAAAATATATGTACCCAATGCCGGCTAGAGGAGCGATCGCTTTCATGTATGTACTTTGTATGGCCGCGCCGAAGCGATTCAACGCGAATCCTGCATGCCCATGGTCGTGCGGGGGACGTACGGCTAAGAAGAGACTGCTCCTCTTCCAGGAGGCGGTGGAGCGGTCCACGACGCCAACGCGACGAGGGGAGGACGCCGTGCGACGCTCGATGGACAAACGAACGTGAGGACGTAGAGGATGAGGATGAGGATAAGGGGGAGACGTAGAGGGAGACCGGCAGAGCTCTTGAGAATACAATGCGGCGGAAGAAAGCCGATTTGCTCCCCGCAGATAAGCGACCTTCTCTTCTCTTCTCTTCTCTTCTCTCCTCTACTCATCCCTATTCTACGTCGCTTCTAAGCGTCGCTTCTCGTTGTCTGAATCCTCTGTCGCACTGTCGCGCCCTCGTAAAAGAGCCGGTCGTAAGGGGTCATTCCTTTATTCATTTTTTGTTTGACCACTTCGAGGTTTACGTCAAATGATAACATTCTTTTATTTTATTACAAATATTTTTATAACAAGTTATATCGAGTACTGACAGATCAGTTTAACAGCACAAAAACAGATCTTCAACGCGTTATTCTTGTCCCCTAAATGATCCAATAAAAAGGATGAAAATTTTGTTAAAGAAAAATCTCAAACTTTTTACTGCTTGATTTTTTGTCACAAGATTAACATATGGGGATGAAAGAAAAATCTGTTGTTCAAAATATCTCAAAACTGTAAATCGATTGTTCTAAATCCCAGATTTGGGAATGGGACTGAAAACAGTGCAGATTCAAGAAGTGAGGGAAAAAAGAGAAGGATAATTATTCAAACTGTTTTTAAATCTATATAGACAAGCGGTATCTTGTCGATGAATAACTTGATAACCTTTGTAAAAGCGAAACTCGACTAGGTATATTATCGGTTTCTCAGTATACATTACATACAAACATATATATATGATAAAGATATACTGTAAGGTTTGTAATTTGTAATGCATATATATGCAAAATTTAATACGGCTGTACGAAATGTCGTACGGCTGTAGTTCAGCGGCGAGATAATATGTTCGATGTTTAAAACGGCAGGTGGCACTCAATCGAGAGATTTATTCGCTTGTGAATATGCATGTAATAGACCCCTGGGTAAATGTTGTTCAGGTTCAGGTGTGTCTGATTTCTTGCTTCGGATATACTGCGACCACTCTACAACTCCATGCCAGGGCCACTTTTCAACCGTCACGGAGCGATTCCGGGACATATCCTATATACCTACTGTAGATATGTATATAAAGGACCACAAGAGAAACCGAAGTGCTTATAAGTTCTTAGTACAATCAATTTTATTACGAGAATATTGTATATATAAGTACGTATAAAAGTTTTCAAAAATAAAATAAAAACGAATAAGAAGAAGAAGAAGAAAAAAAAAAAAAAAAATAAAGAAAAAGAAGAAGAATGAAGAAAAGAACTTATAAATAACTACCGAGAATTTATCCTTGTGTAATCTGCATATTCTCAAGACTCCCTCGCTACTCGTTTCTGACTTCGACTGAAGGCTGCACCCTTGTTACCCGTCGTAGACTCTTTATACACGTACGAGTACAGAAATGGTATAGCTTGGCTATGGCCTTTGCTATATATAGAGGTCCGGTTGATTGCCTTATCTGCCTAATGAAACGCTTCGCTAACTAGCGGCGGTACGTTGCTGGTACTCGGCGTATAGTCGTCGTCGTTGTCGTATACGGTTTATGCAGATATTGTTATGGCCCTTTTTGCAATAGTATTTCAGTTCGCAGTCAGTCTTAAACGCGGAATTTACATGTCCCTTGACCATCGACGATACAAGAACGTCACAAAAACGAGACTGAACGTCGTCCTTTCTCTTGAGTTGTTATACCTATCCTATCCTTAGGCTTTAAGGGTCTGTTGGTTATTCTAACGGACGTAAATCTCACTCTCGTATTATCCAAGCTCTTCACCAATTAATTATTATCCAATACTGATGCCAACCAAGACAATGCTCTTGGTCAATCCGTTTAATTCAACGCTTAAATGCACGACTGAGAATACTGAGGAGACGTATAGGGGATTATATACGTTTTATTATCCTTCAAGTAGAAGAATTTATACATAATGCTGGGTTGATATGTTCCGAATTTTTAAAATTTCGGACAAATTTATTGAAAATTAAGAATTTATTTACGACTATTTAGAATTTTCAGAAACGTCGAAATACAGAATTTTATTAAAAGATCGGAATGTAGACAGCTCAAAAATCTAACAGTCTAGAAATTCAAAAACTTAATTACGGGGCACGGCGTGAATTTCAAGTTTCGGAATTTCCACCTTTCGGATTTGTAGCTTCCGAAATTTGGAACCTGTGTTTTTAGATTTAATATTTTTGAAACCATCGATGCGGACTTTTCAAAAACTGTAATTCGGTAGTATTAAAATTCGGAATTTTGACCATTGAGAAGTTTTGAAATTCGGGACTTCGACGCGGCTGTAAATATACTATAAAGTAAGAGGTAATGAATGAAGCGTGAGGTCGAATAAATCAAGAGAAAACAATCATCACTAGCAATAACCGATAACCAATAACCAATAACCAATAACCAATAACCAATAACCGATATAACGAGTTATTATGTTATGACCAAAAGGTTACGAGGGGCAGCCAATACCGTAAGAGTTTCGTTGGATAGAATTGCTGTGTAAGAGCATAACAAAACCCAACAACGCGTGGCTAATAATGTCTTCAGGCAAAGTGCGCGGCGTGCATCACGATCACGATGAGTAGAGAATCAGCTACCGCCAACTATACGACCAACTATACGACCGCTTCGCTTCTGTTCGATGGTAGCTGCCAGTTCTCTGACCAGAAGACATGCAGGTAGGTTCCTTCTGAGTCTCTGAGCTTAACATAAGAGCGGGAAGCATCATTACCAGACGCTTGCGGCGTCCTTTAATATACGGTTGTAATTTCATTGGCATTTCTATTTGGCATATTTACTTGTGCTAAATAACTATGCACAAGAAAATTTTCTTAATTTACAGGTTATAGTGATTTGCAGTTATCTACGTAGTACATACTTACATATCACCGTCATCCCCTATTTGGTAAAGGGTTGCCGAAGAGAATAACGAGATATGTTATATGTATAGTTAATTTTGTGAGCTAGTCAATCTTCCTCCTCTTAACGAGTTTACGAACAATTCTTGCAAGTTGTTGAACCGAAGGAAACAAAATGAACAAAAAATATACAAAGAAAATTTAAGTCATTACGTACACCCACTCGAGTTATACGTGCAGAGATAAACGACGTCGGTTGAAATAATAACCTTCAAGTACAATTTCCAAATCTTGTAAATTTTTTATTTATTATTATTTTTTGCTCTGTTCCATCCACTTTATTATAGATTTTATTATGTAGAGAGAATCAAGTCCTGGTTTCGTTGTTTGACTATACTATAATTTACAGTAAAAATAAACTAACGGGGGTACCTGCACCGCCGTCTAGTCGTATAATTAATTACAAAGATAATAAAGGTTGCTTTTACTCGGGAACGATTTAAAGCTACCCGGTTTGATCCTTGATTCGATTCAGGGAATGAATTTATGGCTACGAATGAGTACAGCTGCTGTATAAAATAGGGCAGGGGGTACATGATTAGTCGTCATTAATAACTAAACTAAACGGGAGATTCTTCAGCGGTTACCAACGTTTTCGAGTTTCCAGAGAATATATAAAAGATTTTTATTATTATTATTATTAATATTCATTTCAAAAAATTCAAATACTCCAAGATGACCTAGAACTTAGTTTCATATCGTAATATAGAAATTGTCTAGAAAAATATTCACGATCGAAGCTACAATATATAGAAAAGTAGTTATATATTTTATTATTTTGACAAGTCGAGAGCTGAAGATGCGAATGTTTGTTTTCCGGAAAATAATTCTTTTGATTAATGGCATACAGAGAAACGTGCAGAGTTTTTGGTTATTGAAATCGGGCGTGGGGGCGCCAGTGAGGGAACGAGAGGGAGCCCTCGTGAAAGTTCCCTCTTTACCTTGATGATAAAGAACTGGGCGAACCGACGAACCTCACTCAATGGAACGGCCGAATGGTTATGGAAACAGCATTTAATTTGCATAGAAGGAGTTCCTTTGTCGGGGGTTGAGTGGCGCGGGAGATGGGAGGATTTCGGGTGGTTTAAGGGAGGGAGAGACGGGAGTTCCTTATTCTCCAAGCTGAAAAGAGCATTGTCCTTTTATCTATTGATTGATCATATATTTTTTATTCAAATTGTGTGACTGCGGAGGGTGAATTTTTATTCTTAGCCATATAGAGTCATTGAATATTGTCGTTTATTATATATACATATATATATATATATATATATACAATTTTACTCTCCTGCGGTATATAAATCTCTTGTATTTTATTTATTAGCTTAAAATTTTCTCTATATACTCATAAATATACTTACCCAAAACTTACCCTATATATAAAATGATTATCCCTAATTTCAGAAGGAGAAATATCGACTGACATATTATATAACAGATTATATAACAGATGAAGCGAATCATCGGATTCGTTTAAGTATAATAAGACGAAAGAAAGCGTGGGGATGCAGGGTAAACGCCGCGTTAAAATTAAGCATGCGCATCTACATATTTGAATGACTGAGACTAAGTACTAATTAACAAGATTGATCAACCAGTTGATGCGGGAACTGGTTTTTAAAACGGGTCACGTGACTCGAGATATTTTAACTTTGGTTACACGGTGGTTATTGGAGATATAAATTATTTGTTCTCATTCGCCATTAGTCCAATGGTGATATCGAATACGTACGATTATACACCGAGTTAAATGTTCATTCAATTAACGTTAATTGTACAATGATAACTCACTGGTAAAATAAATTTTACTTCGAAAGCTGTATCATAATGTCGAGGATTTCCTAGCATGGTGATAATTTATATTACAGATTTATTTACATATTAATATTATAATCTAATGTGCAGATTACTGTTTTATTTAATGAATGTAAAGATTTGTCACTAAGCCGTACGATATGGTGTTTGAAATCTCCACGACTAGTCGAAGGAATAATCTTTTCAAATTCTTATAATGCTTGTAGCGAAGTATATATTTCACAATTTTTGTGGCAATCCTGTTTTTAAGTTGGTCAAGAAATTCTCCTTCTCCTTCACACTAGAATTTCAAATTTTTAATTCCAAATAACGCATAATTAACAAAAAAAAAACATTATTCTGTCAAGTTTTTGACATTTCTTAAATCACTCATACTAATTCTTTAAAAAAAAAGATCCGATTCTATTTTCTTTTTTTTTTTTTTTCTTCTTTAATTCTAATTTTGTTTTCTCTTGTAGGTCTACAAATAATATACTCCGCTGGGATATCTACGTATGATATGGGTATATATGTATTTTTGTAGAGAATCACCGATTGTTTATAAAGAGTAATCAGGCAACATCAAACGGGCCGATCATCAAGTGGAATTGTTTACCTTAGTGACCCCTAACTCGGCTGGACCCCCTCTCAGATCTCGATTCCAATCCCGGTCCCGGTCCCGGGTTCCGTTACCCTCACAGACTACGACAGGGTGGGTGGGCCTCGCGAGGCTCCCCTATCTTTGTCACAACAATAATGTTAATTTAACTCCCTCCAGGATCGACAATTTGCCAGGCATACAAAAAGAGTTGACAACTTGAAAGGGAAATGGAGCCTATTGACACACCAAGGGCAAAGGGAGTTGTAGGGAAAAGAGGCGATGGATGACCGGGGAAGGGAGAAATTGAAAAGAGAAAGAGATAGAAAAATAGGGAGATAAAAGGGAGAGAGTTGCCTTACTCCTGCAGAGTAGTAGGACTATAGAAGAGCAGTTCGTAGACAGCTCGGAGCAGTTTGGTCAACACGACAACATTATCGTCCTTCTCGTATATATATATATGGGGCTCCCTAAATCCCTCGTTGCCCGTCCCGTCAGAGCGATCTCTTTTCGTGTATATGAGTGAATGAATGAATGAGTGAGTGAATGTGTTTTGTGTTGGTAAAAATATAAATACATGGAGTTATACTTGTGGATGTGTAGAGTACACAGGCTGTAAACTCCGCGTCCCGCGTTGTGGCGGTGGTATCAACAGGCTGAATCTGGAGCCCTGATCAATCATGGGATTCTTTGTTCCAGGTTTTCTAAGCCTGCTTTGTATCTTTACGCGCGCTACAATCATTCTGCATTCATTATACCATCGCAGTGGCTCGGGCATCCCCCATTAACAGAGATTGCGTTTTGTAATCCCCCTTTGTTAGATTGACAGAAAGGTGTTTGGTGCGGCCGCGTATTCCGCTTCGCGTACCGTAGGTATCCGTTACCTTTGAAGAGGATGACCTGGCGTGATTATAGATTAATCGTTGTATAACTCGAAGAGGTAAAAAAAAGAAAAAAAAAAAAAAAAACAAACAATCGCTCTGTGTTGTAAGTATTTTACTTTGGTGCGGGATAAAAAAATGGATTCAAAAAATTATAGGTAAAACAATTTAATAGATAAAATTTGAGGATTTAATCTTGCTGAATGTTTCTGCAATTGGGGTTTAAATATTATTCAGTGAATTTTCTCGAATGCTGAGTTCCTACGGACCCCGTGTTTGTCTTACGATCTCCGTTTGGCCAAGAAACTAAACGTTGCACTGCAGTATTTGACAGTGTGCAGTGGTGGTTAACTTTGACTGATACTAGAGGCAAAGTAATGGCGCGTCTCCCAACGACAAACCGCGAACGACCCGGAGTCCTGCATCTATGCGGAACAAAGTTGACTGTGCAGACGGTGATGTCTGCCTTTACGTTACTCTGTCTGTGTTATACTGGAATATATATTTATACATGTGTATATATGTATACATATATACATATATAATATAGGTGCAGGGTAGAAACTACAAACCCTTCGCCTTCCATCGTGTGTATGTATATACGTATATAATATATACACATGCACGCTCGGGGACGCTCTTTGCTCCACGTCTCGTCTCCCACTCTTATACGATCCTCCCTGTTTTCCCTCACCTTGGTTTTCCGCCTCCTCTTACCTCCCCTCGCAGGTTTCCGTCTCGCCCTTAACTGCGGGAGCGACATTCATCCCTCTCTTTCGTTCACTCCTTGAACCGACGTCCTCTCTTTCCCCCTTTAGTCGTCGAGCCGCCTCTTCGTTACCGTCTCTTTAGTATCACATGAACCAATAAACATCTTCTTTGATGTACAGCGCATTAATTAGTAAACGACAAAATTGTATTTAAACAATGCCGGAAGACTGGAAACTCGCGCAAAGTAAGCGCGCAAACAACGAGGAGGACTCGGTTGTACCAACGTATATAGTCACGTTGCTCGTTACCGTCGCGGCTGCACCAGTCCGGATGGTCTGCCGCTTGTAACTCGGGGGATGGAGAACTGAGAGAGAAAGAAGGGGGTGAGACTCTGATAGATCTTGTTAATTCATGAGGCCACCTCTTACTGTGCCTGAATAATTGTTGAGTCTAACGTTGTGCCCTGTAAAGCTCGTGGCGGCTCCAACATTAAAGGCATCTACTAGACATACCACACCATGCATACGTTCATAGCTACATAGCTTATAGCTATATAGGTATATGGATATTTCTGTATCCATGAGCAGGTTACTATTTGTACACGGAAGTTGCTGCTACTGGTCTGGCATCAGAGAAAAGGGCGGTGTCTTCTCGGGTCGATCCTATACCTTGACACAAAGACGCGACACGAAAGACAATGGGAATCAACAACCACGTTGTCATTGGTCCATGTTAACCTCTCCTACCTCCAACATTTCATCTTTCTATTCATCTTTCTCCCTCTATCGCTTTATCTCTTTCTCTATATACTATACCTACATATCTCCGTATCGCCGTGCAAGTCACACTTCCATCTTCTTTGGGGTAGACATACAAATAGATATAGTTTCCAGCTTATTCGTTTGAAGGACCACCCTGATGAACATACCCGTTGTGTACCTATGTATGTATGTATATACATACATTATACATACACGTATATATGTATATTACAATGAAAGGGAATTCGTTTGTGTAGAAGGTTTGGGGTCGGGTGGTGGTGGTTGTACGGTGTGGTTCCGCGGGCACGACTCATCTCTAAATGGCTACCCTCACCCAACCTCTGCTCGCTCCACAGCCAGCAAGCACTGATTGCTAACATCCCACGTCTATTTATATAGCTTAACTGAACCGAAACACAGCCCGAATATCCTTTTAAAGGATTACCCATACGCGCATCGGATTCATTTGTATCTGTCACTGGATAAAGGTTAGAGTTTGGGTCACCGTTGCCCTGGTTGAGCTCACCAAAGCTCAGTTTGTCTGGGTCCGTTCGATCAATCGAATACACACGGTTGTACATGTTACATTAACATGTTTCGGAATCTGTTTCATACTTCGATGGGTAGATTTTACTAATCGGAAGTACGGTGAGACCTTCTTCGAAAAGAAGTGGAATGAAACAAAATAAAATGAAGGATAAGAAAAAATCGCAGTACAAATTGAATAGGAAAAACTTTTCGATAACTTGGTGTGAAATTCTTTGTGCCCAGTAGATCGTTCTTAGTAAATCGTTATTCAGAGTGATGATGGAACTATGCCTTGAAATCTAGACTTTTAAAGGTTGAATCAATCAGAAGATCCTGGAAGCGTATGTCAACAGAGATATTAGTTAGCGAAATATAATATTTGCAAATGAGATAGAGGCGTCTCCTTCTCCTCTTCCTCCTTCGAGGAAGGATGCTGCTTTTGAATACCTAGGGCAAGCGGGTATATCTACTTCGTACCCAAAGACGATACCGTATACATATCTTAGAAATACGTATATACATATACATATCTTCGTACATCTACCATACATGTAGAATGTAGAAGCGTATCGTGAGGTAACTGTGCGATGCTGATGGTGGAGGGAAGGGAAGAGAAGGGAAGGAAGGCTGTTTGTTCTATTCGTAAGATCCGCACGGTGTGTATCTTGGCCCGTCGATATCTCAGTCAGGAATATTTAGTCAGATGACGAGACTCGAACAAACGCCTCTAAGGCTTTCTATTAAGCCGACTCTTTGATGTGAGCTGCCGTAGAAGCGCTTTGGTACCGCCTCGTCTCTCCTCCTCTCCTCTCCTCTCTTCTCTTCTCTTCTCTTCGCTTCTCGCTTCTCGCTTCTCTCTTCTCTTCTCTTCTCTTCTCTTCTCTTTGCCTCTGCTCTACTCTTCGGTCGCCTCCTGCCACCCCCGTTCGTTACCATCCAGTCGGCGCAAGCCCCCAGACTCCAGGTTAGAGACGTACTGTATATAGAGATGAGGAGAGGAAAGAGGAAGAGAGAATCCTCGCTATTCGCCATCTCGCTCTCTCGTTTCCTCCTCCTCTCAGTATTTGTTTCCAGTAATTCAGAATCTCGCGAACCCCGAACCCCGAACCCATTCCACGTTTCCAGCCTTCGTCAAAATCGTTTTCCAAAGTAACGCCAACTTGACGAATTTCAACCGGATTTATTATTCCTGGGCTTGTATAGCTACATAATACATAAATGTGTATATAATATATATGTGTATATGTATATATATATATATATATATATATATATATACCTGTATAATATATCATATCATCTCAGAGTGGACTTTATTCCCTTTTTCCTCCATTAAACCATACCTACCTACACATTTATCTGCGAAATGAAATATCCAATAACTGTAATATCTCCGCTTAAGTATACGGTGCAGTATACGTACCTAAATTGGAAAGATACCAGATTGGCAATTGTTTATACTCATTACTCCACGGGTCCTTGGTTAATTTGGTCTCGAATAAAGCACCATTGTACACGTAGACGTTGCATACAAAAGATCGTAATATCCACTAACGCACTCACGTATACCTCCATATGTGTAATTGTATACCGTTGGAGAGATGTGGACGAAGCAAACTGAGAGAACTCCTGTGGAAAAGGGGGTTCGAGGCCGAGTATGACACCCTAATAAGTGTGGTCAGAAGGAATTTAACGAATGTATACGAGCGCGTATTACGTACGTTCGCATTACACGAGTTGAGCATGTTTACAACGTGCATTGTGGTCACTAAAATGGCTGGGCTTGCGGCGTGTACGGTATGCCAATGGTCCTGGCACGGTATAAGCAAGCGAGTGTAGTTAACTTTGAAATTTCAATGCTAGCTGCACATCTTGGCTCACATGTAATCTACCCGCGAGCAAGAAAATCCTTCTGTGTCCATGAGAAAAAGTGAATATTTTCTGCACATCCGTTGCTAAGAAGTAAACTGCCTCGTGCCTAATGGTCCCTGCCTCTTCCCCTCCTCCTCTTCCTTCTCGACGTTCTCTGGTTTCTGTCTCAATTCTCTTAGTTTGTAAATGATTTCTAAAAATTTTTACAATTTTTATTTTTTTTGTTTTTCGATATCTAATTATAAGTATAATCATTAATAAGATCGTTATAGTGCTGGAATATTGGCGATTTTTAGCTAAAAATCGGTTGTGTATATCTACCACAAATCAAAATCGGATTTGTCCGCATCGAGTATAAAACGGGAATTCAATATTTATAGACGTTAACTTTTTACTTTTTTATGACGTTTTTTTTTTTTATTTTTATTTTAAAGCAATCAAAAATTTTACGATCAGCTATTACGCATAATCGTTAATAATCGTTACACGATTTTTTGATTTTAACAAATCAGAACATATATATATATATTTTTTTTTTTTGATGTAAAATTTAAGTATAATAAAAAATAAAAGAAACAACTTGATGTTAAGTTGAAATTGTAAAAAATAAAAAAAAAAACAAAAAGAAAATGTTAAAAAAAAGGTCATTTGCGTTTTCTAAAAGTCGACACCTGCTATCGCCTCTTATAGCGACTATATACGTTCCAACCGATCAACAGATATCGGTATACCATAATAAAATCTTAACTATAAGATTGAATCCCAATTAAAAAAGAAACCCACATAAATAGCTGTGTACGAATAAATAAATTAATTGTGACAAACAAAGAAGAAAAAAAAAAGAAAAATTAAAAACCGAACATCTTTAACACACACATCCGCTCTCTTACTGTTCATCAAACTTTCTCGCAGCAAATAATAGTGCCCCATAAAAAGACAAGAAAAAAAAAGAAACAAAAAAAAAAAAAAAAAACAGAAAAAAAAAGAAAAGAAAAATTGAAAAAATAGCCCTACATCTCTCCAATGGTCAATCCGTTTCAACCGTCGTCAGAGAATCGTCGACGTGGATATACCTACGCGTTGTATCTCAGATGGATATGGTGAACTATAGAGACAGCGAGAGTGGACCCACAAATGCCCCGGGCGCTGCCGGATGCTGGCGTTGTCCAGCGGTCCAGCGGTAGGCTAACTAGAAAGTAGGTCCCTTCGCGCCTCTCTTTCTCTCTCTTATTTCTCTCCCTCTTTTTTTTTCTCTCTCTCTCTTTTTCTCATTTCCTCTCCTTTTCTCTTTTTATTATCCTCTCTCTTTCTCTGTCTTTAACTAAAACTGAACGAGCGTTCACGAGTAGATACAGTCGTCGTTGAAAGTTTTCGGTAAAGATAAGCGCTATGTAGGTTTAAATATGTATGATCTCTTGGGATACGTATATGCGAGTGTACATCGCACTCATAGGATATGGCATCGTGGTACTGGTGCTGCGCCACCGCCACCGCCACCTAGAAAACAAACATGACTCGAGGCTGGCGAACACATCAAATATCTATACAAAAAAGTAGGTAGGCACTGTTTAAACGTCCACAAAGCAAACTAAATAATGTAAAATAGCGGGCGGTCGCGAGCTCTGCGCTTGTTTGTTATAACATTTACTTTGGTGCGCCACTGTTGGGTATTTTACTGCTTGCCGCGGAAACGTGCGCGCCAGATATCCTTTGAATTTTCGGCTTGGCTTTTGCTCGCGTAACTCTTTTCTACTTTATGCTTTCGGATATATGTATACCTACCTACCTACCTACGGCCAAACTCCGGAATATATATCCGCGTTGTATATGTATACTCTTCGGTTCCTCTCTCGTGAAAATCAATATTTTGCAATTTTATGTTATGCCCTTGGATCTTGGGTTTGCGGCAGAGGCGCGGCGGCGTTATATGGTGGCCGGAAATCGTGCATACGAAGATCCCCGGTAGCGGTACGGTTTTCTTCTTTGCTCGTCTTAGCCGTAAATCAACGCCTGACTCCTGCCCTCCGCGAGTCCATTAAGCGCTCAGCTTTGTTAGCTAGAGAATCTCGAAAAAACAAACAATTCCCATCTCCATCTCTCCATCTCCATCCCCATCCCCATCCCCATCCCCACCCCCGTCCCCCGTACTCCGTGTAACCAGCTCCCTACCCTATCCCACGCCACGAGCGCATCTCCAGGAAAAGCTTTTCGTAACGTAATTAAAAGCCGCCCAGTAGTTTACTAAATACGCGAGACTGGCTTCGCTTTGAAGTGTTTTACAACAGAGCTGAGCTGGGAAGCGTCCTCGTAATCCTCGGTTAAAGTAAGGTTCACCACGTCAAAAACCACCAAGGACAACACGCGCTCGAGCTAGGAACCCCATCGGTCCATCGGCCCTTATAAGCACGATGTAAAGAAGCAACGTATACGTATGTATGTATGTATGTACGTTGCACATAGGAAGTTGCGTTGATTGCGAATAAGGATGCGGGATGACGTAACCGGACCGCGGTCTGCCATGTTCCTGACAGAAATACTCAGTGTACATACCTACGGCTCGCGAAGAATTCTCTTCCCTCTTTTGTCCCTCTCTTGCTTTCGTATCTTTTTTTTTTTTTTATTTTTTTTTATTTTTTTTTTATCTCTTTTCCTCATGTCCGTCTGTCTGTCTTGACTCCGATCTGCACCGTGTATAAAAGCTAGCTGGTGAGTATCTCTCGTCGCTTCGTGCCCCGTTACAGCGGAGGGGTCCTCCTCAGTACGGCTACAAAGACGCAAAGATAAGAAGTATAAAGTCTGAGAAGTTAAAAGGAGAAAGACGTTATATGTATAGAAGGGGAAGGGAGAGGATGAGGATGAGGATGAGGATGAGGACGAATAGCAGATATGCTCCAGGGTGAACCGATATCAGTCTGTCGGCGCCTCCTTTGGGCGTTAGGTCTGGTTTAAGAGCCAATTGTTAAACTAAAAGTACCACATGGCTTATGCCAGAGACGCTTTACCGCATGACCTCGCGCTTATACCCGTAGCGGCAATTTCACTACAGGCAAAGGCCATTTTATTACGACAACCAAGAGGTGCGCATATATTACCACTTTGTATCTACCAAGGCATTAATAACTCGAAATATAGCGAGCTTGTCGTTTTAATTTATCTTTATATATCCACTATTCTGTACCTATTCTCGGTACCTTAGTTACCGCGTAAGTAAAACTACTCTAATAACATTTAGTCTCTTTTTCCACGTTACCTCTTCTTGCGGTATAGTTTAAGTTTTTATTTTTCCTTCATCTTTTCAAACAACATTTTCTCCGTCAATACTTATTCCTCGGTTTTACCACTCTCCAACCATATACGTATTTGCGCGTCATTTTAATCGATAAATTATAGCTGCAGGTGAATTCCGTAGCAGCATTATAAGTACCAAATAATTGTTATCTTTGAGATACCAGCTAACGGATATGTGATTACAGTTGACAGCCAGAGCTACTGGCGCCTGGACTTGCTGCCTCACGATGGTATGTATACAATTTTCCTTTCTGTTTTTTTCTCTTTTTTTTTTTTTTTTTTTTTTATTCCGTTTGTTTCTTTTCATCTCATGGATCACCTGTCTCCTTGCACGGTTGCTAAACAGAATTATTAAACTTGCGGACGATTATTAAAGCCTCGAGAGATAAAGAGAAAGAAAGAAAGAAAGAAAGAAATAAAAGTAAGAAAAAATAAAAAAAAAAAAAAAAAAAAATTGATATCACATAGATATAAGTATAAGTACTAAGGACTGCCAGGAGACGTTTGGGTATGATAATCCCTCGAGCGAGAAGAATGCTATAAACTCTCTTGGCGTTCTGAGGTAGAGGTACCTACCTACGTGACACCTGCCTGTACCTATATAATACCAAGACTCGGAAAGCGGCGAAATACAAGAGGGGATAAAGAACCTAGCTTAACTTTCACGTGGATATAACTTTGTAGCTTGTGTATACATGTATGTATGTATATCGACTGACGTACAGGTACATATATAATGTATGTATATATGTATATGTATCTACCTACATGTATTTATGTATGTACATACATATACCTACCTACCTTACTACCCGAGATCGACGAACAATTTTAAACCAAGCTATTTAATAGTTTTTAATCGCTCGTCTTGACATTCCAATTACCCGCGGTGTGTTCCCATAGCGTTGCCTTACTATATATATACTATACTATATACGTTGTCCGCCATCTTTATTGCGTGCTGTAAAACAGCTCGTTCAAACAGGCGCTCAACGGATGAGGGGGAAAAATTTCGCACATAGTAAAACACGAGCGGTTACATATATATAGATAGATAGATAGATAGATGTATATTATATATAGATATATATCCTCTATGTGTAACTATGTATATTGTATATAAATACATCTAACTACTTATCTATACTCTGGACATGTACGGGTATGGGTATATCTACTACCGAAGTATGTATGTGGATACATACATACATACATACATACATACATACATATACATAAAACTATACGCGTAGAGTTATATGGTACAGAAAAGCTCAGGTATAACGGCTGCACCATGGTTTGCCAGCACCATGCAACCAGCATCTTCTCAAGGCGGCGCGCGGTGAAAAACAGCCTCACGTCAGACTGCCGCTCAAAGGGCAGCAGCCCTAACAATTATCTCTAATGGCGCATGATACTATAAATCGCCTGAGTATAGCCGGTCGATGAAATCGCCCAGAGATGGTAGAAAATAGAAACTGCTAACGGCGATCTATGGCGATCTATAGAACCGATCCGTATATACAACGCGTTACTGATCCTGCTCCTGCTCATGATGCTGTTGCTGCTGTTGCCGCTGCTGCTGCTGCTGCTGCTGCTGCTGCTGCTTCAGGGCCTACCTACCAACGTCTGCAAGTTAGGAATCCACCAGTTGTGTAAGTCAACGCACCTGACTGCACTACTGATCGGTCCAAGAGCGTTCTGAGCTTAGAGTATATGTACGAGTATATGTATATAAAGAGTCTTGTCTAGGCTAGCTTATCTGTCCATTCGTTGGTTTAAGCCACTGCAGCATCAGACCGTCTGCGATGTAAGTTTGCAACCCATATGCTCGACTACATCGCGAAAGACAGAGAGAAAGAGAGAGAGGAAGAGAAAGAGAGATAGACGCATGTGCATACATGTACCTTACATAGAGTTATATTTTCACCGTGTTAGTGAATCGCTCCAGATGAAAGAGAGCGCTGGCGGAAATTGTTATGGTAACGATCTAATTACTGCCGGCTGACCCGACGCTACTCGGAGCAAAACCATAGTTAGGTAGCTAGACACATAGGTATGCAAGTATATAGTAGTACACCATGTCGTATGTCGTATATGTATATATATATATATATATATATATATATATATATATATATATATATATATATATATATGTATAGATACCGTGCGTTTCTGCATAACAATTATCGTGTCCTCGCGACCGAGATTTGTTCGGGAAAGACCGTGCGTTAAACGACGCGTGTACAGACTATCGATGTTTGCCGAAGAGAGGGAATTTTATGGTAAAGAAATTATGTACATCGGTCTGCACATATGGATAATAGTGTATATATGTATATATATAGAGAGAGAGAGAAGTATAGGGTATATGATTGTATGTGTGGGCAGTAAATACACTTGGGCACATAGTTTATGTTGTAATATACTGTAGATCGCTTGTTGTAACCCGTTGTTGGCGTTGTAGGAACAGCTCGTAAGTCTTGACAATTACGCGTAGTTTCCGTAGTTTCTGAAAGAAGGCGCGACTCCATTGGCCGGTAATGAATCAGACCGACAGTATAATGTGTACATACGCGTATTGTAATGTACGTTGCAAAAACGGGGGTAACTATGCACCACTGTATATATACCTACCTTGAGATTTCCACTCGCGGTTCTACCTAGCAATAAATAACTTAGGGCTGGTCAGCGCCTATGGTAACCAACGAATGTACGGTCGAAGAGGAAGATTAAGAAGAAGAAGAGGAAGATGAAAAAGAGGAAGAAGAAGAAGAAGAAGAAGAAGAAGAAGAAGAAGAGGAGAAGGAGGAGGAAGACGAGGATCGAGAAAACAAGAGGGAGATGAAGAAGACCACAAGAAGAGGGAGAGGTTGGATAAGAAAAAGATGCAGGGAGTATTACAGGATCTACACGTACCCGATAAGTGTATGTGCGCATGTTTATATTATAGAATATACATATATACATATATACATATGGTATGTATATATATGTATACATACCGTGAGATTTAAACTCCCTCCCCATGTCTCTCACGTCTCATGGCGTGCCAAGGGCCTGTGTTACAATGCCAGAGGAGCGAGTGCCGAATGATTTACATTATCCACTACTACCAGTATATGTATATACCCGCAAACCATCCGAGCCACCACTAACCACTAGCAAACTTCTCGGCTTGCTCAAATGTACATTACACGGTGGAATGGATACATTTGACTTCAGATATGTCAGAGACGGTTTAAGAATCCTTACCGTACTTGACCACGACGTTATACCAACCCGCGTACGTCCACCATATCTCTGCTAACTAAATCATCTGCATATCTTCTCACGCGTGTCATTTATTCAAAATATAAACATCTCTTCATACCTGAACATCGACCCTTCAAAAATTATTGACAATCCATCATAGACATGTGTTTCAACTTATAGCCAACGTATACATCGGTTCAATGAACACGACTAACTAACTGAGTAACTGCAATGTTATAATTGGACTTTGATTCCCACAGTATATATATGTATGAAGATTTACGATCGTGCCCTAAGTAACAATAACATGCTCTCAGCAATCGAATTGAAGGCACTTGATTCGGGGAAAAGGCACCAGGCCCGAGTTGCGCTACTCACTGCCCCGTATAGGTGGTTGGGTAGGTAGGTAGGTACTTGAGCAAGACTTTGGCCATCTATGCGATTGTATGCGTATACAATATACGCGTGGGTGTACAGTACATCGTGCACGTTCAATGTCCATACGTGCAAGAGCGCGTATCGAGTAGAGCAGTCCTCGGTAAACTGCAGTATAGGTATGGTATACAGAGAGCGGTTCGGGCGCAGTAAAGCGGCTTCGAGAGAGTTGGTCTTTGCTCTGTAGCTCGGAAGCCGCGGGAGGGTTAAGGGCATTGTTGTTTGTCTTGGGTGAATATTTTAATTGGATGTAGGTAGGTACCCACTCCGAGTGTTATTTATTGTCTAACAATGGGTGGAAGACTGGTAATTAATTATGTTGTTTTGTTACTTTATATGAAGATAGCAGGTCGATAGGAGTTAACTGGCCGAAAGCAACAATGCGGTGTACCGTACAATACGCAATTAGCTGGATCCGAAGAACAATGCGGAGTCAGACAACATTAACGATTGCGTGCTGGAAACGTCCTACGGGATAGATACCTACGTACCTACCTACCTACCTACCTACCTTGTGCGTGTAAACGAGGGCGTTTGCGTGTGCGTCAGACTTTACTCTCAGCTTCAGCTTCAGCCTCAGCTTGAGCTTGAGCTTGAGCTTGAGGTTGAGGGGACGCTCGCTTGTCCTTGGACGATTGCTCGGATGCTTCTGCCTTTAACGAGCTCCTGCTGCTGCTGTTGCTGTTGCTGTTGCTGTTGCTGGTGCAGCTCCTCTCCTCGCACTTTGCTCTTGGTCTGCCGAGACCGATTGTTCGCTTCTGTACCCCGCTAAAAACACGATGCTCTTTTGCGGGAGGTAGATCGCCGTCTCCCTTACTCCCTTTCTCTTTCTCTTTCTCTTTCTATCCCCCTTTTTAAACCCTTGTAATTGAGGCGTGTGCCTGTGAGGATCGCTCGCCCGGAAGGATCAATCCACAAAAAACCACAGGAAACATCGGGGTTCCTCGGTCAGACAAATTGTCACCCAAAGACTAAATTCCGACAAATTATATATACGCTTAATTGGACGACGTATATATATTAACGATCATTCCGTATTATTCTGAATTTTTATTTAAAACAGCCATTTCTAATTATATTTAGGTATTTAAATTGTGAAAGTGCTTGAGAGAGCTCATTAATATTGGAAATAATGTCGATCGAGGGAAGTACGGAAGCTGGTAGAAAATAAAAATTATTATATAAATTCAATTATCCTGTCGCTGCATCGTATTACCGTTACTTAATATAATTAACCTTTTTTCATTTTTATTTATTTTTTTTCTTATATCAAATTTGTAATCTTATTAAACAGTTCGATTTCCTCACTCGGATTATTTCCTGTCTATTGAAAAAAAAAACATATTGGCAAATAAATGTTGGTACAGCAAAAAAAAAAAATTAAGATTTTTTTATATAAAAATAAAATTACGTCAAGTGATGAATTCGTTTTGAAGATCGTTAATCTTATAGTCAGTCGTCATAAGTTTCGTTTCCGAGTTAGTATTGAGTCAGTGTCAAGAGGTATAATAGACAGTCATAAGATTATTGAGGACACGTAAACCATATGCATGAAGATAGAGAATAAGTTTTAGCATGTATAATATGCGGGATATGAGTAAATGTTCCAAAGTGCCTTATCACTTTAATGAAGCGGTGTCAAATATTTGAAGTTTTCAATGCTAATTGCTCGCATGCAAATTGCTGACAATTGCCTTCGCATCAAGTGTTTATCGACTGTTCACAAATAAGTTGAACAAAGAAGCTTGCGTCATATTCAAACTTGTTTATTGTAATACTTCCTATTTGCTGGTCAGTTAACTCTTTACCAGGCACAAAACATCACCGAATATAGATAACCTATACGACTATACATACACACGTATAATATGTATGTATGTACGTAATTTCGAAAATTGCTATTTGCTCAAAACATTTTTAGCTCTTCTATATAACGACTTTAAAAACAGGCACCAATATATTATTCTGATTTGAAAAAAAAATCATATCATCCTTTGTAGAAATTTAACCGAAAATCTTTCATCCCCAGAAAAATATATACAAAACCATTATCCTATCCTATCCAAGTTGCATGGAAATTGAAATTTGTTAGGGTGACGACATTACGGTGTGCATTTGGGGTTGTAACAAAGGTTACAACGACGTGTGCTTCCGAGACTAAGGGTAGGTTATGCAGTAGGGTTAGACTAGGCGAGTGACCTCGAGGTCACTGTCAATGTTAGTAGGTTTCTGGGGCTCGAAGAGATAGAGACAGAGATAGAGAGAGCAAGTGAGAAGAGAAATAGAGAGAGAGAGAGAGAGAGAGAGAGAGAGCGAGAAAGAGGAAGGAGGAGGGAAGAGGGAAGAGGAAAGAGCGAAGAGGAGAGAGGATATCGGGTGAGCGTACCCGAGTAAATGTAATTATGTTAGAATCAATGACAGAGAGAGGATGGCCCTAGTGTATTGATCGGCAAGGAGCTCGGACGTGCGGTTCGTCTATATTTCGCTCACCTGTGTCCAGAGTCCAGAGTCCAAAGTCTAGAGTCCAGAGGTAAGATCTTCCTTGTGTTTGTATATTCATACATACACATGGGCTTTAACTGGCGGTGATATAACCAGATGACTCCTACACGGTCGTAAGGAAACAGAAATGAAATTTCAACACTTTCTATCATATGTATGAGTAGATATTATGTATAGTTTGGATAGACCTTGACGTGAAGTATATACAAGCTGCCGCTTGTGCTACACGATTGGTTTCTCGCTTTCTTTCTCTATCTTTAATTAACTCATCGAATCTCACCCCAAAACAAAAACTAATCTAGCCCTGGCAGGGGTCAAGATAATTTTTCAATTATATTCAATACAAAATGTAAATGAAACGTCAAAACTTGGACGCAGACAAACAACCATCGTCTCATTTCTTTATTCATCAATTTATTCTTCAGTCTGACCAAATGTCAAACTCTGATCAATTATCAATACGGATAAATGAAGGACAGTAATATCAATTACTGAACAGTTTTATCATTAACACAATGAAAATTTTCGATAGTAATATGAATTCTTAATTATCACAACTACTATAGTATTGAGATCACGACTATATGCGGAAATCTTTGAATGGGTTTTGATTGCGACAAACAAATTCTATTTCCTATTCGCTGTATGAGGTAATAACTTCTATCTCATTTGATATTGTTACGAGTACATGTACATACGTAGGGATGTTAAAAAAAATTCATTTAAATAAATTATTGAAAATATTAGACTATATACTGAGACTGCCTGATAGTCGTGACAAATTTTAACGTTAAATGGTGTTAAGTATAACAGAGAATCTCGCCGTGGCGAGTTTAACAATATCGTTTGCTCCCTAGGGCGTCAGTGTGTTGTGGGTAGTGCGTCGTACGGGGGCTGCGAAGCAGAAGAATAACGGGCTTGGTCGAGGGCGTCGCGGTTGACGAGGTGCCGAGTGACACAAACGACACTTCATCAGTTTGAACGGGAGTCGACATTGTCTCTGGCCTCTACGACACGCACGCAAGACTCGGGATCCGAGGTCCTGGTTTCCTCATCCTCGCAGTGTCTCCCCAGTTCGTCGTTAGCTCGGCTTGAACGGAATCACAATATCGTAGGCGCCGCGACGACGACTCGAACTCTTTAGAAATTTCATTCTTTGTTTTTTTCATATTTTTATTTTATTTTTATTTTTATTTTGTTTCTCACGTATGTGCGAAAAGCGTATATCACGCATAGGTATATATGGCTTAGAAAACTCCGAACGAACAAGAATATACATCCATATCCATATATACATACGATATACAAAAACGCCAAGTAACACATGATTAAAAAGCGATACCGTTTATCGATATAAAAAATGATATACATATAGTATAATAAAGAAAAAAAAAAAAAAAAAACGTGAAAAATGAATAAATTATCACAATTTATTTAATATATTTCTTTCATTTTCATCTTGTACCATATTTATTCACATGCGTAAAACTTTCGCGTGCGTATTATGGGCGGAGTTTCTCCTATGTAGATTGTAAGGAGCTTGTTTCCGCATAATAATTGCAATAATCGGCTTTTGCCACTCAGAGGCTTGTGTCCGCGGTGCGGTACGGTGTGCCGGTGCCGGTGCCGGTGCCGTACATATATATTCTGGGCATACAGAACAAGCGCGAGGCTGATTCTCGTTTGATTCGGTGGCTGATTGTTCCATTCTGAGAGCGGCTCCTGCAACCCCTCGGCCCAGGGTCCCCGACGGCGAAACACAGAGGTGAATATAACATAACCACCATCGTAGTAGCCGTAGCCGCGAACCGAACCAAAAGCGAAGTCACGAAGCCCCAAGCCACACATATACTCGCCGCAGCTTATAACTCGACGCGTCGTCGCCGAACAAGTTGGTTAGAGTATAGGGGAGAAGGAGGGTAGAGAAAACGATGGAGGCGTAGGGTGGAGGTATAGAGGGAGAGACCGCGAAACAATCACTGATTTCTTCACGCGTGATTGCCCCGCATTGTTTCTCGCCTTCCAAAGGCCTCCTTCTATCTACACAATAGATACTCTCGCCTCGACGTCGTCGTGGTTATAGTTCGTCTTTTTTATATATACACTGTTTCCCTTTACCTTCCCTACATCCGGACGCTAACAAGATTTTCGCAACACGATTTTCGTGTGAATTAAACTTTGATTATACCTATTTGAAAAAAATAAAAAAAAGAATTTAACAAAATTGAAAAAAAAAAAAAAACTAATTACATTTGGTTCGATATAATAGTTCGATTCAGATGTATGGGGGATCGATTAAATAAGATCGCGTATGATAAACGGAAATGAGAGTATACAGTAGGATGACGGGTGCTAAGTGGTCGTTCGTCCAGTGGCTGGTAGCTCGGGTAGAGGATAGTTGCCTACCTTATACCTACCTAGTTTACTACCAGCTACGGCATAGTTTTAGAATGCAATCTCATCCTCTCCGCGACATCGCCATTATACGTTGGTTAAATAAAAATAAAAGCAATTAAATATCTTAATTAAGGCTATTAATCAAGAGTCTCAGACGCACTTTCCGCAAGGTTCGATTCAGGAATGGAGTTGTGAGCTATAGGCATTCGTGTTATTCTTGTATATACGCGTGCTGAGACCACGCGGACGAGTAATTCGTGCCGCAGTGCTCCGTGAAACGCAATCAGTATACATTATAGTGTATACGTATAAACATACAGGTGTATGTATAATGTACATTTATATACTTATATACCACGTATATGTCCGTGAATGATAAGGCAAGAAAAAGTCTTCATTGAAAATTCAAACGATTATATGAGAAAATTGTGACATAATAATTATCTTGTAATTACTATATGAAAGAATATATATATATAAATATAATATATCTTTTCGTAAAAACAACCCTGCACGTTTATAATAATATATGTTCATAAATCATACATCTTACATATACCTACCTATATACGTTACAAATTAATTTGCAAATTTTATAATCATCTATTTACTCAACATCGGCGTTACACTTATCTTTTTTTTTTTTTTTTTTTAGTGGATGGATTAATAACGGAGATCAATTGATTTTGAAAAAAAAAGAAGATTATAGATTCTAATTAATATAATTATCTAGATACTATTCTATGATTGTATGATTCGTAAAATATAATTATTGTTAGTTCAGAGCATCGTTGTTACCGGTATAAAGATCCAGTGACCAGTCTCATCGCTGCAGGTTTCATGATCATAGTTGGCAGTATAGGTATGACCGGGAGGTATAAGCTAGTCTGAACGATGCTGCGAAGTCTTAGTCAGCCTTATAAGCGGGAACCTAGTCGCTATAATCTTCGCGTGTAGGTATTTATACAACTTCATACGCCATAAAATATCGATATTTATTGACATTGCATAAGGAATCTTAGTCTTTATGTGCCCGCGCGCCGGTCCGCTAGAAAAGCAAAGCAAAGCCTCGACTCGACGCTTGTTTTATTATCATCGTCAATGAAACCAGCCTACAGAATCACATATTATAGGTATACGAATGTATCTAACGTATGAAAAATACTACAATATAATAATGACAGTACGACCACTTCGATATCACCTATAAACCCCGAGGGGTTTTCTAAACTAGTCCATCACTCTCCTCGATCGACGATAATTTATATTAGGTGTACATAGTCGTATACGTATATATATATATATATATATACATGTATATTTATATCTATACATATATACTTGTGTATAGCTACTATAATATAACGTGTGAATATATTTTTGTACCGGAAGTTGGTGTCAAAATTTATCGACTCGGTGCACGGAGCCGAGAAATTAAATCCTGTTTGACGAGTTCCCGCAGCCGAGGAGGATCTTCCTCCCCGCGCGAGATGTGTTAAAGCTCAGAATTACGTCTCCCTGTCTCCCTGTCTCCCTCGAGCCGAGGCGCAGGCAACAACGTGAACTAATTGGTTATTTTTTCATTTCTCGTGCTGAATGCGTCCCAGTGAATAGACCTTCAATGTGTGCGTCTTCGCGGCTCAGACAGCTGTAACACCCCGTGTCTGCAGATAGCTGTTTCCCAACCTTCCGAGGTGTAAAGGCACGAACACCTCGAACGCAGGGGTAGGTGGAAGGTATAGGTAGGTACGTGGCATTCGATGTACCCGCTGACGTAATTAGGTTGTCTGAAACACTCCCGTCTCACGAGACGCCACGCGGTGCACATAGACATAATGCGGAAGGTCCTCCACCTCCTTTACTCCAAAGCTCAAGCCCAAGCCCAACACCCCCATTCAGCTTTATTATATTCCCACGATTTGTGCCAGTTAATATAATAACCGCATTAACTTATATTTATATACATACATAGGTATATATTCATGAAATTTTATTCTAATAATTGTATACATATACAATAGGTTGTACATAAAATATTTATTAAAAATTTTTTCAGTCTGCAATAATTACTGACAGAAGATTATGATTCAATGTCGTATTATAGTAAATGACCGTTAATTATTCAGTGTCATCAAGCATGATCGTCTTCCTGATTTATATATACGGATATAGAAACGCGATTGGTTATATACATATATATAAAATAGAAAAGAAATTTTTATATTTTTACTAGTGTAAAGGAGCTGACGATGCGGCTGACGCCTCAGGATATGAGTTGGGAACGAACTTCTTCGCCTTACTTATGTTGTCGCGTTGTGCTAGCTCTGCTACGCGACGCGACGCGATGCTAGGCGCCGCATGCCAATCTAACTACTAGTAAGAGCCAACTTCCGCGAATCGAACGTCTCTGCAGACGGTCTACGAAGTAAAATCGAGTTCCTCGTATTCGATCAGCCAAATACTTCTCTCTCTCTCTCTCTTTCTCTCTCTCTCTCTTTCTCTCTCGTACTATATCTTCTATCGCAAGTTTACTTGAGCCAGGCGATCCTAACTTTGGAATAACTTATTAGCCATCGTAAGTGATTGTAGTCAATTTCCGGTTCAGTAACGAATTAAGGATTTGATATTAGGAAAGGGAAAGGATTTATGATTATCCTTAATCATCATTTATTGTTCATCAAAGTATATACCTATATCTATATACCTACATGAAATAGTAAATAGAACGAGAAATCTTTAGAGAAATGTAGTATAAATTGAAATTCGATTGTTTGATTTAATTTCGCTCGTCGTTTTAGCATTGTTTGCTTAATCCAATATCCTGCACGGCTTATACAATCAGCCATCGTTACATACCACGGCTTGGTAAATCTCGGCTGTGATAATTGTATTTCCATGAATCGAGGGGCGGTAGAAAGACCCAGAAATTCCTCCCAAACCTACGTGTGTTGTCCTATATGAATCGCTTCAAGGCGACAATACCTACATGCATCATTTACACCCATACTATATATGTATACTTACATCTCAGTATATTTCGAATAAAGCATAGAGCTGTATCGCGTTTGCTGCGTATACCATGATAATATTGTCACCCTTCGCAAATCTATTCGGGCGAACAATATCCGCACCCAATATTGCACGACTGTTCGCTATTATACATATATACTGTTCGACCCAGGAAATGCAATTTCTTCACCGTAAGACTGATGGTTGTTACATAGGTATGTATAGCTACAGATATATACATATCAACACTTCGTTAATTTTCGAATACCAAAAGCTCGAAAGTTCTAAACATATTATCCATTTTGCACTTGCCTTATCTTGGGCGGTTACGAGTCCGAGGGTAGAATTGTTACTGTTACGAGGTTCGGGAAAGATATTGGGGCAGATCGGGGAGACAATACAAGAGAATGAATGAGCTGATGAAGAACGAGACAATAGAAGCAGATGGGTAAGTACAATGCGGGAGGAGAAAACTGTGGGAAAAATTAAACGACCCTTGAATCAAATTGCGATTTTTTGACAAGACTCTTTCTCTCTCTCTCTCTCTCTCTCTTTGTCTCTATGTCTCGCATCCTTCGTATTGAAGACGAAAATTAAGGCTCTACGAATAGAGTATTTAAAACCTTTCACCCGATCGTTGAACTCGAATATTTACGTACATATACATACATAGATACGTGGTAGGAATATATGGCCACTATATGTATAGTATACGTTATTATTTCTAAGTAGTAATTACAGACGATGGCCGATATTTATTACCACAATGAATTAGGCCTAATTCGCATATGCCTTCGATGGAGGTATCCGATACGATCCACTAGGTATGTATGTATGTATGTATGTATGTAGATGTACAATACATATGTATAGATATATACGTAGAGTGAAGAATTTTGGGCAGAAAGTAGTTATTTATAGCCAGTTATAAAACAGTATATTTTTGTTGTACTGATTAACATTTTTACCGTTCTCGAGCTCATTTCGGTTAAGATCTTTCCAACTGTGCGAGATGCCCGTTGCCGCGTTACAATCTCGAACAAATAATGTGTGTCGCAACTGTATAATTACGAACGTTATTTTCTAAAATACCGTTACCGTCTTATGCTCATGATAGAATCTTCACCCACCGGTCCAAAACTCTTGAAAATAAAAAATTCTTTGATACAAAACTAAAGACTTTCAACTAAACTATTGTCTTCTTGCTGCCGTTGCGCAAGTATGATGAACCGTACCTATACGTGCGCTTCGAGGATCTCGAAAGAGCCACTCAATCTTCGATTGTCTGTCAGCTATACACTAAGCTTATGTCTCTATACTTGCTTTTTATCTAACTCATCAGAGACTGGCTTCTTTAACGATTAGTCAAAACGTTGAAATCTTTTCTTTCTTCTTTTATTTATTTATTTATTTATTTATCTTTCTTTTTCTTCTTTTCTTTTCTTTATATTTATCGACTGATTTAGTCGTCGATGTCACAAGATTTTCGCACTTTGCGGTAATGGCATTTAATCAACGATGACAGCGTGCGTTAGAAACCGATTGAAACCCACGACTGGATTTCTCGATTCGATTTATTTTATGTCTAAGTCCCGGACGGCAAAAGGTCATTCGTTTATCGCGTCGGAACAGGCTGGACAGATTACACTTGCGTAATATGCCAAACGTAGATAAAACTAAGCTTATTATTTTTTTTTGTTTTTTTGAATTTTTATTTAATTTTTATTATTTTTTTATTTATTTATTTATTTTTTTTTTTTTTGAAAAAAAAGAACCAACTGACAAGCAATTCTCAACATCACGTCAAAATACGTTGTTAAAATGAATAAACATGTAAATACGAATTTGAAGACAGGTGAAATTTTTTATCTTTCTCTATCTTTTTACCCCACTCCTTTTCTATTTTATGGGTTATTAGGAAAGGCCGAAGTATATACAAAGAGAACAAAGTGATCGCCTTAACGCAAATGGGTTCAATATATACAAGCTTCTATGTCCCAGAGATCCGCGCGTGTCATTCAAATGCCTAATGACGTAAGAGCGAGAGAAGATCCCCTCCAAGGCCACCCTCGAGGACCGAGCCAAAACCCTGGACGAGAAAGCCTCTGTCAAACCCATCGATACAGCCTGGGCTCCGGGCTCCACCGCGCGAATGCCCAAACAAATCACATTAGTTCTGTCTAATGGCTCAACTTTAACAATTTGCATGGGATTACTGTAATCCTTTGCTGATGGCGCACAACCAGGACACAAATAAATGCTTCTTTGGTTAGTCGAACGAAGAGTTGTTACGTCAGCTAAATCCTCGGATTCAATTCCCCGATCGAGAATATATATATAGGTATTATATATTATATATGTATACACACCTATATTCAAATTATACGCACCTTTTACTCGAACGATAAAAATCTCCAGCCCCTTTGAGTATACCTACGTGAAACAGAAAATCATCTTTCAACCATAAATGATAAAACTTTGTATTAATTTTACTGCAGATTAACTTCACAATCCCCCGAGGTTGATGCTTCGATAAATTTAGGTGTAAGGATCTATTTTAAACGGCTGAGGAGGGCAAGGGACTTCATGGTGGTAACGTCAAATGGACCGGAAGATATCGTCCTCGCTTACAGGACAGAAAACTCGTCAGTGTGCGTGAGACTGTAAATACATATATGCGTGTGAGGTCAGCTGGTAAACAAAGCCGAATGCCCCGGCCTAGCCACATACCGCGTACGTCAATATTTGTCAATTAGTCGACTACTATTTGGGAGTGTACTAGGACCGTGAACCAGTGCGTACCTACCTTGCTACATCGTCAACCGGAACCTTACACGGTAAACCCTTGTCAAAAGCCACGCGGCACCGCATTGAATGCCAAGCGTCATGTAGTCGGAATGACTATCTCACGTAGGTATATAAGCATAAGAAACGTACATACATATACATGGATCAAATTTTCTCTTTGAATTTATGAAATGTTAAAAAAAGAAGAAGAAAGACAGAGAGAGAGAGAGAGAGAGAGAGAGAGAGAGAGAGAGAGAGAGAGAAAAAAAGAAAAGAAAATCCGCGATTATACTTAAATAAATGTACATAGACAGGAGTTTGAACTGCTGAAAGTGGGATGTGTATTGTGTCACAATTATCGATGCAGTGTATGTAAATAAAATACAAGTACTTGATATTGTAATTTATTATCTTGATAATAAATTGGTCGTCAGTTTTTATCGCTTAAGGTCACCGATGATGAATGTAGAGAGCAACGGGTAAACCGTTACCTTCACCTAGTAGGCATCATAAAGCTTTACCCTTCGCATCGAAGTTTCTGTTCGTCCTTAGCATCACCAACTAACCAACCAATCAATTGCTCAACCAGAAGAGAAAAAGAAAAGAAAAAGTAAAAGAAAAAACAAAAAAAAAACTGTACACTCTTTGACTAACATACAACGTCCGCCTTGGGTACACTCTGCTATTCAAATACTTTACTTTGTTGTTATAACAAGAGGCAGTTTCAAACTTCGACTGTCAGAACTATGAGAATGAACATTCAAGGCTCACAACCACCAATAACTATACTAACGTTGAATCTTTTATGGTTTACACCAAGCTTAAACCGTTATAATGAACTTAATGGATACCTGCTATCCCAGTCTGCAGTCGAGCTTACTTCGTGACGAAATAATTGTACATTGTTGGATTTTCGTACCTCTATACTTGGATAAGTTAGAAGGTGAAGTACGTACACGAGCATTCGGGTTCAGTATACATGTTTTAACAAGTTATTTTATTTAAGATGAAACGGTTGGTGGACGCCCAAAAGTTTCCCCTATATTCTTTAGTCTTTACTCGCCGTACCCCTGCCCCAAACCGTATCGTGACGACGATGTTATACCATCTCGTCAAAAACCAAATGCCCCCCTCTGTTGCTCTTGGTGGAAAATCTAGCGAACGATAGTCAAGCGGGTTAGGTATAATATATTTGCATTTAAATTATACGTTTGATGAAAAATCTGTATACATAATATAATATATCGTTTCGTTGGGCAGTTGATATAGAAGAAGGGGGAGAGCTTACATTTTTATGTTTTCGAATTAGATCTTCATCCTGTAAATAAATATCGTAGGTTAGCACAATCCCACTTTCTACGTTGGTTAGTTATATATCTTCGGAAATAATATTCCGCGTTAAAGAAAATTTGAAAATTAAATCCACCTTACATCGTGAGATAAGGAGATCGCCGCGCTTTCTCCAAACTCTTTTAACTGCGCGTGATATGCGACGTTAAGTTCTCGGTGAGAAAAAAATAAATGAAAAATAAAAAAAACGAAGTTTGCAATCGGTCCGCAATTAAGGCGACGACGACGCTAAGGCACTAGTTATATGAAACGCATACTCGTCCCAGGTTATACACGCACGAAGGTGGCAGGTGGGGGAAAGGGGGTCGAAGAGAAAAAAAGGAGAAAAGAAAAGTGTAAAAATAAAAAAAAAAAACAAGGAAAAAAAAAAGGAGAGAGAAAATAGAGAGAATCCAAGTCTCCGGGCGCGAGTTATACCGCGATGCTGCCGTAGCAAAACCCTCCGAGGACGGGGGGACAGCGGTGCAAAAGAAGGACCGCGAAGATAAGCTTGGCGAACCTCCATCAGCCAGCTATTTCTCCCGTGACAATAAAAATTATAGGCTATCTGGACTGGAAAACAACAGGTCCCAGGTTACGGGAGAAGACAGGGAATGGGGTAAGGGGGAAGCTGGTGGACCGGACCGCGTCGTCTTGTGCTGTGCTTCTGCCTCTGTACAGCCTGGATCGTGGTTTGCATTCATTAAGGCTCGACACGCAAGCGGTGGCTCCCCCCGTTCACCAGCCCCCTTCCTCCACCCCAAAGGCAGGCGCAACTGCTGCATACACCTCGCCTTCCATTACCACTTTACATATTACACATTATAAATTATACCGATCCCTTCTTCGGTACCGATATAAAACCAGTAAATATATCAAAGTTTCGAAGGACGTACGTACGTTCCTCGTTACTGCTACACCAGTACGGGGCCGAGGATCCAACAGCGCACGGGTTCTTCCGCGTCTAAATATGTTTAGAATATTATACAGTGACATATCAAAAGAATAATCCGATTTTATCGGGTGGTATAGAATTTGTAGAAAAATTTTTTTATCCCAAAATTCGATGGCCAAGAATTATGTGTTAAAAATTATATGTCACATATTTTTGTGTGTTTGGTTTGTTTTTTTTTTTTTTTTTTTTTTTTTTTTTTGCCATGGGGAAAAAATTGATTTTGGGAAATACGGAGCTTGAAATAATGGAATAGTTTGACTTTGTTGTGCATAGAATTAATGGGAAAGGGAATGTAGGTATACGATCCTGCAGGGTGGTGTAAGTAATATGCGGTTTATCCGTACGATCGACAGTGAAACACACGTTTGTATGAGCTCGTAGAGAGAGGTATAATGCCGGTGTATAAGTCAGGTACATACATATAATTATACATAAAATAGCATTACGTTGCCATAATTCTTGTGTTATTGCATTATTTAGCGGTGCACCCCGCTGTGGCAGATGGGGAATCTTTCTCGGTACTGGCGTGCAAGTCTTTATGCCTTACACTCCGTGTGTGTAGGTATAATACCCGTAGTGCGTTATGGTATACTTATTTATAGTAAGTTTAGATTGTTTGTTCGAAAGATCTTCGGATCTTTTATACCACCGTTCTTCGTCGTACTTCTATATTCATTCTTAAATATCCGTTCCGCGCAATGTTGAAATTCAAAAACTCAGATATACCTACTTGAAAATGGTTATAATCATCGAAACTGAGATAAGCGGTACATAATTAAATCGGAATTAGTATTCTCACCAGTTTGAAATCGAACATTAACTTACGATCGATGGATAAGGCTTGAGATTCAAGATCGAAATTAGAAGTTAAAATTTAAAAGTGCGCTTGACAAAATCCTAGTATAGGTATATCCAAACACTCGGCTTAATGTATGTATAACCTATACACTCTTATACCTATACTAATATTACACCAATAGCTGAATAACTTTCATGTGTATAAAAAGTAAAAACGTTTTGAGATTATACGTTAGTAACGTAAACAACTGTTGGATACTCTCGAATGATGTTTCATCTGTCGTGGTGAGAAACTTGAGAGAGAAAATATACGAGCTGGATTTTCCTAACTCATTTTCTCTAGGCCTTCGGCATCGAAGACGATTGCCTGTTGGAGTAGTCCCGAAAGAAAAAGTTAAAAAAGATAAAAATGAAAAGAAAAAGTAAATAAAAAGACTGAAAAGTAACAAAGCATAATGTGAGCGGGCCGCGTGCGGAGATACGAACGCGCGGCTGCAGGAGGATCGAGACTTTACAAAAAGTACATTACATTTATAAGTCATTTATTATGAATTACACGATGGCATATTTAAAATGGTAGGCATGTCTTGTACGTGGATATATGGGATACCAAGATTATAACACACGCAGCAGCCGACTACCACCCCGTGCGCGCACCGTGCGTGCCTCTGCGAATCGGAGACGTTATGAATAATTATCACGAACAGAGACGGTCGCGTAAGGCAAGGCGCTTGTTTCGTAGTAAAAATTTTCACCCCGTATATTATAAACGTAGGTACGGACGTACACAGAGATATACCTACTGCAGTTTCAGAATATCCTATAATAAAAAAACGAAAAAAAAAACAAAAAAAAAAACACAAAAAAATAAAAACACAAAAATAAAATGATATGAAAAATTTCACTCGACAAAACCAACCTTTGGGGTGTACAATTATTATTCATGGTAAATCATACAACGAGTTATACCCACCTTACACTATACCGACATGGGTTACATCGAACACATTTTTCTTTCGAATTTATTTATTTATTTTTTTCTTAATCGTATTGTATATATATACCTCTAATTATAACAGATTTATAGACCTTTTTGCTACTAGTATAATCATTAAATTTCTCGTAACCAAAATCTAAGATACTTAAAATTTATCGACTTCTAACGCACTTCATATGTATGTGTATATTATATACTTACGTACATGTATACATATATATATATATGCGTATACTTGTATATTTATAATCACTGCACACAGCGATCCACGTCCATATGGAGATAGCCCGAGATTATCATGGAGTCAAGTATGCGTGCGGGTTGTTCCAGGTTAGCCGGCAAAGCCTGCTCAGAAGTAACCTGCAGGGTAGGGGAAACGGCCTCCCAACAACCTAGACGTGCCTTGACCTGGGAGTTTAGTAGAGAACAGGTGCTCGACCATTGACCGCTGGCCAGCAAGCCTGGGCCAGGATTCCCTACTAAGTTATGCAGTTTCTCAAACTTTTATTAACCGTTCAGTAACTTCGTTGGTTGGCGCCGTGTAAAAAAATCCGGTCCGGCAATTTAGCGGTGCGGTAATATTCGGCTGCCATTTAATTACGAATTGCTTAGTTTTAGCAAAAAAATTGAAAAAAATAAAAATAAAAATCAAAATAAAAGATAAACATCGTTTCGACAATATTACCTACACGAAAGAACGGTTATACTCATATGGCGATTTCTACTTTCTTAGAAACGTATCACTAACATATGCATATAAAATCTGAACATCATATATATATATTTTATTTTTATTTTTTTTAACCGTTTGTCTCGTCTTATGTAAAAATTAATTTTTCCTGTTTTTGATATCTTGATTATTTTTTACCACGTATGTAACCGTCGATTGACTATCGAAAATTATCGGAATATGTATTTTTGAAAAAACTCTAAACAGAGGTCGAAGCTATTAAAACACTGTACATGCCTGGAGTAAAATTTTATACCTTTAAAATCTGTCAATTTGGTTTGAAAATTACGTATATATGCAAAAATTTGTCACGTGTAATGGTAGTTGCGGTTGTTTATTACACCGCAGAATTCGGTCGATTGAAATTACATATCTACAGTAAAAAAGAAAAAAAAAAAAAAAAAGAAACGACAAATTTTCACATCCACTTATTTTAACCTTGCAGTTAATCACGTACACCCATATATGTGTACGCGTGTGTCCAATTCGCATATGTATATGTATGTACGTAGGGTATATAGATATGTATATGTATATGAATAAAAGCAAAAGAAAAATAAAAAATAAAAAAAAAATGTCCGAAGCGCATTTTATCCAAGAGATATCTTCGTAATAATTCTCAACCACACAAACGCGGATGTATACGTATATGTCACGTGTGTACATAAATACTATGTACAGGTTCAACGTCATCTTGGAATTTTCTCTATTTCAACACTAGTTCTAACCCGGACACCTGTTCTCGTCCGAGCATAGCGACCGTGCGCACGTCCTGCAGAGGTGGACTTGTTAAAAACGTTGGAAACGAGACATGGACGAGAGACGAGCGGGTTGACGGTGAGGGGAAGGGAGGGAGGGGGAGGGGGAGAAATAAGGGGGATTGACACGCGTCTACGACTAATGACGTCTGCGTGCGGGTACACGCGTGTGCTTAGGTCACAGTTATATCCATCTATCTTATATACCACGCGATCTTATATATACACATTAACGAGGAGACAATGTTTAGTGTAAGGAGAATTTTCATCGTATTGGTGACTCCGCGCTCCGCGGTGTTGGACATACGAGGACGAAGAAGAAAGAAAAGAGAAGAGACGAGAGATAAGAGAGAAGAGGGAAGATGGAAAAGAGAAGAGGGAAAAGAGAAGAGAAAAGAGATGAGAGAAAAGAGAGGAAAGAGGGACGACGATGCCTGCGCGCGTGGGCTGACGGCTGACAACCTGACAGCACGCCAGGCTCCACCGCCCGACACCTCAGTGTCAGTAGGGGCCCATCGGGCACTCTTCTCCCCCTTCCTCTCTACATCCCCACACGTTTATCTTTCACTCTATTTATCCCTCTCTCGCTCACACCTTTCTTGGACACCGCAAGTCCCAGTCGAGTAGGATTTTACCGAAAGAATAATGTCCACTGTAGTCGAGAGACAAGCCGACCGCTTGGGACTCCGCTAACTGTATCCTATAGACCGTGGCAACTTGGACCATTAGACAAAGGTCACCGCCATTTGTGGTATATAATATGTACATTAGGAAGACATCGGCATATATACGTTATTTGACGATTAGATAAAAGATCGAGTATCGATATACCTACCTACCTACATACATATACAAACGCACGGGTTTCAAATTAAAACCGCAATAAATATTCATCAATTTGTTAATGTTGAAGACTGGGTAATTGATTGGAGACACAATTGATCAGTAGATACATTAATTCCACAGCCGTAAAGTCGATGTGGAAAGTAAATTAACGTCTATACGAAGATCTGTACGAAGCTGATTGCAGTCTCAAGGCCTGTCATCACGATGAGGATAATTAGAAAATTTTAAATACCAATTTTAAATACCAATTTCTCTATACGTATGAATACATACATACCTATATATACGTGTACGTGCCTCGAAATTAACAACGGAGCAAAATTTTTATAATAAAAAAAAAAGTGTTCAGGATTTAGCCAGAAATCTCGCACTGCTGGGATATTGTTCACTATAAGGATGTAAACCCCTACATCAATTCAAAACGGTGTTCGTTCCGACCCACGCGAAAGGCACCTTAGTTTATTCATGTCCATGAAAGTATAAATACAACCTGCAAATGTTCTCCGTTCTGTTATAGATAGTACTTATAAAGAGGGAATGATGTATGCCGGTCGATGGGTAATATAGTGTAGGCGGATAACGAGAAAGGGTTTTTGCAGTACCTTCGTCATGATGGATGAATCGATGAATCGACTAGTATAGTTTAGATATTTAACCTTAATTCTTTTATTCCAAAATTCTACACATTATGAATATACCATATATGTATACCAAAAATTATCTCTCTAATATCTACATGTGTTAAAGTTGAGTTTCTAATGTAATTGAATTAACTAGAAAATCTCTAAATTTCCATTTGACTGTAGATATTTACGATTGATAAAATACACTACGGCATTCCGTTTTGCTGCAGCGTTTATTATCGCGTTTCTGGTATCACGAGTGCTGTCTCGAATCATCAACGTCAGTTATAGTTTTAGATATAAACGATATCGGTTGTCCGGCAACAAATGCGATAAGTCGAAATCATCGAGGCGTACTATTTTGCCCCGTTAGTTTCGATACGTTAATGCAGATCCTGATCCCCCCGCTTCTTTCCCCTCGGTTCGCGTTTAGAATTTCGAATAAAAAATCTGAACGGACGTGTTCTACTTTCTACATCTGGAAATTGCAAACGTCTTCTACCGCGGACTTTGACGTTCAACTATCTCGCACCGGTGGACGGTTTGCTGCACTGCAGACTATAATCTTTTTGTATTATATACCCGATCCGCAATAGCGCAACGACACGACGCCGTACGTACCACGCGCGTACGTATGTAATATACGTATGGTACATACGTATGTACAAACTTACGTTTACTACGATCATCAACGTGAACGGGAATAAACCTCTTCCGCGGTTTTGCCTTGCGTCTTTTTGTCGCCCCGTCGCTTGTCTCAGCCTAAGTCTCTACTACTCGCTCAAGTCAAAAAGAAGATTAAAACGTCGCATTAATAATAACATACCGTACCTAGAGAGTCGAGTTCGACTGCGGTAGAATCTTCAGTCTCTACCAGAGATATGCTGCGCCGTTTATACATATAGACCGAGATTTTTACTGACTGACAATGAGGATTCTTGCCAGTAACTTATATTATTATTATACACCGTAGCGTTTTTAAATATCACCCCGTGACCACCCCTTGAGGTATATATATATATATATATATATATATATCTTATATACGTATAAATTCTTGGACAGTATAGATATAGGACCAATTAGTTAGGCTGCTCGTAATGAGTTTTAGTATCTATATTGAAAGCGGTTAGATGTACGCGATCATTAGCAATTCTAAATGGTACTGGCGCGTAAAAGGTGATCATTAAAACGCAAACGTAAATAATAATTACACGTTGAGAAACAATCATTGCACCGTACAGTGCAGTGGGATCAGCTACCTTATACCCTTACCCCTGTATATCGTATACGTACGTATGTATGTATGTACATGTTCGACGCTACAGACGGTATATATCGGACTCTCGACGTGCGAGGAGAGCACCGCGCCGCCTCGCTACTAAATAAAGTAAAAGTTTAATGGCGCACATCCGTTGTTTCGATAGATATCTTAATGCGACCGGATTTTCAACTCCATCGGGATGACTCGATGAAACTCAACAACCGACCATTTAACAGCCGAGAGCATCCCATTTTTTATTTTTATTTTTTCTTCTCAAACTCCTTACCACTCGATTTAACGAGTTCAATACTCCACTGCAACTCCGATCAACATCAAAGACCAAAAAACAAATTTTAGTTAGGTAGATTGCCTAGACTATAATTTTTACCATGTCGATGTCTTCGGGAACAAAATTTACTTAAATTCTATGATCTGGTTAACATTTTGATTCGAGAATGTAATTTTCATACGTGTTAGGTGATAAATAAAGACAGGTGAATCCTAATTGAAATTTGTTTGAAAAAATTTCAATGATTGGTGAGTGTGGGATGTGTGTGCTGCAGGAGCCGGTGCAGGGCGAAGCTTTCAGGGCGTCGGTATATGGTGTACCCCATATTATTTTAGTTTAAACGGTCCGTCAAAGTCACCATTACCAGTTTCTTTCATGCAAAGCATTTATTTATGCTCAACCAGGCTTATTTATAGCCTTCAATTAATTATCGCTGAATAATGAGCACACATCTCCGGAATACATTAGCTGCACTGCCATTCTTACATATACCCCCTGTCTTGCCCCCAGCCATTCTACCTCGGTCTTAAAGCCATGCGGCCAGCAACCGTTTCGCTTTCAGTGTCGGTGTATACCTACGCGATACCGCGGTGTGTATACCTGCTCCGATTTCGAACTGCACAAATAGTTGTACACTGTTTACGTATATTTACTATACATATATATGCATGTATGTATATAATCCTTTACCTACGTGTACCCCTTATACGAGTAAAGCCGCGGCTTCAAAGCGCCACGCACTTTGTTCGGTTGGTCGGTTGTGCAACGAGCCCGTTTTGACGGCAATGTTTCGTTTCGAGAGAAGCACTCCTGACTCTTGCCTGGCTTTCGAAATACGGAGATACCTATAGCTGCACTCGTCTCTTCCTCGGTTTTCGTGCGACGGTTTATTCAACTTCTATGTGTGCAGTGTTGTTCATGTTCATGTTCACGTTCATGTTTTCATGTATGTCCATGTATTTGTGGTCTGAACGCGCATGTAGGTAACCCACTGCTGATACCAAAACCCAGTGATTCATATTGACGTTCAGAATTTCCGGTTCTTCAGTAGTGTCGTACAAAATTCCGTCCAATTGTGCTTGATCGGTATACGCATATATATAAAAATGATCGGAAATTGAATTGAGACAAGGCGATCACCTGGAATATATTCAAAAAATTTTTTGAAAAATTTCTATACCCACGCGCGGATTACGGAATTAAAAAACTACTCCTTGAGCACCGGGTCCAGCTATCCTCTAGCCACGAAGACATTAATTTCTCGGTTATACCAACTCGTCTTTTTACCCCCTTTTTGCATTTGTTTTGCTTTACTCGCACTTTGTTTTATTTCTCGCTACACTGTAGGTACAGGTTTTACGGGAGAGAGATGAAAACTGATACCAGATTTGAACTCGGCATGGGAATACGGGTTCGACGAACTCCGGGATATCTTTCAAGATATAATACTACAAGCTCCGAACGTCAGGTGTAGACGGGCTCTAAGCTAAGCTCAAGGTTAAGGATAATAATCGAGAGGTGATAAATTTGAACGCAATCGTTTTTTTTTTTTTTTTTTTTTTTTCTTTTTATTTTAGTTTTTTTTTATTTCTACCAACGATAACGATTTCGTTAACATAATTGGTCGACTGCGTAAACCTTACTCCCATGATACATGTATGTACATTCAATACGTAAGTGCTTAGAGTATTTAATCTCCTCGTATCTCTGGCTTTTAGCTGTAGATTAGGAATTATATTTCGTAAACTTTCGGGACTGTGGTAACCATTCAGCAGAACCACAACAACTAACATCCGTGGCAGCAATTATTGACTATACCGATTTATTCCATGGTTGAAAATAATCGAAGAAATCCTTTTTTATGTAACCAAAGTTGAATGTGACAGGCAGGGGATTCCCATTCATAAAAATAAGCATGGCGATACTCTCCGAAGAAGTTTATATATACTTGGACAGCAAACTCCTGTACGAGGGCACCGACCTATACCAGACCTCACTCTACTTTACCCTGATGACTGTGCCATTATTTAATTCACGTCTTATCGGATAGAATTTTATTAAAAATTTTAATTTTAATTTTTATCATTATTTGTTTTGCTCAAACAACTTTCCTTTCGTATAAGTTTCTAGATGTATCATTATTTTAATGAGTTTCGAATTCCGGACGATCAGTATAAGCAATATAAACTAGCCATTGGTAAGTCACGTGTAAGTGTGAACGGTAGTTCACTTTGGGACGCGTGTCGACCACTTTGTAATCGTAAACAGCAATCAAGCCATGCTCGTGTTATTCAAAGCTTGCAAAGATCGGGGCGAAAGACTATCTTTTTTGTAAAACTACAGGTAGCCGGGGTACGGCGAAGAATTTCAGGATCCTTATTTCGGTCGAAACTTAAAATATAAAAGAGAATATCTCCGAATCTGGTAGGACTAACAAACCTTCCAATCAATTTTTTTCCACTCTTTTGTTGAAAAAAAAAAAAAAAAAAACAAAAAACAAAATGGTCAACTAACATACCTTCGTTATTATAATTATCATTACCTACCGATACATCAGCTACTGCAAGTTTCCACAAATAAATAAATAAATCTAAGAAATGTTAATGAATATTCAAGAAACATGATCCGCTCTCCTGTCCGCTTGCAGTCCAAATGAAATCCCATTCATTTCCTGTATCAAGAATTATTTAGCGACAAGACTTATCTAGTCGCATATATCTATCGGCACTCATGCATCAACTGACCGGACAGAGAAGGCAAGGCCTGATGGAAAGTCTGGAGTCTCCGGTTTGTGCGGGGAGTGATGCTGGAGTATATAATCTGCGTCGAGTGGGATGGTAGGTGGCCCTCGTATAATGACTGCCACTTCTATGCATTATCATACCTTGGGCAGCTCTGGTCGGTCGCGGGATGATCGGCGGGGTGGTTGGCGGGCCAGAGGGGAGATGAATAATTTCAAGACAGGCGCGCAATTACGCGGTGTGCGTCTCGCGTACCAAGTAGCTCGGCGTCGCGGACGCGTACGGGGCGAAGAGCGTCTTGAACGCGTCAGATACATCCGACACACATAGTTTTATCTATACATATGCATATGCATATACATAAATATATATATATATATATATATATATATATATATATATACATAAACAGGTATAGTGTATTATACGCGGACTTAACTAGCCGTCCGTGTGCTTCGGAGTCTAGTCTATATCTATGTGTAGATATTCACAGCCCCCGCCCTGAACGTATACACCGTAATATTTTCCTGCACCTGAACGGTACCATTTATACTTCACTACCTCAGCAATTATTTTTCATTCTCCCTGGCAACGCATCGGGTGTCCAATAAATCTGACCTCGCGCAAGATATTACGCCGTCGAGAGAGGAGAAAATCTTACGTTTACACAATGGTTTCGAGAAACTTACGGGGGTAAGGGGACGGTATATATATATATATATATATATATATATATATATATATATATATATATATATATATATATATATATATATATATATATATATATATATATGTATATATATCTCGTTATTATATTGTATGCGTGTGCCTTACCGCTAGTGGTCGAGTGGTCGTTAGCCAGCGACGGGACGTCGCGTACGAGAATAAGCTCTCTAACGACACCTCACCTGTTCAACCATATCCTATGGTTATAGGTAAGGAGTAGGAGATAACGAGACGTTCCTACACCAAGGTATAACTTCCGTAAGATTAATAGAGATTTTCACCCAATAAAATAGACACCGTTTTAAATACGGTACAACGATAGTTTCACATATATGTATATTCGCTCGTATGTATGTACCTATATACAATTTGACCATTTTAATAACTATACCATATTTCGTACCTATATACAATATATAGATATAACTGAATGGAAAGATTCTTACCTATACTTTTCTCCGCAGTATGTATAAGAGGGCAGCATCGATGACGTTTAGGAATTGGTAAAATCGATTGATTAAATAATAATTCACTAGTTAGATGTTACACACCAGTTATCTGACCACAAGACCAGAAAACACTTTTGCGGTGCTAATGACACTTGGAAACGTCGGGTTATTAGACGTTCGGCTATATGTATATAAATGTTACAAAAATTGATCAACACTTGTTCGGTTACATACATCGGCACCTCTAAGCAGTGGTAGATCGACTGAAACAATGTTGCTTTACATGCCCTCTTTACCTCTCGCTCGTCCCTCGATTACACTCTCTTTATCTCTTGTATATATACGTTTATGTGCACCGGGATCAGTTGTAGAGGATATATATAATATATTATAATAATGTGGGGCACAATAGTTTCGCGTCATATCCTGACCTCGTCCCCTGTTCTGATCAATTAGATCAGCGCACCCTATCCATAACATGAATCTCACACCCGTCCACTGTCAAACATGTATGATCGTGCCTGAGCTGTGCTCGGTTTTTGAATCAATTCAACCTTATATGTAGTAGGGAGTGAAAGTGTTTTGTTTTTTATTAGATTTTTTTTTCGGTACAGTTTGGAAAATTTTCTGATTCTTTGTCATTTTGTATTTTTGATTGATAAGAAATATGAAGCATAGTGATTTTTGATCTGTGAACTATACGACGACCGTGTCGTTAAAAATTGGCAAAATTTGAAACGCCTTTATTTATTGCGTTACGACATATGTCGCTAGTTAATGGCACACAATGACAAGATGTGAAAATTATTTTACAACCTCCTTGTTATGTCGTAAACCAATTTGACAAAATGTGTAAATTAATGTTAATGTATTCAAGATGACTGTTTAACGTATTTGACAAGCCTTACCGTACGTCGGACGTGTATATCTACAAATTTAGACATTACTCTCTTGGTGCGCATATATCATACAACGAGGCTCGCCATCATAGGTGACAAGAAATTTAAGCAAACCGACTTTCCATAAACCTATTATTGAAAAGACTGTGCCTGCGTCTGTGTGTCTGAAACATGAAAAAAAAAAAAAGAATCAAAAAATCAAAAAAGAAAAAAAAAGATAAAAATTCTCATGACAAAGAGACTGGTTTTAGACTTTTTGAGAACGTGATTAGCACCCGGAACTCTAGACGCAAGAGAAGCGCTAGCGTTTATAAAGATGATGAATGAAAACAAAACTAAAAGAACAACAAATAATCTTTTGTTAAGTTAGCATTGCAAAATCATTAATAAATGAAATAAAATAACCAAGAAGGTGTATGTATGCTTTATACATAACTATATACGAAATAATGATACTATGGAGAAACAAGAACGCTTCGCGGTGTTAAATAAAAATTCAAACAAATCACTTCTTGACCGCATCGCTGATCACCGTTCAGTTTTTATTCGAAAGTTGATTCTTCGGACCTTAAATAATTCTTGACAAAGGAAATGTATATATATACGTTATAGTATACATACGTAGGTATAGTATATAATGCGCCTAATTGTGCGCAACATCCCGTGTGTGGGTATTCTTTTCTATTTATTTATTACTTCTTTTTTTTTTCCTTTTTTTTTTATTATTTTAACTTCATACCTCCACCTAGTTATAAACCGAGGCTCAAACAATTAACCGTCTGTTTAGTCACTTTCAAATAACACAAGTTTCAACACTGTTAAAATTTCTCCAAATTTCATCTATGGAATATTAATATATCAGTTTACTTTGAGGATTGGTCAGCATTAAGGTCTTAACTCAACACTTATTACCTATAATAGAAAAATAGATAAATATAACATTATTATCTATAACGCGTTAATTAAGTGTCACTAATTAAAATCTAACTGTTTCCAATATGGATATTTTTTGGTGTATTATATACAGCTATATACATATGAGACTGAGCCATTGAAAATTTGCTTCTTTACTTTTGAACAGTAATTTAAAAAATAATAATAATAATAATAATTACTTAATTAAAGTGTAAAAAATTTTTTCGTTACGACCAAGTTTTTGACAGATTTAAAAGGTCCGGTTGTATTCTTTTTCTATATATCTACCTCTGACTATTAATAGCCGAAGGTAATATATAATTATTGATTATCAAACGGTTTACCAATGGAAGTAGGAGAAGAAAAAAAAAGAAAATAAAAAAAAATAAAGAATTACAACGATACATAAATTTCACCGTACCGTTATTTGTAGAAAATTTATTGATCAAGTAACAATTTAAACTCTTTTAGAAACGAATTGTCACCCTTTACGACCACACGTACTATTATAGGTACATATAGAGATTTCTAGGCACGTATAAGAATAAATATCTTTTTCTTTTTTTTTATAGAAGTCGCTCGCTGCTCTCGCTTGATATACAAATAAATTCAGTTTGTATATGGTGGCTGGGTACCTACTAGATGTAAAAAAACAAACATTTCCGTTTTAACTATTTCGAACAACAAGCTGTTAGATTTTTTACCCAAAACACCAGTGAATTCCACACCAGCTGCAGTATGGAGACTGTATAAGTATAAAAAATACTACATTTTCTATGTTTCAATTATTTGATCAACGTTAATTAATTAAATCCCACATAATTATAAAGTATTTCCGAATCACCGTGTTACATCGTATATACCCACATATAATTTACATTTTCCGCGTAATAGCAATCGCCTCTATGGTAAATGCAGTATCAATTAATAAACTAGATTGCAGAGATTTGCCAATGGCTTATACTCGTCCATTTATATATATATATATATATATATATATATATATATACCCGCGTACGTACATTATACACGTTTACATTCATGTCAACTTCGAACTGATTCCCGGTTCTAATTAGAATTAATGCCCGTTCATTTTGTTGGTAAAAGTTCGCTTCAATACAATATACCGCAGCTGTACATCCGATCCAAAGAGTTTCTCAGCAGTATATTTCAGGGTAGAATGAACGGGACGATCTATAGATCGCTCATTCTACGCGCCATTGGATTTCAAGATCTCGATCCGCGTATTCCTTTATTCTATAGAGTATTTCATTCCGCAAATTATCTTACCAGAACCGTCGATGTGGGAGTTACAAAGGCAATGGCGTATGTCCGTCAAAGTATCCATATTTTCGTAAAATAATTTTGAATAGCGAGCTATACCTGCAAATATAATGGAGATTTTTTCCTAGCTTATACACCGCCGTGGATATAGTTTGGTATGAGGAATTCTCGCGATGCGATATCCTCGCGCAAATATAATAGTCGAATGCAGTACGTACGTATGTATGTACGAGACTGAACAGATAGAGGTAGGGTAGGTATAGGATACACAAGTATTAACCGTCTCGGTAGAGAATCGCCGTTGCGTCGCGTCGCATCGCGTCGCGCCACGCCACGCCGCCGCGGCCTTTCTTCTATGGCATGACAATGGCTTACTAAGTTCCATGCGTAAAGAGATAAGCCATCTAGACAAGGCTAACCATTCAATAGTGATGAACTGGTTTCTCGATCTAAAGAACAGAAGCAAAACGGCATTGCTGAATCCTCGGTCAAACAGTAGAACATATTTGCGATATAAACGCGAGGAGACTCTATCATATATGTATAGGTAAGATATAAAATAAGTATTATTAAAGAAATTTATTAGAGAATCGATACCGTACAATTAGTTATTATATCGTTGGCGATTCTCACCCCTGCTGTTCGTCCATAAATTCAAATTTTTATTTTTCAACCCTCATACAATATATCGGGCCCCATTGACGGTATCCTGGATGAAAATATGGGGCCTGACCTCCCGTAGAGAGGGTCGAAGATGTGGCACGTATCCTGCGGGAGGAGATTGACCCTCTGGCCCGCTCGTCGCACGCAGCTAACGCAGCAACGTCCGACCGGTTTGTTTCACCCTGCGCGCAATGCTAAGCGAAATTTTCGCCTCGGGCTTCTAGCCGTGGATCCATTCTCCCGTATCACTGGATCAACGGCTTCTTTCCAACCTATGAGATACCATTTTTTTTTAACACGGTAGGTATACGAGAATGGACGGAATTAACGGTCAACGTCTTCCATAATCTCATTGGCAATGAAGATTATAACTTTACTCTAATATATATATACGTGGAGATATTTTAATCGAAGATTTATTTAATCTCTGTGTAAGTTGAAAAAAATGGATCGTGAGAATACGCGTAACGAAGATGTGTATGTAGGTATGGTAGGTATAGGAACTTGGACGGCGCCGGGTTATTAAAGCGTTCGAAATAGTAGGTCGTACAGGGTTCGCGTAGAATATCAGCTAATTGCATGTTGGTAGAACATTGTTTAACCCGCTCTCCTCACAATTACCATTACAATATCATCGCACCGCGGGCGACGTTGCGACCTACTAATTAGCGCCGTAACCTTTCCTTTATAGAGACTAATTTCATGACTTTCTCGCTGATTGCTCAATGGAACAATATAACATTTTGTAAATACGTTTTGTCTAGAGTAATTCGCCTCCCCTGAAGTCTACTTATTTTTTCTTTACACACACACACATACAAACTCACGCACACTTATAATACACAGACACAAGTATAAGTGAACCCTCGCCACATTAACGATGTGGCTGTAGGACTGCAGGGCTCATTATAATCGGTGGAATTGGGTCGCAGGGCGGACGCTTATCTTGACTGTTTACAGATTGAATTTTAATGAGCGACATACGATACCCAGTGATACTCTAGCATCAATTAAAACAGCTTCTTCGTGCAGCTCCTCGCTTTAGAATCGAGAGAGAGAATAAAAAAATAAAATTAAGAGTTAAAATACGGAATAGAAATATACATTTATTTATATGCAAGAATAAGGAATCATCTGTACCTATATACCTACATACATACGTATACTATGTATATATTTTATTATGTTCGAGGGAAAATTTTTCCACCTCTACAACGAGTTAACTTATGGGATTTTGGACGTATTTGAAATGCGAGTAATGTCTCGACTAAAAGCATTTTGAACAAGGCAAAAGACGGGTGAGAGATGCGTTTGCGGGATTGGAATAAATAAAAGAGGTACTGGTACGAGGGGATGAGTTGTGTTTGTGTCACCCTGCCTTATAGAGCTGAGGGGTCTAAGTGGTGTCGAAAAATCTTCTTCTCCTTTTTCTTCTTCTTCTTCTTTTTTTTCTTCTTTATTCATTCCAAAGGGGAGGGACAATGAGAGCACAATGCCTACTTCTCGCGTCCGCGATAGTAACCCCACAATACACAACCGACCAACACCATCTGAGAGTTGCCCCGAGTCCACCCTGGGCACTTGAATTGTACGATGAGCATTTAGGTTAACGCGACTCATCGTGAATCGGAAAAATTCTCTGGGGATCACGTGGGAAAGAAACACGTTCCGAATTCTAACCAACCCCCAAAAAAAAAAAAAATGAGCGTCTATATAGGTAGCTGACGAGATAAGCTCCCTAGATGCCATCGTACGCTTTTATCACGATTATTTAACCGTCTGCAACCATATACAAACATGAATCGTGGATAATGACGATGAAATTTTTAAGAGTACCGATATATGTCTCTTCATTGTTATTTATTTTACATTATCTCAAACATTATATTGTTAATGTGAGCTGTACGATCAAACTTCAAACTCGGACGGATTATCAGATCATCTCCGTTACTTAGGCTTCTAACTAAGCATAGGCTAATCTTTTTATCTTTCACAGCCGTGCTTTGTAACGAAAGAAAAAAAGTGATAATGACCGTGTGATAACAGAGAATAGGAAGTAGAATAAAAAAGAAAAGAAAGAATGATAATTACTGTTCACGGCTCGACGTCTAGTAGTTCGTAGAATACCATTTCACGTCTACTGCAATAACTTTAATCAAAAGCTAAGTCTGGTTTTCTTATCCGTACAGTGTCAGCAGCCACCGTGTCTGATCCTGATCTTCGTGACCGCCGTGGGCCAAACGGAAGCCACGCTCCGCATACATACATATCCTAGGTATAGGTATAAATATATTCTCTTGATGGTATATTGACCATCGCATAAACGCACACGAAACCGTGCTGGTTTAGATACATATATATATATATATATATATATATATATATATATATATATATATATATATATGTATAGATTATACGATGCAGGACTAAACTGAATGGAAGCAGTTTCTCGTGAATGAAATAGGCAAGTATGGGGGGGACCAGTGGTTCCAGGGATGACAGTGCTGCTTTAAGTATCGACGTGCACGCCTAGGCTCCCGGAATGACAGCCGAGGAATGACTCGGCTGAATACCGGGCGTGGATTCGGTGACTGGCTTCTGCGAGAGGCACGTGCCTATAACGAAAGGATGGAGAATGGAGAACGGAGAACGGCGAACGGCGGGCGGCGGCCGTGACGACGAAGAGCCGTCAACGGGGTCGCCGGAAGCTACGCTGACCACCTCAATGCCGCCGCTACTTCCTCTGCTACCGGTTGGACCCAGTTCAACCTACCTCTCTGCTACACCGTTGCCAATCCACCTGCCGCTGCTACCACACGAGACCCGGCTTCTTTCTTTTCTTGCCATCCAGTCTCGCCCACGCAATGTAGGTATATATATTATGGGTGTGTTAACGTGTGTGATGAACCTGTGTGCAAGGACCATATCTATATCGGTACATCATCATATGTGTTGTGTTTGAGCGACTCGAAATACTCTCACATATATAGACGGGTAGGTATATATATATATATTCACATATCATATATGTATGTATGTATGTATACACATGCTCCGGCTCACGACTACAAACTCTTGGCGCGTCAAACCGGAGTTACCTGAAGAGAGATCAATATCCGATTCACCTTGGGTTACCGGCACACCTCCTCCCTGTCCATGGCTCTCGCTCTCCGTCTCATCTCGATGGTTCCTCGCTCTCGGTGGTCAGTTAAGGAGATATACATACAGGTGTAATTATTATATGGAAACCGATTCTTTTTTTGTTTTTCTTCTTTCTTTTCTTTTCGTTTCTTTTTGTTTTTTCTTTGCCACTATATTGCATTCGAATAGCATCTATATCAATACGTGATCGATGCATAATTCAAGTAATATTTTATTATCAATTTTTTATATCATCTTTTATAATAGAAAAAAAATATCAGACTGTTTCGTAAAGGTTGATCAGTTCACACGTTGATTAAATTATTAAATCAACTTGATTCTTTGAATAGTGTATATTAATTAGGATCAATTTTCTATATCTGGTTTTACATTCGGTATACATTTCGCAATTCTTCATGATCTTTTCTATATATACGTATATGGAGCATTCCATGCCAAATCTGCAATAGTTGTATGCCTTTGGATCTCTGATTTGGATGAATTTTGTTTTTTTTTTTCTTTTCTTTTAACACCTATTGAAAACAGCTTACCAGATTTTTTCAATCTCTTATCATGACATATGGATCTTTGAAAAATTTTTATAACATCGTCAAAAATTTACCTAATCTAGAACACAAGGGGATGAAAATTTTTTTTCTTCAAATGAACTTTTCTTTAAAAATTTGTAAAAAATTCTAAAAGCATTATTCCAAATAGTTTTGTCAATTTTTGAGAATCAAGCACTTTTTGTACTATATTTTATATCTTTCAATTTTTTGCAAAATCTTTTGTACCAAAATATCGTTCGTTTAACAAATTCTAAGACCAGTCTGGTCATCGGCAATTCGTTCCTTCTATTTTCACTTCAATTTTCAAATACCAGGTAATTATATGTTAATCGAAAAATTCTAAAAATCACTTCAAATCATTCTAAAAAATATATTTTTAATTTAGAATTCGAAATAATCAATTATTAAACCCAATATTAGTGATTTTCAAATTTTATCGGTTGATGAAAGAAAATGTCTTATTATTTGAGAAATTAAAAAAAAAAAAAAAAAAAAAAGAAAAACAGAAGTAATCAGTTTCCCAATGACTATAGACTAGTCTTAAAATTTCTTGAATAAGCAACAATCTTTTATAAAGAAGTTTGAAAAAAATCAGGGAAGCTACTTCCAATGTGTACTAAAAAAGCAAAAAATAAAAAATAAAAATAAAAATAAAAATAAAAATAAAATAAAATTCAAAAATCGACAAAGGCTAAGGGGCCGCTGATTTAACACGGAATGCCCTGTACGTATGTATATGTTTGAAAGTTCGAAGGCTTTAATTATCACTGAAATGAATTTCCGCAGAGACTGATCAACGTGTCTATAGGTAGATATATTAATCGAACCCAGGCTGTACGGTGTATAGACGTATGTATATACCTACTACGCGTATGTATGTAGTACCTACGTACGTGCGCAACTCTATTGACTTTAGAATTACTGCTTGCAGAAACACAAGTTACTATCTAAGGTCCTTTAGAGTGAATATTAATAACGACTAGAAGTTAATCATTAACCCGTCAGCGGAAACCATATAACTAATTATCTCCGTGGTTATGCAGCGTTCGGTAATGTATTCGCAGTTAAAAACTTTTAATTTCTATGTAAAGAGTTAACCTGAACACGTGTAGAATTATGTATATACCAACCATATTCGAAAGGGGGAAAACTGTCGGCTAGTAATCGTAAGAATCTCCCTAAAGCAAAGGAAATCTCGAGTTAACGACGTCTCTACACCGGCATTAGAAATTGAATAATGCAATTCAAGGCCGTTTATTCACTTTGAATCCCCTCTTTACTTTCTTTGACGACTGATTGTAAGCTCGAGAATTAAACAAATTAAAGATTCTCCTTTACGAGTTAGAATCACGTAAATTTCAACTTTAAGAAAATATACTATAATATCTCTAATTGTCAAACCCTCGGTTTTAATATTCAAATGCAGCAATTCGAGAAGCCAGTAGTCCTAAATCTTATATCAGCACAATCCAACCTCTCGTTAAAATGTTTAATACCAATTTTAAAACTGATTATATTTATCTCGCAATTCTTGTAGCAAAATTTCATCGCCAAAGGGTTGCAAAGGGGTCGCAAGGGGTAGGCGAGTGCAAGAGGCTACGATCGAAGACGGCGGCGGACAGCGAGAGGCGCCGCCATCCGGTACTGCGCGCCACACCCCACTGCAGCAGCTACTCCATTGATTATTGTTGGTTGTACTTGTGTGCTCAACTATCCCGCACCCCTTCCTATTCACTTTACATATACATAATACATATTTACATAATCTCGACTTGTATCTGAGCTCGTGAAATCCCTGTTTCACTGAATTTTGACACAGGTTTCCGTACCATTGCTGGTCCCTATATCGCGTATCTACATACACACAACCCTTGTCGAATATACCCTTGCGGCTAGCGTTTCGGTTAGGTACTGCCTAATTGTGTACAAGTGTTTCTGTGATCTCTGACCACGTGTCCTGTAACAGGAAATTCTATCGCAAACCCGTTTCTCCCTTATACTTGTCTCGTATGTGTGCAACGACGTGTAGGTAATGCATGGCTGAAGGGGAGATAGTCAATAATTAACTTACGATTAGAGATTTGACGGTTAGTGTTGGAGGGAAAATCTTGAAATAGCTGTTATCGTAAATTTCATACTTGTTGACGTTGAGCCAGTCACGAGGTTGGTTATAGCATAAGAGAGACGTTGACTTATAAGTTATATTAATGAACGCGACTTGACTTATATGCATCTGTGACTGCAGTAAGAGCTCTGGAAATGCAATAATGGGTTTCTGAATGTTCTCGCTGCATTAATTCGCTGCGTGAGTCATTCATGGTTGTAAATTATAATTGAAGTAGCTAATCGAATCTGTTTTGAAAGAGTCAAGAGACAGATAGAGAGAGAGAGAGAGAAATTTTTACAACTTTGTATGTATGCACGTGTATTGAAGTAAGCGCTTCAACTTTCATGGAACTTTAGGGAAACGAGGTATGGATATACGCGCGTTGTTCTTGCAACTTTATATAATTCGTCACCCGAGGCACACATGCGCTACGACGCATATGAATATAAGAAGGTACATAGCTGTGCGCTTAAGGAACTGCCATTATTACGACCAAAGGACGTCCGAGGATTCCCGGAGGGAAGGACCGCGGCTCGCCTCGAGTGGGGCCCTGAAAATTACAAGCTATACGTTGTTCGAAACCGGCCATCTAAGATAATACCCACTCACCCTCAAGCCATAATGAATATGTAAGACAGATTGTAGGCTAAGAGAGAGCCACCGAAGCTACTGCTGCGCGATACGGATGCTGGATGCTCAGATCTCTCGCTCCGTGAACCGTCCAGATTGCATTCTCTTCTCCACTCCTCGTCCTTTGTCCTCCATCCTCTTTGCTCACTCTTCAATTTATCATCCCTGTATTAATTATAAGGCGAGCCAAGGTAATCCGCAAAAAAAATTACTATATTATTTTCTTTTTTTTTCTTTTTTATCGTCATAAGTTGAATTTTTCCAAAAGCTTTCGGCTGTAGTATTAAGAACCAATATTTTATGTTGTCGATTTTTGATAGAAAGTGATTTGTCGATGTGGTGAAGTGAGGAGAGTAAATTTATGTTAATTATCTGTCTGTTTCAGTTTCACAGAAAAACTAAATGAAAAAATAAAAAATAAAAATTTAATATTTATCTCTCTTGTTAAGTGGGTGGTTGCAGCGTGACGAAAAATAGATACGGTGACGTATAATCTACACTATAAGATAATAGCCGATGATAAATGACTGGTATAGCGTGTCGAGGAAAGTGACCTGCAGCAGGTACTGGTTCTCGCTAGTATGAGGTATAACACAATCGCTTTAAGCTCTCTGCTGGGAGAGTCAGCGAACCGGCTAATTGGTAGAAAGTGCATCAGTTAAAAATTTTTGCAGTTCTTTGAATTCTTGCATATTGTATCAGTAGCAAAGAGGCGAGACTTAACATTCAATGCGGTCCAAGCGGTTTAATAAGCGGGTTAATTGCCCTGCTCACTAATTAAACCCCATTAAATGTAATTAATACGTAATTCAATAATGTGACTACCATGCGGGGTTGTATACGATACCCCGCTAACTAGGTGACCGAAGGAGGAACAAGAAAATAAAATAAAATAAAATAAAATAAAATAAGACCCCCGGTAAAGGGTCCAGGATTTCAGCATCCGAAGCATAAACAGCAGCGCGCAACAGCAGCAGGTGACAAAGTCGAGTGTTTAGCCGTCCTCAGAGTCTAAAATTGGGATCTTGGGTGGAAAAGAGATACCTTCATAGATTTAACCAGGGGCGCGACCGGGACGGACAGCCGAGAAGAATGAAGAGGCGAGAAGCAGCGGTGGAAGAAGGCAGGAATGTCGTCGGACCAGCGCCCCAGGGCAGCCGAGAGCTCTGCTGCTCTTGCTACGGTCTCCACCAGAGGCAATAACACGGGATCTTCGTGAGCCCTCGCGCCCAAACCCTTTCTCCAGTTATATCGTATATATACTGAGACCCGAGTAGATACACACGTGGTTATTTTCCGGGGCCTCACTTGTCACACACAAGGCCCCCCTGAATATCCCCCTTGATGGCCCGTGGGTCCCATGGCGCAGGTGAAGATCCTGGGACCTCCGAGTCGCGCCGGCGTCAACGGGGCCCCGCTAAGACACACGAAGAGAGTCCTCACCCGTGTCTTTCCCACCACTGCACTCCACTCCACTCCACTCCACTACACTACACTACACTACACTACACTACACTCCAAAGGTCCCGAAGGTTCGGACGAATTCCATCAACATATGTGTACATGTAGGTATATACATATATATACAAGGGGAGATGAAGCTCTGTTTATTGTTCGCGACTCGTCGCCTCGCTCCACACTTTGTCAGAATTTATATACCTGTATACATATATATAGTATATATATATATACATTCGCAGTATATATTATGGTATATATAAAGTATAAACTCAAGGCGGAAACTTTCATTACGTCCGTTGGGCATCTCGGGAATTTTTATATCACGCGTATACCTACGTACTGCAGTTTGATCCGCACCCTCTGATCCTCGTAACTTCTCCGGTCGAGGATCATTTAAGCGGCGTGTTTTTATCCGCAGTTTCGACCTAAACCTCGGTATAATTCACACTTATTAAACTATATACATGGTACATGGTTTTTTGTACTCATCAATTGTTTTTGCATCAATTTTAAAAGCGTCTTAGTTTATACGTGTATTACACACATCTGTATCCTATATGGTAGAGTATGAGAGTTTCTTTCTCTAATTATTTTTTTCATCAGATCCCCGCGGTGCTTGAATACTCAGAGCGGTTGCACTTATGACTCCGATGGACGGTTGATGTTTGATAATTTATTAATTCAGGTGAAAGGAGGTTCTCTGGTTTATTCTACTCGCTCGAACGCTGTCAGAGTCAAACGTTTCACGCTTACAGGTCACGGTGTCAGACGAAGAAACAAAGCCTTGACTTGAACCCGAATTATAATCATCAAATTATACTCAACGCAACCCAGAAATTAACCATTATGATGGTGGCCCACACCTGTCGCTCAAACTGTAATATACATACCACGTACTATAACAGGTTAAAGCACACATACTCTTATATGTATATATATCCACAAAAGTTTTTATATTCTTTCTATAAAATGGGTCAAGATATACAGAAATCCAGTTTCAGTCGAAAGCTTCAAATAATTACATATTATTCTACACTGACATGAGACACGGTGATAAAATGCAAAACCAATCAGAAACCCTGCTGTTATAGGTAGACCTCGATCCACCGAATGGTCTCCGACAATATACGAGCGCGAGGTCGAGTGAATGCAAGATAAATAAATAAAACGAGTCGAGTGCAGGATCGCATGATTCGCATGGCACGGGGCGAGGCCAGCCACACAACTCGAGTGCAATCTCACAGCATGACCTGGAACAAGCATATTGTGTACGAATATTGTACATACATATATACGTGTACATAGTACATATATACGTATAGGTATGGAGCTATTACCAGGTCGAACGGTCACGTTGAACCCTCTAATCAAAGGACGAGTCACCGCTCAGCTACAGCAACCTCGACACTCGATTATATCACTGTGATACCTTAAACTATGGATACATCATCGTGAACATCTTTGTTCAACGCCCGCATCAAAGTTAACGAGGTGCCATTCGCTGCCTTATAGTCGATTTGTATTCCGAGGTTTGGGACGGTTGGAATTACTGAATTTCTCAGGGCTTATACTCAACGTCTGACCATCTGACAGGTAGACTACGACCTTGACGGAGGATTCTGATCTTGAAGAAAAAAAAGAATTTTTTTTCACCTTTGTTTCCTCATATTTTTAACTTTTCCATTTTTTTCATGTACGAATATTCCTGCAGCGATATTCATTCGGAGAAAAAAGGAACTCTCTTTCAATCTTAGAAATCGCGTGTTTTAAAACTATTAGTGAAACGCGGATACTCTATGGCAAAGGTCAAGTTCTCCGGACTGTGAATGAGCCTACTGCAACCAGAGACGGTAAGTATGTACCAATTTGTATCTTGTTTGAGGAAGTCTTGTTAAATTGTAGTTACCTAGATCCTATTCGCAGGTATTATTTATAATCAAGTCACGCAAACGCAAGGCTTATAGTTCTAATAAATAATTATTTGTATGACAGTATTATTGTACTGTAGAAAATAATATGATCCGGTCTCAACAGTCGATTATCCGATGCATCTACCTGGCGTATAATATCGGGTGAGTACGGATAACGTGGACCTGGGTAGGTAGGTTACCTACCTTACGAAAGGGAACTTCCAGCTCGGTGGCTACGAAGATGCGGCAGGAATCGAGCCTGCAGGACGTAGGAACGAAGGAACGAACGAACGAACGAACGAACGAACGAACGAACGGACGACGCAGCAATCTAACCGCGTTGATTAGAGTTGTATGTAGAATCGAGAACCGGATTCCAAGAACCTGTTTCCACGTTCACGTAAGATCCCCAGAGTAATCGACTGACGGATCGGCGACCGTACGAGTCAGCGACCCCAGGGCTGGCCAGGACGGTGCTCAAGTCGCGGCCATGCGCGCTGCGATACAGATGCGTGGTGTGTCTTTCTTATCCTATACATTTACACATATTAATACATACGCGTTGAACACGTACAACCAGGGAGAGTGTGTGTACGCCCCTAAATTAATATCATTGCTTTTAACCGCCACCAACTAATAGATTTTCATTATTTCAATCTTCATCCTCCTCCTTCTCGATACATCGATGATATCGCACGTTGAGCCACACTTCTAACACTCATATCAATCTAACGGAACATTACCCTGGTACTAGAGACCGATGAGAAAGGCCGTTTAATTAATAATCGTCGAAGATGGTGTATAGAAAATAAAAAAAGATACATTAGCTTTTAGCTAAAACAGGTATAAACGCTCGTCTGTAAGTATTATATACTTATGTATGTGTACAGTATGTACATAAATGTATGAAGGTATTATATACAAGACCAAGAAGAAATTAATTGTTGGTTATCTGAAATTGGTTCCGCACCTTGAATACGTGCCCAGCAGCTGCCAATATTTCTGCTAATTACTAGTTTCATTTTTATTTATTTTTATTTTTATTTTTCTTCTTCTCTCTTCCCTTTTCTTTCCGATAAATTTCCGACCTCACCACAAATAGAACTAAAGTTAACCGCTCTCCGTTGTCCATGTAAGAACGACGCGGTGACCGCGCGAGACCGGACTCTTTAGTTGTCCAATGGCTCGTCTCGGAACGACCACTTTTATACGATCTTGTGTAGCCACTTTGAGAAGAACTGCTTCTCAGGCCGTTCGTCTGTCTTCTAACGTATTCAAGGCGCAAACTATTGTCGCCTCTGTGAATGGACGTTTTCACATAAAGTGGTACAGCGTTAACAAAGAGGTCGTCTCTTAAAGGTGGAAATCTTTGAGCCTATATACGGAGCCGGGATTCCTCGGTAAGACAAACTACACGCACATAGCTTATCCGGCTATTCAGGGGTGGTGGATGGGCTTCACAGGGCAAGTGGGTCATGGCCTCAAGGCGTAGTGACGACACAAAGTGTCAAGGATTCTGAAGAGGAGGGCGAAAGCTAAGGACTAGTAACTATCTCGTCTTAAATGGTGATGGATACCTATTTGCAGACAGCAGACGGACGTACGAGATAGAAAAAACAATGTAAAACTGTTTATATTATTTTTTCTATTTTTTCTATTTTTTTTTTTTTTCTATTCCACTCACAATTGAATGACGCATCAAAAGACACTCTGCATTTCAACTGTTATAGCAAAGATAAGTGTACCGCATTGTTGAAGTTCATTCAACGATTCTTATAGCTCTCGCGAGTATATCAATCAAATTTTGCTAACAATGATTTTGATGCCGAGGTTTTTTTTTTTTTTTTTACAGAGATTTTCGTCACTCCAATTTTTTTTATGTATTCTAGAGAATGGTAGAACGTGGTTGTCGGACCGCGGGTAAGTATATGAGTGACTATAAAGGCGACAGGAACGGGCGATCGCATGCGAACTCGGCATGCATCTCACGACTTGGTGTTCGCATGGGTTATCGAGACTCCACGTGGAGCATTGTGGCTCCTGCATAATATTAACATTAGTGGTGATTAGTGGGCTGCCGAGCGAAGACCCCGTTCTTGGACACTGCATGGCTGTTCGACGGTTCGCCCTGCACACGCAACTCTCGATTGCGACCTTCCGTTAATGAGATTCTTCGGTTTAACCAAGAATATCATCTTCTTTTAACTCTTGAACTGATCATTTCAACTGCTACCTACCATTGATGTTCTGGATTGTATCAATCCGATGACCCATCAAGCCTCGTGCTTATCCACCTTTATGATTATTTCACCGTAGATACTGCAGCTATGTGTGTTATAGATATAGCTGGAACAGATATTGTCTGGTATCGTGATCGGGCTGGACTGTGGAATGATCGTTAGCGTAGCGTGAGAGTGCGTAGTGACTTTAGCAGTCCGCGACATAACTGTCGGGAGTCTGTGAAATTAGGGATAATTTATTCACAATCAAGAGGGCGCATCTTTTATACTGCTCCTCGTAGGTGATAATAGGCAGGATACGTAAATCACTGGAACACTGAAGACTGTAATCAGTGCATTGATGATCCGTGAAGGGTCTGATCGATTCTCTGCACTACCAGCAAAGTACTTTGCGATAACTTTAGCAACCTCTTGAGGTTTGGTTTCATAATGGCATAGGCGATAAGAAGAGAAATAAAGATTGTGCCTGATTTCGATAGAAACATTGTCAACAATGTCAGTATAAAAAAAGAAAGAAGAAAAAAAAAAAAATCTAGCAGGTGAACGTCAAAATGTATTCAATATTCTGTATCACAAATTCACGTGGATAAGTAAGACCTTGTGTTTATGCAAATTGTTGAATAATTTAGCCTCTCGTATATGTGAAATCTAATCAGTGGCAACTGGCAGCTATTTGATCGAGAAAGCGAGGTCGTACAAGGACACCAAGACGAAATAGATTTGTTTGCTTATAATGGTTTGAAGCGAAACCGTCTGTGGCTCCAAGAATCTGAAATCTTTTTATTACAATTAAGTCGCTAGTAAACTAGGTAAATAATAGTTTCATGATTCGTCATTGTGTATTTTGAAATCAGTTAACTAAAGAAGACAGACATTGAGAGGGAACGACCCGCAGCCTAGAGGGCGAAACGAAATATACTCAGCTTTCACACCATGCGCGACTAGTAGACGGTGTTACTCGTTCTGTATTATAGCTCCGCGTATATCCAAGCGTGTGCACGTTCGTACCCGGTAAGTCTTCGGGGGCCTGCAGTCCGAGGTCCAGCAAGGAACAAGACAACAAGACAACAAGACAAGAACCTACAGACTTATATTTATGCGCTATAGCCCCAATTACCCCCGTGGCGGTCAACTAAATCACACCACGCGGATTTTATATTAAAACAAATATAATTAATTCAGATACCAACCGCTACGGGTGGTCCAGACGAGTATTTCCAACCTTTAGTAGCCGAATACGCTTTCGAAAAGTCGTACCTTATATATCTTGGCATTTTTGGGATTTGAACTCTTCTCTATTATTCTCGATATACAATTTTCTAAGCTTTAAACAATTTTTGTATTTATTTATTTATTTATTTTTTCATTCAAACTGCTGCAGTGACGCTAATTCTTCCTGTAAATTCTCTCTATAAAATTTTCAAATTACAACAACCGCGTCTATAATTCCTCGTGTGGATTTGAACTTTACCAACTGTTAATTTCATCCTATCGAACTCCACACTTTGTAATTGACGGATAGGTAGCTATGAAACTCTATAGTTGCTAGTTATTAGAACCAACCGCATCGTGTCTATCATCAGAAATAGACACGCGCTGTGGGATAAGCGATTTGATAGAAAATAATTCGGGTATAATTTAGATTTAAATATCATCGACGATTCTAAGAGCGTGACTATGATGTGTAGCTTTCGTACCTATGTACTATATCTTACACCACATACTCTATTCGTGGATAAATAAAAAAGAAATACATATACCAATATAGGTATGTATGTATGTACATACATACATATCTATCTATGTACAAAGTGTCTATGTATGTACGTTTGTTATAGGTATGTAGTATGGTACAGGGGGAAAGTTGTTCCTACCAACGAGATAATGAAAGAAACAAGCATCACTTTACACAACTTTGCTCGTTTGTAAAGAGCCATTTGTTTGTTCGGGGAGGAGAGACCATGGTACCGAAGTGTAGGTAGGTTAACGGGCGTGTTGCAAGTCAGAGTCATCTCCGTCTGGCAGGCAGTAGCTGAGATATATTAGGCTGCTTTCATTTCGGATAACGCCTTGGAGTTTGGGTTCCAACCCGTGGTAAACAAGCGCTTCCTTTCGAAAGTTTTGACATTTTCTAAATACTTGTCTCCGTTTCTATCTGGTATACATACTATAGTACAGTGCATATCTAACTAAGCTCAGGTTAATGTTAATACCGAACGCCACTAAACGCCTCAATATTATAACTAGTTTTCTTGAAACTTTGAGATTTAATGACCCAACTCCGTCTCCTCTTCATTTCTGGGCTAGAATCTACATCTTAACGTTACACTTAACGGCAAACTGATGAATGATATTTGCTTTTTAAAACGAATCCCTCCGCATAGATATAATATCACACGCTCACGTACACATGCACGTACATACATATTTATATATATATATATATATATATATATGTATATACAATGTACACACGTAAGATCTGCCAATATACATACATATGTATGTGTATAACAGCTACCGTGCGAGGCGAGATCTTGTTTTAATCAATATCCAAAAGTTGGAAGTAGAACGAATTGATTCAACACGACTATACATATAAGCATGTATTTTGGAACCAATAAACAAACAGCTCTGGATATCGATTTCTTATAGACGTGTATCAATTATATCTTTAACTTAGTCCGATATAGATATAGGTATAATATATTATGCATACATGTATATATGCGGTTGACAAATCAACGCCGGTGTTATTCGTGTAAAATATGCGTATAAAGGAATTAGAGAAGCGGCAGAGTATATCTCGGTGTTTTCTGGAAGGACATAAATTTTCTACACGATTTATATACATATATATATACAACGTATGTATTCGTGTACATACCTGGGAGGTGAGGTTCTCTAACTGCGCTTGTATTTCTATATACACCAAGTTGGGTGTATATAGGTAAGTATATAATAGTTGTACATATATCTACATACCTGCAGCCCGCGGTACCATTACGGAGCTCGGTCAACACTATTTCTTTGATAACCAACTTTCTCTGCACTACCAATTAACGGGCAATGGAATAAATGAGAATTGAGAGGCAAGCGGCGCGGCGCATCGGAGCGGACGACAAAACCGGCTCGGAGAAGACGTTAGATATACCATACAACGTTGTGCGACTATTCGACTTGGCTCACGCACCCGCGTCTCCTCTTCGTCACCTTCAATCCTTCCAATATGGAAAGCTCAATTAATTCCTTCACTATAATTACCACGCCTGATCCGATCGACTCAGGTAAGACTCGTCCTCAACGTGACGTACGTACGTATACGTCCTTTGACACGTGGACAAGAAAATAAATGACAAACGAAAAGTCAAAAAAAAAATAAGGATTGATAACAAGCTTATGCGATCGTTACAGAAGATAAAGATATGGGTACTTCCATATAGGTATGTATATGTAATATACTGATCGCTTCTATCTACAACCCTACATGTTACAAGACGGGCGAAATCGTTCGGGCTTTTCAAAACAGCCTATTAGTTTCGAAGGCGTCATTTATGCCAATCATGGTCTCGCGTTATCCGGAGTTTACTTGCCTGATTGCCGTAACGAGGTAACTGTAGCTCACCAAGTGGGGCGGCGCGCGCTGAGTTGCAGAAACAACCCTCCTCGCGATACTCGGTGATCCTGGGGGTAGATCAGAGGTGAAACTGGTATTAGATTATGCAGAGATCGTTCCAGAGGGACGCGTTGGAATTTAGAAATTATATATCTACGTATAGGTATGTAATATGCCATACCTATGCTTTATAGCTTTATACATCTCTTCTACTTTATAAAGTAATAATTATATACCTATACGCGTGATTTGGTAGCTGAAATTATCCATACAAGTGTCTTCTTAACGAGATAACACTGTTTCAAATGGTTTTTTTTTTTTTTTTTTTTTCTTTTTTTAAATTCATTTTCTTAATTTTTAATATCACACTTATTCACTGTATGTATGTACATACGTACTATTCGATATCGTTTCTGACCACGCGATCAGTTGTATGTAAGTATGTAAATACATGATATGTTACAAAAAAAAAAAAAAAAAAACTTCATATCGTGTAAAAGGTTCTTATCTCATAATATTATCGTTCTAACCAAGTTTCGTACCTGCAAATTAAAGCTTAGATACGCTGTCGTAAAATGACTTAATTATCATATAACTATTATGTGGATTAATAGCCTTTAATAGCGCGATTCGGTTACATCAGCAGGAATCCATGCCCCTCTGAGTTAAGCAATAAACGCCACGCTTTAAGGCTGACAATGTAGGATTAAATCCGGCGTGACCTGAGAATGATACCTCCTCGACAAAAAATCGCCTCTGTCCCTGGTCCATTCTTAGTCCTTTACCTTCCCGCTGAGTCTTTGGGATGCCTAAACTACCGAGATGTCATTATCGCAGGCTGACGGAGTCTTGTTTAAATATAGGATTTTTACCTCACAGGATACAATTCGAAAATCATCGTTTAATCAACATAATAATAAATATAGTTTTTGTTGCTGCAGTCTGTACGTAGGTTAGTATGATGTACTACGTTAGACAGAAATTATTTCTACCCATTAACAGAAGGGTGTATGTTGCTAAGGGTATGTCTCGCCAACGACAATCCTATTCAGAGATGAACACCGGCAAACTTCTCAAGTCTAAGGGGTGCCAAGGAGCGTGTCTAGTTGGAATTACGAATGTGCTTTTGGGGGGTTTGTTTGATAATTTGTGTGTTAAATATGAGACAAAAATAGACGTGTAATCCTATACCTACTAAAAAAAAATTATATAAGATTGATTTACTCCGAAAGAACAACGACCGTACATTTTTCAACTACCAGAGTTTTTCCCCCAATATCGGGGTTCAGGGGGGAATCGGTCGTACCCTTGGCGCAGGATGTTTTTAGTAGATAGAATATGAACCGCAATAAATCCAAAGAGCGTTAAAAATTGATATACTACTATTCGAAAAGCCGTATAGCCAAGGGGTAGTATACATAGTATATGTATATGTATATATATATATATATACGTTATGTACACCAGCCACTACACGTACCTAGTCAATGGTAAGCGGAAGGCCATATCAATACGTATCGGTTTTGTGTTTGGATTCAGCTGGTATCCCCGCGTAAATTTAACGGGAGTTGGGAGGTAGGATGAGAAGAGGGAAGAGGGAAAAAGGTAGAAATAATGGGGGCGGACACGCGCATCGTAACATTGATGTACGTACAGGTCCGCTTACAAACGTGCAAACACACAGAGAGACACCAATCGACCGTGCGGACCTCTCTGCAGCACACAAAACCAATCCAGCTCGTTCGGAAAGGGATGGAATATCCAGGGGTTTGTGGGGGGTGACGGAGGTTGGCGGGGGAGGGAGGGGGAGTATTTCGCGGGTTATACTGACGGGGGAGATACACCAACCACTCGATGCCACTGATGCGGCCCGTGTTTAACGCGCTTATAAATGTGTAATGCTCGCGATTGAGGGGTTTACAGGGGATGAGGGAGAGCAACAGAGGAAGGGAAAGGGGAAGTAGCAAGAGAGAACACGAAGAGAGAGAGAGAGAGAGAGAGAAAAGGGGGAAAGGGGGGGGGGGGGGGGGTAGAGATATGAAGGGAGGGAATTTTGGTCTGCTTACCAAGCCGGGGTACCTACCCTGCCCGCGTATCGATAAACGATCAATCAACGCAACGGTACTGGTGTACCTGCCGAGGATGGAGGGAAGGGTGAACGTAGGGGTAGCTATATGGGCGAGGATGGGCACGTAGGAGGAAGGCGGTGGAAGATGGAAGGGGTTGGCTGGTGGCCCGCAGACTATCGACCCGCCGCCGAGGAGAACGCAGCCAGGTTACGTCCTGTGTGGAGGTATATGGACGTAGGTACTAGCTACTGAATTCTGTTACTATAGGTATACAACTATATAACTACTATATCTATGTATATCCATACATCCATGTCACGTTATTATGCTTATATATGTATAGACATTCTCCTATTCATGGAAAGCTAATCGAAACGTCTAAACCCTCGGCTTGTCTATCATTACCATCTTTACACGTACCCCAATTATCGGACCCATAACTGCACACGTTATACATATCTTAACGACATTTGACTAGAATCTTAGACTTTGATGAATTCCAATGAATCGTTAAAAGTAGAACAATTCATCCCAACATGGGGGATTGGTCAACACAAAAACCACTTCAAGTTCTGCTTCGTTTCCGGATTTTTCTATTGTCCGCGCAAGGTCAGGTAGTTCGCCAATTTGCGGAGGACTGTGGTCCTCTCGTTGGCTGCCGTCGTGGGGTGTGGCCAGAATTCACATAACCCAGAGTCAGAGCCAGAGCTACAGCCACAGCCAGAGCCACGGCTACGTCGACGTTGATAACAATAGGCCAGAGGCTTTGAGGGCGGAGGAGAGCCGCGATGAGGCTAAGGAGGTATGGAGGTACGGGAGGTACGGGAGGAGGGTGCGGGTTGCTACCAGGCAGGCGCATCACCAACCTATTGTACAATGCCCAGCCCTTCCTAAGCGACTCATTGTCATCCGGGGCCGCTTGAACCACGCTCTGCCCATGCGTCGATGCGCACAAACCATTGTCTCGTCGAATGGGCGTCCCTGTACGATTCTGTTATTTGCCCATACCCGGTAGAGCTGACGCCATCGAAATTTTACTTTGTTAAGTATAATTGGGAATGGTTTTTTTTTTTTTTTCTTTTTTTTTTAAATCATTATCATTGATTCAATCAGGTTTCAATTATACCTACTCGAGTAATCATTGAAAATGAAAATTTATTGATATCATGGAAAATGTCCTTCACTTATATTTGTTACTTTATGTATAGAGGATTGAGTTACAGCTGGTTCGCTGCCGGTGAATGCAATCGTTATACTATGTATATATGTATATTCATACACAATGTTAACAAAAGAGTGCAATTCAAGTTTGTTCAAGCTTTTGATTCGATTGACTGCAGATTGAAAAAGCGTAAAAACGATAGTTCTACGATAGAACGTGAGGCTTTTTGTCAGGGTCTAGAAATCTGAACAATCCTCTTCAGAAATAAGTAGATGATAGGTACTTTTCAAATCAGGAAACAGATCATTTCATGGGAAACGTGCGCGGTCGACAATCCACATACTGTAATCATAAGCCTTGTATAGTTATATTTTCCCAATGGATCGTGACTTTTTCATAATATATATTTTTGCAGTACCTACCTCATTTCATTTTGCACTATAATTAATTTCAATACGTGTAAAACAGATCGCTACATTATACGATTTGAAACTCAATCCACTGCATCGAAGTGGAAGAGATAAAACCGGTTGCAATATTCAAAGTTGGACTTTAAGAGCTGCTATATACTCACATTTTTTTTATTACAGAAATGATTATTATTGATCACGTTACGTTATCTTTAAATTATTACAGATTTCATTCTCAACGGACACTAAATAAATGGATTCAGTTTTAATAACCTATATGTTACATTTATCTTAGCTGCTAATTGTGAACATGTGAAGTAAAGCTGTTAAAATATAAACAAATTTGAAACGTCGAAGCTATACCCATGCCCAATATAGCCCCGGGCTGATGACGTAACATCTATACCTTGTTGACACAATTAGCATAATATACTGAAATGACATGATACATCAACAATATACCTTTATTATTACTGGACATTATTTGAAATGCAATTATTTTATACAACAGTAATATACATATATGGTATATATATATTATTTTTATTTATTTTTTTTACCAATTATTGATTAGAGGGCCTTTGAATTTATTGAAACTGTAAATTAATATGGCCCCGCAGGCCAATGACGTAACGAATATATTTCGTTGGTACAGTTAGCAAATATTATTTTGATATGATATCGATGAGTCAATAATATTCATATTATTACAGGATATTATTCCAACTGTAATTTCTACAACAAGGACACGTATTTATTGATCAGATTGTACTGTATGTATACAACCATGTATTAGGGAATGAAAAACTCATCAAAACATAATTACACACAGATTATACCTGGGTACGTTAAATATATTGCGATTATTTATGAAATTTTATTACAATGCTTACAAGTACGTATAATACGTACATCTTTGACTCATAGTCTACATATGTGGGATATATCTTATTAATTTATCGAGAAAATTCTGCATGCTCATATACATCTTTGATCAATATATAAAAATTTATATACTACTAATCAATTGGATGCACGGATATATTAGAAACATATTATATAATAGACTAATATATTATTAACTTTTATAGATTTTCTCTCTCATACGGAATGAAATTCTTCAATGCGCAAATATTATGGTAAATCGGCTGGATTAAACTAAGACAGCGATTCTCTGGAACGAGACTTAGTAGTGGCATCTATCAAGATTCGTTTCACATATTCATTGAGTGAAACTCCGGCGGCTGGTCAACACGGACGTTACCACTAGCCGGTATGGGCTGACGATCGATATTATTGTAGGTAAAATTAAAAAATCATTAAACTGAATAATAATACGAAACTTATGACAATATTAATAATATTTACCGTTGGAAAATCAATACTAATGATAACAGATAACAGAAATTCTGTCTACAACTGATTGTTTAATTATAGGTAAGGGTTATAATTGGATTTTGTATAATTTAAAAAATCGAAGTTACTGCGCGTTAAGGATTGTAGTTTTCTCACGTCGTTCCATAGCGATTTTTTTTATCCGTTCCCAAAGCATTGGATAAGGGTGAATAGTCCTTGCAAAATCGGCGCGTTCAAGTCTATAAAGTTCACAAATTTCTACAGCGACAACACTGGCGACACGCCGTTCGTCCGGCATAACCAAAGCGATTTCCCCAAAGTGTGCACCGTCCTCAAGGTGGCAAACTTCCTTTCCAGATTTTGTATAAATAGCAACAGTACCGGATGCGATAAAGTACATACAATCACCGGGCTGATTAGCTCGGACAATCACATCATTTGTTAAGAATATTTGAGACCGTAACAAGGCCACGATTCTGACCAATAACGACATCGGTAAATTGTTAAAGAATGTAACATTCTCGACCAATTTTCTACACGAGTGCATCGCAATCTCTTGACTGATCTGGGCAGAAACTGTGTTCGAAATTTCAGATTCCCTAAAGTAATTGTTTTGGTAACGAAACTCGTAATAGGATACGAATCGTTCCTGACTTTCCAAAGGTAGTTGCTTGTGTCTCATGTATTGCTTAAGTTCTGCAGTCATAGCCTCGAATTTTAACCTCGAGCTATTCATACCCTTGTAAATTTGCATCAGTGCACCGATGATTGTGCAAACTATAAAGACAGCTAAAACCTGGCAAAATATCGCTATATATTGATCCTCGATTGTAGATGGTGGAATTCCGTCAAATCCAGAACAAGTAAAAATAGACACGGCACGGTAGAGGCTGGTGCGATATTTTGTCTGCACAGTTTCATTCCAGAGCTCGTGTTCGGATATCCACGAATCAGCTTTAGGTTTTTTTGGAATGCTCATCGACACTGCGGCAATTGGAATTATGTAATGGATACAGGCCTGCCAGTGGAAAGTCAAGAGGCTCATAGCGATGAAAATTAGTATGCTTACAGTGCCTACAGAAATGTCGTAAGAATCTGCTAGTCTCATTGTATAGGAGTAAACTGAAAAACCTCTGAATAACATGATCAATGAGGTGAGCTGACGCGATACAATAAGAGTGTCCCAATATGGAATGAAGAATATGTCCGTGGGTATGGATCCTAGGAAATCAAAGATGAAGGTACCATGGTAAGCATATTTTTTGGCAATTAGTTGAGACTCTAGCTGCACGATTCGTAAAGTTTCGTCATAATATCTGCAAACAAGATATATCTTTAATTTAATTGTGGCTTGGATTTTCATGAACACCGCTTGTATTTTTCACTCCTTTTGCTATACGTACCCTGTCCGGAAATTTATTATAATGTCGAGGATAAAAAGACCGATAAAGAGATTCTTCATTAATGTCCAACCATGAATTGATCGGTACATATCGAAAGTTTCCTGGTATGGCAGAATAAAAAATATACTGTACATGGCCATAGTCATCCCAAAGTCCCACCAATGTCTGCAAAATGTTTAGTAATAATTTTTTTATTATTATTTTTTTTTTTTTTTCAACCCTTATACTTTACACACTGGGGTGCAATTTTGGTGTATATTTCAATTTTTTTTTTATCATGTTTAATTCTAATTTTTGGCTGCATAACCCACATAACTTTGAAAAGTAAGCTCTTAAGAAGAATATTGAATAGTTTATTTGTTATAATAATTTTTGTCACTAGGGCAAAATCCACCCCAGTGTATCAAGTACGTTACTCCGCAGATTTGTGTCAAGTCAGGGTTAAATTCACATCAAGACTCGTTTCTAGCACCAATGCTAGATTTGGATTTGTCATTTAGGTTGAATTATTGTACCTAAATAGACTGAACGGATGAATTATAGATTTGTAGTGTCGCAAGTGACGTCTTTTTTCATACACGATAGCTGCTCCACTTCGCAGATATTTTTTTGCGTTAGGATTCTTCTCTGATACCATGCATGAGCGACGTAGTACTCCAAGTGTCAACCGAAGTGGACCTCTGCCTGGGATGAACAATACTTCATCACGTTTCAAGTTAATTTCGCAGTCATGTTGCACTTTCAACATATTTTTTTTCCAATATATTCGGTAGGTTTTGTCTGCTTCTTCAATTATCTTACGTTCGGTCCAAATTCACTAGTATATTTCAAAACTATTCATGATAAATAGTATTCGAAATCAGTAATAAACCATTGAATTTCTTCCTGATCGTGTCTCTAGCTTTTGTTGAAGAAAATGATTCTTTATTGTTATACCAATGTCATAGAGCGAACGATTCCCATCGTATGAAATTCTCGTACGCTGCACACGCTGCATACACTGCGAAACTCAAGCTGTAAGCTTGAGTAGTTGGTGCCGCAAACCGCAAATCGGAAATTACGTTAAAGCATACGGGTTGCATGTAACAAGGCGGTTAATTTGTCTCGCCAAAAATTTCACCTTCACATAGTTAGCCCTTCGTCTGCTTGGAATTAATTTATTGTCTTCTCAATCGTTTGTCAGTCATTTGTTGGTGAATGATGGACTGATACGGACGTTTGACGGTAATCCGTTGAGTATGAAATAATTCTTTTGAATTAGCTGAGGAAATTTTGTTAGTTAGCCCCCCTCCCCCCGATCGTATTACTTTTGATCTATTTTAACGAATCGATGTAGAATCTTTTGTTGGTGATTCATGGACCATTTAATTCACAGAGAAAATTTGTATATTTTTCCAATAATCACAGAAAGAACAAAAGAAAGAAAAATGCAACCTGAATATCTAATATCGTATAGCTCTATGGTCCAGAATAAGCAGAATTCAATTTAATCGAAAATTATAGTTGAATAGTTGTATTTTGCGAAATAACCCGGTAGTCGTGTCTTAAATCTTTGGTACGTTCGCCATCAATCAGTCAATATAATTGAGATTTTCAATTCGTTGACTATCAAATATTTGTAGCAACTCGTTTTGAAGCTATTTACAGAATAATAAAAGCTTCGGATGTTTGGCTTCGGCAAGAAGAAGATTTCGGTGCATCCCATTTGAGCGAAAACAAATTATATTATCAGGATTACAGTAAAGGACAGGGAAATATAGGAAGCATATTTCTTTTATTTGGTTTATTCCATACATAGACTATTCCTATTTTCTATTTTTGGACAACCTCTCTACTTTCGGAGTATTTCTATCGATCTAAAGATCGGGGGTAGCAGGGTTCGAGCCGAGTATATTAGCTGCCAGTCGTTCATCAGCGTTGCAGCATTGCAGCGTACAGCACCACATCTACGTAAATGCAGCTACAACACATCTTCGACTTCTGTTTGATACTTGCTGCTCCATCTATGAAGCAGACTTTGGAGTAGACAGAGAACGATTACTGACGAGCTGGCAATGATCATCAACGCCGTTCGGTTTCCTATAAGCAAACGTTGGTCTAAAGAGTGGGGGAACCGGGGTTCGAGCGTATATTAGCTGCCAGTCGTTCATCAGCGTTGCAGCGTGTAGCACCACGTCTGACGTCAGAGAATTATAACGCAGCTACAACACATGGGACAACGTTGGTCTAGAGAGTGGGGGAAACCGAGGTTCGAGAGTATATTCGCTGCCAGTCGTTCATCAGCGTTGCAGCGTGCACCACCACGTCTGACGTCAGAGAATTATAACGCAGCTACAACCGCTACAACCATGTGATGATATATCAGTCACGTCAGAAACCGCTCTTACCGACAAAAGTAGTTCGTCGCTTCGACTGCGAGATGGCGATACCAATTCATTCATATTGCATTCATTCGTTTCAGACTCCGTTGGTAGGGAGAGTAACAACGTTCAACTTGAATAGCGGCACCTGCTCTTGCGGGGTCAGTGGCCCTTGTGGCGTCAAAGAGTTCGCATGGGGGTTGTGTTAACAAATTTGATATGAATGTTCCGAACAGATATTGATATTATAACACTAATTCTTCTGTTACAGATGAGTCATCTTCGATCTAGAGTCCGAACATATTCGTCCGGTATGAATTGAAGATCCCATTGACACGAACGAGTGCATATTGAACTTAGTCTTTGTAAAATTAGTTGTATTCGATATATTTATTGTAGTAAAAATATAGTTTACAGATATATTAAGATAACTTGTATGTCCAGAAGCAAATAAAGAAACTCTATCAATTGCGATGGGTACATATTTATTTTGAAGAAACAATTACAAATTTCCTTATTTCAAAGTGTCCCCAGTCCTTGCAATAAATACGTATACGTCTTTACACTTGCATGCCTGTAACGGAAAATTTTTTTCCATAAAAAAGTTTAGCATACCTCCTCGGTTCAGATGTTTTCCTGATACCTGCAGGAGCAATTTTCGACTTAAAATTTTTATAACTCTGAATATCGGAAGTATACATAGAGACATAACAACGTGCATGAAGCCACGTATACATGCATGCCTGCCTGTATGCTGAAAAATTTTCCCGCCAAAAATTTCAGCACACCTCCTCGGGTCAGATGTTCTCCTGATACCAGGAGCAATTTTTCGACTTAAAATTTTAAAAACTCTAAATTTCGTAAGCTAATGAGAGATACAGAGAGACACATCGATGGGAATGCATGCCTGCAGAGACACATGCTCTTTATTTTTCCCGCCAAAAATTTCAGCACACCTCCTCGGGTCAGATGTTCTCCTGATACCAGGAGCAATTTTCCGACTTAAAATTTCAAAAACTCTAAATTTTGTAAGCTAATGAGAGATGCAGAGAGACACAACTATACGAATGCATGCCTGCTTAGACACATGCTCCCAATTTTTCCCGCCAAAAATTTCAGCACACCTCCTCGGGTCAGATGTTCTCCTGATACCAGGAGCAATTTTCCGACTTAAAATTTCAAAAACTCTAAATTTTGTAAGCTAATGAGAGATGCAGAGAGACACAACTATACGAATGCATGCCTGCTTAGACACATGCTCCTGATTTTTCCCGCCAAAAAAGCCGGCGCCTTATTACATGCAACCCGCATGCCTCTATGGCATATCGACTTGAGATTGCGTACCATTAGGCGCACCTGATTTATCGATGTGACATTCCTGTAAATCGAAAAATTGCGCCGTGTTTTCTTACGATTATTATAATTCACTTACCTTATTTAATACCTGAAATAAAGAGTTGCAGAAAGGAGAGTGAAAAATAACGAAGTAATTAATTATAGGTATATCTAGGAATTTATTGCTGCAGCATCGATACAATATTTCTCATTGTCAATGTTATGTATGTATTACGTGCTGCAATGTTAAATGAATGGGGAAAAGTAAAGTGATTCTGGCATGGTTTAAAGGAATCGGAAAATCTTTTCTCATGTCTAAATTTCATCTTTAGGGTATAAAATTCATGATTTACGGAGCATCAAAGAAAAAAAAAAACAAAAAACAATTTGGGAAATAACGGACACCCTATCATGCATAGGTATGTACCTCTTGCTCTATTTTTTACAAGAAAAATACAAGTTGTAAAGTAAGTAGTATCTGGCTAGTTATATTCACAGCATCATTGTTTCGTGATATACAAAAGATTCTGTCCAATCGGATATTTTTTACCACCTGCAATCAATTCAACGCTATTTGTTTCAAGGTTCAAACTAAACACTGAATCGGAAAGAATTTCAATTTTTCCATCAAGTATATCGTCAACTTTTGGAATTGTTCGAGGCCCTAGAACTGGATCTTCGTAACGGAACAATTGAACTGAATTGGCATCTGCAAAAGAGAGTAAAAACGTTATACTATAACATCTAAATAATCAATAATAAAAAGAGGATTTGCCCCATTAATGTGTATTATTATTTGTACCTACCTTTTATCATCTTGTTATCCTTGGCAATTCGTGCTGAAACATCGACTACTGTATCTCCATCAGATATTTTGATTGTCTTTGTAAAAAGACTGTTACACTTTTGTGGATTGACAATGGTAATGAAAAGTCCCGGTCTTGTAGAGAAACTAATATACGGTGCTCCAGGACAACATTCTTCCTTCGTCTTTTCAGAAGCTTCTTCTGTGGATTTAATTTCAATTTTTTCCAGCTGAAATTAGAAAACTGCATTCAGTACAAAGACAGAATATAATAATCACGGTTTTGCTACCTTCTATTCTTTGAAACATAGCAAAAGTAGGTATAAAAAAAACTTATAATAGTAATAAATTTCATACTCACATCTAGGGTACTGCGGAGATAATCTTGATTGATTTTAAGTACGTCAATTTCATCAAAATCTAGGGTAAGATTGAGAGCCGCAACACCAAGTGTATCCATTTTTTCCCTGGTTGCTTGTACAAAGGGCATTACTCTCTTCATATATTTCTTGAGTATAGTCTTAGTACCAAGTTCAGTAGCAATAACTTTGTTGTCAGGTAGTTTGGCTCCATTTTTCTGGAGAGAAATTCCAAGTTGTAAATTTCCATGATTCAGAAAAGAAAAACAGAGGTTTTACAGTACAATGAATATTTTCACTATTAATATTGATTATTCAATCAACGAATGTACCTCGTAAAGCTCCTTCATGCTCGTAAGAACGGTACTCTGCCATGGTGGGAATTCTTTTGCTACCCAAATCGTTCCTAAGGTGGGTATTTCAGGTAGAGGAAGAGCGATCTTTCCTTTAGAAGCTTTTTTTACTGTTAATTTACTCTTTAGAAGAATCCTAAAGGAATGGGCAGCTTCCATGAGATATCGTGAAGATTTTACCAATATTTCATCAATCGGACCAGCCTCAGGCCAATGAGCATTCAAAATACTGTCTTTCTGTAAAAGGAACGAATATAAATATGAACTTTTGTTTATAATCTTGATAAATTGGAACTTCATAAACGAAAGTTATGAAATTAACATAAAATTCATAGTTCTGTTACCTTATTAATGAGTGACCAGACGTGTTCAGCAACGTGCGGGCAAATCGGCGCCATCAGAATGGTTTGGATTTCAATAAACTTTATTATAAGAGTAGAATTAATTCCTTCTGTTGCCGTAAGTTGCACGTATTTATCCCTGGCTGCTTGAAGCTCATAGAATCCAGTTCTAAGTGCTTCTTTGTACAGCATTTTTTCGTAGTTTTCTTTAGTTTCTACTATCTTTAGATTCATTTCACTAAGACAAGAAAACAAATATAACGTTATGATTCGTTCAAGAGTAAATTGTATCTTGAGTACAAAGCATATATATACACCTTTGGAATACTCTATCATTAAAAGTATCAGGCTCTCCTTTCCTGAACGTATTTATTGAAGCCATCACTTCTTTAACCCATTCAATAAACGTGTAAAGTCTAAGAATTCCTGCATCCGCTGTACTTTCAACAAAGTTTGCATCTTCTACAGAATCACCAGAATCAGCCAAACACAATCTCATTCCATCCGCAGAGAACTTACGAACTGCATCAGTCAGTGTTAAAAAATTACCATCCGATTTGGACATCTGAAAACCAAAGAAATGATTATTTTATAAATAAATGAGACATAAATTAAATTGTGTACTAAAAAACTCAAGATCACCTTAGCTGAATTCAGAAGCAGATGACCGTTAGCTCTAATTCCTTGAGGCCACAAGTCTGGTTGTTCGGGCCAAATTGCAGTGTGATTATAAATAAAGAAAGTAAGATGATTCTGGATCAAATCTTTGCCCGATACTCTCAGATCAACAGGATACCAGTAGTGAAACTCGCGTCTCATACGTTCTAGAGCTTCTTTCTTCACAGAAGTACGTGGCAGTTTAGCATCCTTGAAGAAGATATAGTCCCATACCTCAGGAGTCATTTCTTCAGCTCTGAAATAAACGCAATAACAATTTTTAATAGAAGGAGCAATGAAATCTTGCTAGGAAAGATACCAACCGATATTCAACTTACTTTATCCCAAGAGTATTGGGCTTGTCACCTTTAAATGTTCCACCTTGTATTAAATGAGCTACAGTATAGTAAGCCATGTAAATAGTAGAGTCAGATAGCGACTCAATTAGCCAGTATTCATCCCAAGGCAATTTAGTTCCTAAAATAATGATTCTTTTTAGATAAGAGTTGTTTAGTAAAGATCAATTCTATCAGTTACTTAGTAACAGCTTATAAAATTACGTACCTAATCCATAGGTTCTGGAGCAAGCGTATTCGTGCAGCCAATTAAGACAGGCAGTAAAATTCTTTCTAACTTCGTCATGGAAGGTGTCTAAATTTTCTAGAGCCTTTTCTGCTTGTTTCTTCCAATTTTCTTCGCCATAATCGAGATACCATTGATTACATAAAGCTATTACGCATTCGTCATTAGACCTTGATATTATCGTCTTTTCAGGCTCGTAATAAATGACGGCTTCTTTAGCGTCAAGAAGCTTTGTTTGTAACTGTTTTTTCACATCTTGGATCTTCTTGCCTTTGCATTCACCTACTAATAACACACCGTCGTAAAAACCCTTGAGATATACCATTTCCTTAGCTGTTAACAATTTCTCCTTATCATTTTGAGATTGTATCTTCAATTGGTCGTAAACTGTGACTGCGGACAAATTACCAAACTCTGGGACCTCGATTATTGGAATCTAGGCGCAAAAGTAAGCCGAATGTTAATCTAAATGTAATTAATTTAGCCTTTCATTCATACAGAGAATATTTTCTCTTTAACTATTTTAGCTACATATAAATAGACTTACCGGATTGTAAGGAAGTACCATCTCATCTTTAATCCCATATTTTTCTCTAAAAGGTTGTTTCTTCTTCAGATCTACAAGCGCAGCATAATCGTCTGGAGAATCACTGGGAACTGATGTAACGATACCAGTACCTTTATCTTCTTTTATCGTAAGCATAGGCAAAGTGTATATCACATCATTCATAGACATTGGTGCATGAAGTGGAAGACCCAAAATGTCCTAGAATAAAACAGTACAAAGTTTCTCCCATGTTTCTTTGATGGATTAGAAAGAATTTGTCTTGGATTAATGAAATATTACCTGGCCACTCAACTCGGCAATAATATCTACTTTTCCTTCTGTTTTTGTGAATCCTTGATAAGCCAAATTACGTGCTGATCTTTCCGTCGAAACGAATATCTCACCGTTGGCTAGGCTGTAAGCAATGTAACGCATGTCTGGACGAATCCAACAATTTGTTTGACCGTACATTGTCTCTGGTCTGAGAGTTGCAGCGACAAAATACACAGGCTTACCCTGAGCAACTCTGTAATGAAAAAATGTCGTTTTTTGAACATAAAATTTGAAGACAAGTTCAACATTTGTTGAATAATAATAATAGATATATGGTAAATGCATACTTCAAAGACTGTGGATAGGGCTCCAGCAGTTTCATCTTAACAAGCGTATACTCTTGTGGTCCAACACCTTCTCCTGTAGATCTGTCGTGGTCCATACACGGCTGATTATCTTTGGGTGAGAATACTGTATACCGTTTACCATATTTCACTTTATTCCTTGCCTTCAAATGCAAAAATTGCCATCTAACGAATGAGTCATAGAAGGGATTAGCGTCTGTTGTTATAAATGTTCGTCTCCAATCCACCTATCCAGGGCAACAGATAGGATATGCTTGTTTCAATAAAGATTGAAAATTAGATCAATTTTAAATTTCAAAATATCAGCATTTGTTTAAAAATACGAATCAAAGATAACCCATACATGTATTCCAATGGATTTCAAGTCCTGTACAGCAAGCGGTGGAAAATAATCCAGCCAGTAATTAGCATCGGAGAATTTCTCAATCTCTTTGTCACTCAATCCAAGACTCTGCATTATCTGCCATTGATATTTAGCAGTACCAGCCTTGGCGACGGCTTTACTCTGAGAAATTGTGATTGTTGGAAGCATTAGGTAAATATAATAGCTTGTTGATGAAATTATCAACAAAAAATATCCAATCAAAGATATATGAAGATTAGTTTAGTTTATAATTATTATTTGTATTCAGATTGTATTCCAAGAGATAATTTACTGCGTTTAAGACTTCATTTGATCACTTTTTCAACCGAAATAATAAAAACTAGATAAATCATTAAGCTATCAATACTGAATTACAGTAGAAATAAAAAATTAAAAATTTATAGCCAAAATCAATGTAAACTCTTAAAAAAACTAGATTACTGAATCTTTAACAAAGTTTTGTACATGAACTTGGTCAATGATGACAAATATTGCAAACCTTTTTTCCTTTGCTTTTATCCTTCATAACAATATCGTCGATTTTTTCTTCAACAGCTTCATCGAGTGGAAACTTTGGCGGATTTCCATAAGTTTCTATTTCTCTTTTCAGTTTATCTGCGCAAGCTTTTATCGGCATTCCAGTACAATGAAACCCAAAAGGAAATAATACCTTTTTACCCAGGAGACGATTGTAACGGATTGCAAACTGGTTAAGAAAATAAAAAAAACATAAATAAACGATTTTATATTTGATATGGTAGGAAAACTTGCATTTTCACTCTGCAATTGAGCTAATTATGTAATACCTGATATCGATGATTCATTTAATAAATAAATACAAACTACAACTCAAGTATGATATCATCTTTAACATAATACTGTGAATTAAGACTATTGTTGAAGATAAATTTTTGAGAAAAAATTATTCAATTATAGTTACCTCGCATTTTGACAGAGAAAATGTGTGTCCTAGATGAAGTCGTCCGTTCATGTATGGGTATGGAAAAGTAGCTAAGAATTTTTCATCGTTTGATTTCTTTGGTGAATCAGGAGCATCTTGTTCGTAAACTTTTGAAATTTCCCATTGTTTCTGTACATTTTCTTCAATTTTTTGTAAATACTCGACCTTAAACGTGCCTTTCCTTTCGGCGGCCTGTAAATACATATGCATACATAATTGATAATACGAGTGTAGAACGGATATAAATCGTTGTAAAAGAAAGAGAGCAAATTTAATATTCAACGTAAGACTAGCTGACTTAGCACTGCCGTAAAATCAATGAGGAAAAACTGCTGTCAGTGCAGATTCCGAACAGATGGAAAATGTCAGAAAGAGGTTATGACAGTATTAGTATTAGAGGTTATTATAGGATTCGATTAGATTTTATATTAGAAATGATCGTCTTATTTCTGAGCCCGACACGTGAAGTAATACTATGTTTACTGTTTTAATAATTACCATATTTAGGTTCAACTAATTGTGAAGAGCTATCGGCTAACTTGCGGCTTTCACACGTGGATAACAGACATCGGTACAATCCCGGGACGGTAGGGAGTGTACTGAAGTGTACTATGTAGCATTTCCTGATGCAATGAACTTACGCGCTGGCTTCCGTAGCGCCATCTATCAAATTTTTCCACATTGAAACAACATTTTCATGTATAAGACTCGACGACGTCGGTAACAGTTAACGGCAACCGATAAATGAATTCATGGTAGTCGATATTACAGAGCCCTATCGTATCGCGTTTTGTTATATGCAACCAGTAGAGCATGCAAGAATGTTTGCTATCAATTCAACGGCGTTAGATTGAGTACTATATTATGAACCGACGTTGAAGCTGTTTTAGATGACGCTGCCAACTGCATCAAAAAGGAACGTCATTCAACTCGGTAAATTTTTGCCGCACATCAATAGGTGATTATCAGTCGGATGAATTTTCATTGCAGAAAAGTTACAAAAATCGATATGCTGAAGATCGTAGCGTAGGTATATCTGGACTTTCAGGATTATCTAGAGAATCAGTAAACGACATGCATTCCCTTCCTCATCGACTTATGAATAAAATAATCGTTCAAGTCTCGGTAACGCAGATTTCAAATCCGTCGACACTGGGGAACTTGGGTCACAGTAAATGCTATTCCCTTTGTATACCTATATCGATCTGTTTTACTCCAGCTTCATCCACGTTTTGATAGATGACTACACGAGGATCGTATAAAAATACAATTCATCTTCATTCCTACATAAGTGACAAAAAAAAAAGTATTATACAATACAAGTTCTTGCAATAGTGACTATCATTTCAAGTTCAAATTCTGTGATGGTATAATGTCAAGAAATTTGAACGAATTGAACGATTCAACCTAAGAGTTTAAAAAAGTAATTCATGCGGCATGAGGCAGATATGTGAAATTTTTTCATCTCGTCATAATCTACGAGAGATAAATATAAAGGTATATACATGCATATACCATGTATGATTATACGTATGTATGTATTACATTGTATACGAGGCACATAGCACGGTGAGATTAGAATACAAATCAATCGGCGAAACGGCCCACTGAACATTTAATTTCCATTCACCCCACGAGAGAGGCAAAGTCGATCTCTCTCTCGCGTTAGTCCTAGGACTGCCGGCGATACGTTTGACGGAGGGGAGGGGGGTGACTCGACTCCTACCCCCGGGGCACGACGATATGTTACCCCGCGGCCCGAACGTCGCTGCAACATCGCTTCCAGCATCCCCCAGCCTTCCCTTGCCTCGACCAGCACCAATTCCAACTCCAACTGCCGCTTACCTAACTCTGCCACGGGGCCGCCGTCATTGCCAGCCAAGTTTATGGCCCAGACCGACGCCCATAAACTGTACAAATGGTAAATCTACCGTAAGATCATCCCAGCCGAAAATGATGTATTGTAGGTTTCGCGACGAACAGGACATACGAGCCGCCTCCTCGTTCTGCTGACCCCCGCTAAGAGGTGCTTAGCTGACCTCTCCCATCCCAATTCTCTGCTACTTATGCGTTTATCTCCTTTATTTTCCCGTGGCTACCACAATATATCTATAGGAATCTACACGATCTCTATACCTGTATATTTATGGCCTTGTTACTTAGATTCGTGCATGGATTTTACCAAAACTTCTTCATTTTGTACAAAAAAAAAAATAAATAAAAAAATCCGGAAATTCTAATACAATTTATGATCTTGAATGTGTTCCAGTCATTACATAAAGTAATTGATTGTTTAATGAAATGAGGAGCCTATAATAAAACGCGGTACTCGATTTAGTTTCGCTGAAATTGTCCCACTTTCTTATGACACTAAACGGAGATTTAAAATCGTTGCCCACATGCGATATCGATTCGAGTTCGATTACATGTGAGTTAGTAGATTTAGTCAGCTATACAAGGTATAGGGTATAGGACCGGAATTTGCTCAGCTGCCGAATATATACCCCAGAATTTCTCCGTGACATTAGTCTTGCGGAACATTGCGTTAGGTGCAAATACGAAAAGAATAGAGTTGGCCAGGTGTTTCCGGTCGACTGGCTACTCTCAATTCCGAGGCTGGATTGTTGCGACATACAGCCGCGGGCGAGAAATATATATACCGCATGGATATCCTCGCGGCACTATACGTAGGTATACACGCACGCTCTAAAGGACACGGAGGATCAGTCGGTCCGTTGTGTCGCGAAAGGCCCACCCTCCCGCCTTAAGCCAAGCTTTTTCCAACCAGCATGTCTCGTTACATAGTACCTAACGCCTTTTTCTCCAATATCCATATGATCCCTGCCCTCTCTGAAGCTTTAGCGCCGTTTCACCTGACTAAATCGCAAGTGATCTTCAGTATTCAATTGAACATGTAGTATATCCTTCCGCTGTTATACCTACTCGCAATTCTGCATCGATCTGGATCTCCTATAACGGAATTTAACGCTTTTTACAAAACTGAAGGTACAGAATGTTAAGAGTCTTTTAAAAACTTAGAACTGGCCTCTTAGAGGTATAGTCGTGCCACGGGAAAATAATCAATTTATAGCAATTACACGCATCGACTCTTTCCCATCTGCCGAATTCATCTTTCACATAACAACACCTATCGTCACTGGTTTACTTACCTGGACCGCAGATTAGATCGGTTGAATATAATGGGGCAACCCATGCCCACCATTATGGTATTATGCTATTATACCAAGTCGAGCATTGTCGAAAATCAACCAGAGACCAAATAATAGTTTGTACTTTGCTTTGGCTGAATCTATCCGATGGATCAGATCAAGGTTTATACGACACTATGAGAATTTAGAGTTTGTATATGTATACGATGGTGAAATATTCATAAGGAATCGCGAGAGAACTTTGTTCGCTTTGGCTATAAAACAATTTTACGAGAATTTTTTATTCTTGAAGTTAGCGAGGCGAATCGGTGATTGAGGTCGGGATTCAAGTTCTCCATGGTGTTTATAAATTGATGGCGAAATGTTATTTAAAGGGTGCGAAACGCGTCGAGGCAAACGTCATATCATTCCGATTTCGCGGATGTATTACATAATACGAACAGGGATAGCATATATAACACAGTATATAGGCATAGGTATATATTACATCTAGGTATACGGAGAAATGGTGAAATCCTTGACTCCAATCCGATTTGGGTTCGGGTCGAAAAACACACCCGTGATTGAACCGCTCTGTGAGAAAAGTAGACGGTGTTTTTATTATTTAAAAAATCGTGTCCCATATTTTTGAAAATACGTAGACATCTATACAGCTTGACTTCTCCGGTGTATTTGAATTAATAGCTGAAGAACTCGAAAATATATTTGAACTAAAAGTAAGCATGAAAAATGTTGATATTTGTAAAAAATTGTGGTTTTAGTAATTGTTCCGAGTGCCTGGTCCCATTCCTATTGTTATACCAAAAGACAATGAGTAAGTCTGCGAGAGAATAGCCCTGTGTAATAATTTTGAAACGTAGTATTTTAATCTGGGAAGCTTGGTTCGCGTTACAATCTGGCAAAGAGCTAACGCACCCCTTCCCTTAATTTATCCTCCTTTCTTTTAGCGAAGGAGCACAAGCGCGTAGTGTTAACACCGAAAAAATGGTGGAGAAAAAAGGTAGGGTATAAGAATGCGATAATGTATCTGTATTCATACTCCTCATCTCGATGGTTGGTAAAAAGAAAAAAAAGGGGACAAAAAAAAAAAAAAAATTAAAAAGAATGAAAAAAAAAAAATTTTAAAGTTAAAAAAGAAACAGCCCACCATTGTGCAGTTCTCGCCGGAACACCAATGCCATGCTGCTTGGATAAAGGGGATCATATATAACACATACACGAAGTAGGTTGTACCTAGATATTGTCTTGCAAAAATTCCAGACTTTGTCAGACAATGCTTGCGCACTTAATAGTTGCGAAAAGGGGTGCAACTGGAATGATCCCTAAATGTCCCTTATAGACTTCCCAAAATGCCATAGATTGCCCTAAACTGGTCTATTATGGGAAAACGAGTGGTCAACCACGGTGAAAGATCGGGGTGGTCCAGATCCAGGGACGATTCAATACTCGCTGTACCAAAGGGTGAAGAGGAGAATGGAGAATATCCGGTTTCCTAATCGGATCACGCCTCGGCCGTAACATTATACCTCCTACAGATCATTTAACAATAAATTGATGATAAAATTATAATAATAAATTGTTGCTATTGAAATGTTTAGTTCGTTGAGAGAGTAGGTGAGAAATGTGTATATTTACATTAAGATTGGTACAATGATTATAAATAGAAAATCTGAGGGCGTGAAAGAGTCTGAAAATATGAAGATCATCCTGGAAGGCACGAGGCAAGAGGCGGAGGCTGTAGCCAAGAGCCAAGAGCCAAGAGGAAGCGCATCAAGCAGACAGACAGACAGTCAGGCAGCATCTGGTGCGGATCTCCACTCTACAGATTCAAACTCCGCCACCACTACCGCGGCTCCCGTTGTCCTGGAGTTACTTCCATGACGGTGAGCCTGAATACGAGCCGATACTCTCCGCGGGAAACCAACGAGCCTACCTACCCTAACCCACGGACCGTCCGCCCGTCCAACCCGGGTCTCCGCGCCACGCACTCCTCTGAAATAATAATAGAAGAATGAAAATGAAAGAAAAGGAAAAAAAAAGTAATAATCTCCGAGATCTTTTAAAATCCATCGAAGCAGACGAATCTCTGGGATTGTGTTGTGCGTTGTCTGCCGTGTGCCTCGAGTTCTATGCACCTCTCTGTGTTAGGGTGGCGGTCTATTTTCAATGTATCTTCTCCGTCTTTCCATCTCTCTAATATATAACAATCCTGAAGCCAACTCTCGATATTTTCTTCCTTATATAATACCTCTCCTCTACCTTACATTCCTCGTCATTCAAAATCCCATGTGTCTCCCTGACGATCTTAATTCCACTTATATTCAACCCTTAAAAAACTCCTCACGTAGGATTTACGTACATTTCTTCTACTGCAAGGATCCATTCAACTTGGTAAGAAACACAGCCTTGGAATATCATTTTACGAAACTAAATCTTTCAGGCTTCGGTTTTATGGGTTCGTAAAACAGTACCTACCAGCGGTCAGAAATAGCTGATAGAAAAAGGACTTTCGATGCTGATTCAGGAATTTCATATCATCAATGCAGAAAGCTGCAGCATAAAGAACGAGTTCGAGGGTCATTGCCCTAAGGCCTCATCTTTCACCAGACCAACATTCATCTGTATACATCTAAATATATTCAAGAAAAAAATAAAAAAAAAAAAATATAAAAAACGAAAGCAAAAGGATGGTAATTGAATAGCCTCTACTGTCTAGTAGTCGAACGACGACCCGTCACTGTGATCCTGGCAAAGATTTTTGAAGGCCTCTTCAGAGTTCACTCGAACGACCAATCAAACTTATTAGACCATTAGAGAGTCACCGACTGGACCAAAGGTCAGCTTTGATGCGCATCGGGAATATGACCTATACCTATACGCATTACAGAACACCCACACTTCGGCATTACGTGATGCTGACGAGAGTCAGGAACTTACGGATCGTCGCCCGGGACAGTCCCTTCATTTCTCTAGCTATCTACCTCTCACTCTCTCTGTATACAAACATGAATCCATGTGTGTGTGGGCGCACCTAGACGTATCTATAGTCGGATCTCTCAATCTCCCATAAAGCTGCCTATCGGAGGCGCATCTACCAGCGCGGGTGGAATACTAGAGGCACCAGCCATTTCTGTTATATAGAATATATAGGTTTCGGTAGGTTTTGGTAGGTAGGTAGGCCAGGACGGCTATCGAGCGATGCCGATGCGATTCCAATTCGTGGCTGTCAGCGGCAGGGCTGCGGGAGACGCGTCCATTCGGGGGCAGCCTTCCGTGAAATCCTCCTCTGCCCCCTTTACCTCCCCATCACCCTATCTGCCACCCCGGCATCTACCCTGCCGTGAAACTCACCCCGCACAAAATCTACCGTTCCAGGTTTCTACCGGCGCACCATGGAACTCAACGAGGCCTTCGAATAGCCCTTCACGGTGATCGTGGCAGTCGGTGTTAATGCGCCAATGCCTCGATGCGTAGATACATGCGCATCCTCGGAGGAAGCGGATCTGAGCTTCACTCAGGTGAAAGTATCAATTACTTTTTTGGCGCGATGATGCCGATGAGGAAAATCGAGAAGATTAATCCGAAGGACATTTAATTAAGGGATCAGTCCTTGAATAATCACGACTAATTGATTCGGGGTAAAGGTATGATTTAGGCCTGTAAAAATATCGTCTCTTCTTTTTATCCTCAAGAAAATTTCTTCATTGGTCAACGTTTTGGTATGCGTATGGTTCTTTTTTATACGCATCATCGGCGAGTGATAATTGACGATGAATTCGACACGATATATGTATGCAAGTTTTTCGTGGTATTAAATTGGTCTTTCCCTCGAGATGCTATGAAACACGGTTTTGTAACGTAGACCGCGCGATAAATGCAAATTTAACGAAATAAAGGCTTGATAACGAGACGCGATCGTCGCTACGTTATTGTTGCCGAGGGACTACCGACGCCTCTGACGCCCTCGGGGAACCCTGAGCGTCGCGTGCCGTCCGACGCCAACCACTGCCCCTGCCTGCTTTCGGCATCCTCAGGCCTAACAAGCCTAACCCCAACCTAGCTAAATCGAATTGCCGCTGAAACGATGCCTTCCTTCCCTTTCTCCTGGCATATCTATCGTCTCGTGAACGCCTTTCATGCTAATAACGTACAGCAATACTCGAACTCGATGCACGTGGCCGTTCTCACCCCCAGGACCACCCCTTTCTATCGCCCTTTGCCACGGCGCGTCTCTATATTTCTCCTTCACTTTGAAATATACGATTGCAGTATTCTGTGGGTTTTTAGAATTGTCATTATTGTCTGGCCATAAAAATGCCCACTTTTGTTGACTTCAGAAATTTTATGGACCGCGAGACTGTCGCGAAAATAATCGGCTTTCAATTCTACACAGAAGTTAGTTGTATGAGTAAAAATTTGAATTTAAATGTATATCTTGTATTTTTTTGCGTTTTCGAACTATTCACACAAAGCATATCTTCGCAATGGTATATTGAACTCGTAAAAATTTCGTCAGTTGGATTCCGTTTTCGAGAAAATAAATGGCGTCTCTTCTTCATCGGACGTACGTATGTATGTACTTTATACGTTGACTGGAGGAAAAAAAAAAATACCCGGGGACTTTTCTCGTCGTAAACACCTGTGTCCGACGAACCGGAAGACCAGGCAGCTACCGAGCGATCACAAAAGCAGTTTCATCCACTACCCCCAGGAACTCTACGTACTATAGCTAACGGATCTAATAACTTCTCGTCAACGACGACGACGCTCGTCGACGACTTGACTCCATACATTGTACCTATACCTATATACTTATATACTTATACATATATACCTATGCGTCTCAACGTTCCATGGAAGAATAGTATTCCCCGTCCGTGTTACGTCGTAAACTATAATAAATTTTTATGTTCTCTCTGTACGTATAACAATAAATAAAAATAAAAAAATAAAAAAATTGCGCTTTTGAATCTCTCAAAAAAATTAACAATAAATTTGTTCTAAAGTCCGTGATAATTTTAGTCTAATTTATGGGTCGTGACTGTACCTATACTCACGTTTGAATATACTAATGTTTCGAGGTAGATGCCTCTTATCAACCCTTTCTTAATTCAAACGATCGCTCCGACGCACAGTCCATCAAACGTTTTTAAGACTAGTGCAAAAGTCACTAGAGGGAATTTCGATCCTACTAGTCGATAGCGGCATGGGGTCGTAATTTGCTAGGGTCACGTGACTGCTGGTAATAAGTGCCGGTGTATGGTATGTGGAGATGTGGAGATGTGGCAGGGTGAGCGATAGAGAGGGCATAGAAAAGGGGGATGACTGAATTCGTATCAACCTATAGAGAAGAAATGCCTTTACGGTGTAGGTATTAGGGTAGGTAAGGTATATGTATAAGTATATACTATATACAGTAGTTGAGAAGGGCTGGTGGTGGTTGGAGGGAGGTACGAAAAGAAGAGAAGAAAATAGAAGGGAAGCTGAGAGAAGAGAAGAGAAGAGAAGTGAAGAGAAGAGAAGAGAAGAGAAGAGAAAGAGGCGGTGGGAGGAGGGAGAGAAAAAAGGGAAAGTTGAAGGGCGGAGATTAAGGGCTGCTGAGGAGATGAGTTTGTTAAAAAGGCAGAAGCGGGCCAGCGCCACGCATCAGAGACATCAAAGGGACAAGACGAAATGAAATCCAACCGCGCTGCCCTCTTTCCCTCCCTTTTCACTCACTATCTCTCTCTCTCTCTCTCACTCTATTATTATCATTCTCTCTCTTTTTCGTCTATCCATCTCTATACTACACGCTCTTCTCTTATTCGGCTTTCTTCCCCGTCTGACTTCCATCGTCGTTGCCCGTTTTTCTTTCGTCATCCCTCCGTGTAGAAAGGGGAGCGAGATGGTTGCGCCTCCCCAAAAGTTATCTCGCAATTTTTTCTTTCTTCCTTTTTTTTTATATATATTTCTTTTTTTTCCCTCGCACGCGGACTCCTTGCACGATATATACATATACCACGTAATATATCTATATTTTTACCACCCTGGGCGTTGCGTTCTTTTCGTAATGGCTGCCGCAATGCGAGCGAGGTAGTTGAAAAAAATATAAAAAACTAAAAGATATTCAGCAAAGATGTACAAGTACGTCAGAGATGTTGAATAGAAATGGCGTCGAAAGAGCCCAGAGCAATTGTGGCTTTTATAATAATTTTAACCAAGATTAAATATTCTACCACTTTATATACATATACCTGTATTATATGCCAATAAGTTTATTCATTGTTTCTCCAAAGAATTTCAGACTATACATATAGATATGTAACTATACTTGAAAAGTTATCGCCTGATTTCATTAGGCAAAAAGTATTTCAAGAAAGTATAAAGAGACTCCTCCCTTATCATGGGGTTACTTAAAAACTCCGCATATTATCAGGGAGTCTGTAAAAAGCTACAGCCATACCGATTTGCGGTTCGTCGAATAGCACGAAAATGATCAAATAATAAATATGTATAAAGATGGATTGTATATACATATAACCGCCAACCGGTAGATTTATGGAAATTTTTTAATTCAGTTATTTTGTTTTGTCTCCTACTTAGAAGGAACGAGATAGCAACCGAGTAAATCCGCGTGAGATTTACGCAGCCACCAAAATCTTACTTTCTCTTTCGTTCTCTCCCGGTTTATCCATAGGCCAGAGTTAGGTCGTAACTTGTTCCTTGGAGCGTTTGAGATAATTGAAAAAAACAATAATAATTCTCGAATAAATCGTTCCCGGATTATCACTTGCCACTTCGCATTATCATCCCCATCACGAGATACTATGATTTCAATTTTACCTCCCTCAAGTATATAGTATAATTTGTCGCAAAGAATTTTCTACAAGATATATACCAGCAGATTAATTTTTTGATTATTAACAAAGATCTGAGGTAAGAAATATTTGCAAACAACCAACAGTCAAAGAAATTTTAATATTTTTTATTTATTTTTATCTTTATTTTTTTGTTATGTTTAATATGAGGGAATTCACTCTTCGCAAACTCCTACCAGCGCGTTTGTTCCCGTTTCACTTCATGAATTATTAATACCTTCGATGTCAAGACGCCCTCCCCCCCCAATCCCCCCCTCCTCATCCTCTTCGCTGACTCAAGTCATCCAAGTTACCTAAATAAATATCGCCTTTACTGCTTTACTCCAGAAATAACAACCAGAAAATTTATTGATAAACTAAAAATGAATTTCGGTAAAAATTTCTAATATAATTAGCATCTATCAAGAGCGAATCAACATAAGGGGATTGATACTTTATGCAAAACCTTTGCAAAATATTTACAGGCTTTAGTTATTTTATAAATTATAAGCTACATTCAGAATATACGTGGCATATGTATTAGATGTAAATTTTTCACAGTATATTTGAAAACGTTCAAATTTCCAGTCAGTAGGTATAATAAACTTGAGTATTTTTGTATTTACTGTAAAAGTACAAAATATATAACTTAATTTTTGTTTCAACGAATCTAGATTCTTAAAATTGCCAAAAAAAAAAAAAATAATTAAAAATCAAAATACAACATATTTGATAGGGCAACAAAATTCCCCACAAACTTTTATTGATTGATTTGCATATTTAACATTTTTTTTTTGTGTACTGAAAATGTGAAGCCACGATTCGTGAAACTACTTTCAAAAGTCGCACGCTTTTCAAGGTCCTCGAAGACCGTTAACAAAATATAGATACTTAAAACGAAGTCGTTAACTTTTTTTCATCCATCTGAACATTCATAATAATTTCCGATTTTTTTTTCTATCTTTTTTTTTTTATTTCTTACAGAAAAGTGCAATTCCTTGAATAAAATTCCCACATCTTTCTCACCTGAGATTATCACATCAGACTCGACTAGGTAATTTTTCTACCACGTAATCATGACGCGTCGGACACCTAGTGCGAAATGGTTTTGAATGACGACCGGGTTTTACGGGTGTTGAAAGGGGTGGCCACGACGGGACTCCACTGAGGTCGTCTAATGAGTCGTTACGGAGACCCCGCGACTGCAGGCATAACGAGGCCACCGATAAGTGGCACCGGCGTCATGGCGAGCGTCGGGACGCGTGTGACCAGGGAGTTGCGCACTCGCCTACGCATGGCATTACGTGTATAATACAATTTTTTATAACTGCAGCTACAAGTGCATTACACGAATATCATTATAACGTAGACTCGAATATCTATAAGATTCAAAAATGCCCATGTACATCTTTTTGGCATCGCGAATAACCAAAGTAGGCATAACGTAAAGAGTTTACGAAATGAACGCGATAAATGGAAAGTTGAATACCTTTTTTTTTTAATTTTTGGAAGCTCGACGTGTCCTTTGAAAATTATATACGACCTGCAGTTGGGTATCTATAATCTAGCAGATTTTCTCATGGAATTTAGCATTCGAAGTTCCTTCCACTCAAGACCGCGAAATCGTCTGGTGGGCCCACCCTTAAAATCCTCCGACACGAGCTGAGTAGCGGATTGATGTGTTTGCGAGGAACGCTGATAGATGAAGGCGCCCATGCCGTCAACGCTCGACTCTCAGGGCCGCGCGTCTCAACGTAGACAAATGCTTCGCCCCTACCCTTCGACACCAAACCATCCCTTCCGACAAATATCTCTGAGATTTATTATGCGAGAATGGCTGCCAACGTTCATCTCCTCCCATCACCGTCAGCCCACAGCTTACCATACGCTAGCCTCCGTTATATATATATATATATATATATGTATATAGGTGAAGCTATCGACTATAAGTTGTTACCGAATAGCTGCGAAATATTTCAACAGAAAAATTTTGTGTACAACTGTTCAATTATTTATTTATTTAAATTTCGTAATTAATACGAATAAATATATATTATTTACTTTTAATGATTTTATTCGTTTCCTGATTCAAAGGAAGAACTTTTCGGCTGCAGGTGTCTTGTTATTTGGGTTCATTGAAGTCCGGTTAACGATAGTGTTGGGTTAGGTGACCCGTGACTGGATGGCGGCGTCGGTGTCCACAAATTATTACGGGATATAAAAGGACCGCAAAATGACGCCAGTGTAGCAAAACCAAACGAATGGTAGCCGCAATGCATATGTGTATATAGATATACCTATATATGTATATAATACATAGGTGCAAGTCTGGGATGGGTTTTTCGGATAGAGATTCGCCCTGTACCATCGCGTATTTGTGGCCCCGTGGATTCCGGTCGTAAATAAAACCAAACTAAAAACAAAAACCTCGCGATACAGTGAACAAATGTACATATACCTACCTTCACGTCACTTCCGCGACATAAACCTCACCCGCAAGGTTCCGTACAAGCTACCGCTGAAATTTTTCCCAAATTTACATCTTAGCGTGTTTGCGGAAAAGATAAAGAAATTATCCTCAATCAAAGGTTAGGTATAACTCGATTCGCTAGTAGAATGGATCTACTAAACTTGATGAAAACAATAGTATACGATTAATTGTATTTTTTATTTTTCACCAAATTGTCAATTGAAATTTCTGCATTGTTCTGCACGTCGTTATTGAGACAAAAATAAAATAAAAATCAAAAATATGACTGCGTTGGTTTTTGGGGCCGCGATGCATCGCGGTATTGTATATGGTAACGGGCCTCCCGGAGTAAAGTAATACAATTCAGTAAGTTTATGACTGGCCCTAGGGAATTGATGGGGGTTTGCATATAACTAGGGGTAAGTTCCCTTGCTGTTTCAGGGCATCGTCGACGCGGTAGTCGGTTGGCCGTATTTCTTGTCTGGTGCGCTTTACGGTGCCCTGCTGCTACCGCCGCCGCCACCACCGCCACCGCCACCGCCAACCTCATCCCCTATGACCACCATCCTTCCTCTACGTTATGACCACGGAATGGATTATCATTTCGCTCTAGTCGCGCTCTTATGGTGCCTGCAGTAGCCTGTCGGTGCATCCGGCCCCTGCCAACATCAGGTCGCTCCGACGAGCCCGAAAAAGACGCATGCAAAACAGGAACTAGAAGACTTTGAGACAGAAAAGGTGAAAGAAGAAGCGCGGGAGAGAGGGAGGGAGGGAGGGAGGGAGGGACACATTCCCCGTCCTGAAAAAAAATAAATAAAAAAAAAATTTCACTACGTCTCGACGCGTTTCTGTATACTCAGCTAAGCGAAAGAACTTTGTATGCTGTGAAACCCTTCCTTAGAACAGAAAATTCGCCTTATGGTTCTCTACTTTTCTGTACCGCAGAAGAAACGTCAACGAAGCTGTTGCGTAAATGTCGGATTGCGTTTTATACGAACTGCAATTTCGAAAAAAGCAAAAAAAAAACAAAAAAAAAAACGGAAAAATATACATATACGTATATATGTGTATAAAGACGTGAGAAGAAGTACATCAGAGATATACACGCGTATACCTACATATAAAATACCTTTACCTAGATATACCACTTCTTACGTTGCACAGCATTGGCCGCCATCATTAGGCCAACTCAAGTGGAATTAATTTGAATGTTTTTTTGAGCGGTAGTATGTATACCGCCGTAGGCTCTCTCGGCTTGGCCTCGTACAAGAAGCTACCCACCCAACGTAGCCCACTTTCCGCCCCGGAGCGCCGACCGTAAATATACGCGATATTGCGGTCGGGCCGCACCGGGAAGAATTCTACAATTTATCTTCGCTTGTGTCAAGCCACAAACGGTGTTTTATACGCTCCTATAACATGCCTCGGTTTAGATATATATACTACTTGTATACTCTGCAAACAGCTATTATATGGAACTTCCTCCGGCGGTTGAAATCGAACCGCGCGCTTTTCCTTTACCAAGAAAATAATCATGATTTTATACGGATTATTGTTGCCATTTCATATTCAAATATACAAACAACATCAAATTGAAAATTTCATCAAATACGAACACGTTGATTACCTCGGACATAAACCAGTCAGAATAAACTCGAGCAGGCTTTTTCTGAATCTCACCCACAAATCTATACGATGTACCGCAATTGGCAAAATACTTCTCTAATTTTCTATCGAAATTTTTTCTGACCTATAATTCAGGCGTCTTGAAATGATAATCAAAAATAAAAAAATCGAGTAAAAAAAAAAAAACGAGGGCTAAATCCATGACCAGAAATCCTTCAGTGTGCTTTCGGTCCTAGCTAACGTGAGATCGTAATTATAAGCGAGGCAATTAACCCTGTAAGGTATATAAGGGGGGTTAAATTGACCCGGTGCGATGTCCTTAACTTAGCAGTGCATAGCCGGGGGTGAGCCAGGGTCATTACCAAATGCAAATAAGATTCGATGGACCGATGCGTGCGAGGTTCGCGTGGTCGCGTGCGCCAAATCGTTTAACCGGTTAGAGTTATACCTACCCTTCTTCTTCCACCACCCTACAATATACAGTATAATCATGCGCGGGTGAAAAAGTTTGGAAATAAGAAGGGCCGGGTGCAGAAAGAGAAACCAAAAACGGCACGCGGCACTCATCGTCAACCTCGTTACCATACCGATCTGCAGCTTTTCCATACTACATTTTAATAATATTTTATAGGTACCTACCAGTCGACGACAAAAAGGGTGAGCTATCACAGCACTTTCATCAAAAAAGATGGAGGATGAATTAATTTGTCGCTAATCATACGTCGATTTCAAGAAAAACCGTTAACGATCTTAGTAAATATTCTTCCAGTTTATACATTTGACTTTGAATCATCGATTCGATCTACTACAATCGTCGAATACCGAGTAGACTGGATGAAATTTCTTCATGATCGTATAGATTGTTTCAGAAAACTTTTAACCCAATATACTGTTGATCAATCGGCGGTCAATTTCTACGTTTCGTCTGCCCAGCGTACCCTATGGGTGTTAAACACCCCGAATCGAGACGAGTTTCGTAAGCCGGCGTGAGATCGATTCGTCCAACTCACACACGGCGTTCCTTTGTCGCGTTAAAACTTTGGCCTGCACGCGTCTAGTGAAGCTTATGGGTGGACAGAGAGGGCAGAGGGTGGTATGGATATGAACCACCCCGCAAGTACCCAAAAGAGAAATAAAAAAGAAATAAATAAAAATAAAAATAGGAAAATTAAGTAGGTTTTTATTAAAGCGCATCGAACGATCGCTCCTCTGTATGCCAAACGATGGGAGCTGAAAGCTCGTTTTGAAGGTGACAAGGGTGGGGCGTCGCGACGGCACGTGAGGTCTCGTGTCCGCCACCCTGGAACCCAAGCTAGTAAAAGAGTGAGATCCGGGGTGGACTTGGGCGGGGTAAAACGGTATAGTATACGACGAAACGGACGATCGACGTTTCGCATTATCATCTCTCGGCTGACTATGACGACTGCTACTACTGATGCTGTTTCTACTGCAGTAGCCTGGAACACAATTGCTGCATGTAATTCGATACGATATAAAGAATTAAAGTTATGATTCCATTACAATAATATACAGACAGGTCTCACTGTCGACCCCTGGAATCGCCACGTGCCGGCAGTTCTGCCAATTATAATATACGATTTGATACAGCGCTTAGCCATACTGACACTGACGACTTAATTCACCGCCCAAATCTTCCCCGGGGCTTAACTACCCCACCACCACCTTTCAAAAGTCATTATATTATACTGGACTATAGATAACACTAGAACTATGGATATACTAAAGTAGATGAGGGCTATCGAACGGTAAATCAAATCCATATACATCCCATGTATATATATATATACGTGCCAAAGATACAATCCAAAGATTTTATAAACGTGTACTGCTGCAGATTTCAATGTGACTATGATGACAATTAGAGCTTTCGACATTGGCAAATAAGGAATAAAAATTCAAGCTAATTTTAATCAGTTATTCAAAATGAACAATTCTGTTGCCATTTGTTCGATTATGAAAAATTTTTAGATCTGTGCATGAAATTTTTTAATTATGAATATAAAAGGAACTCGAGAGCCTTATGGAGAAAAAAAATAAAATGATATAAGTCTTATCCTGATCAGTATCGATCATGTGTATATGTATATAGGGATATCTATGTACCTAATGTTACATAACAGTACAGGGCTCGCTATTCCGGGTCGATATATAAATGTGAATTTGATATGTATCTCGGATTCGGTATGGAATATATTGCGCACAGTCTGGACCCGTGAGTTCTCTACCCTGCACCCACCTATGTACTTTGAAAACAACCATACAGCAGTGACCAACACGGTAGGAGTGACTGCATACGGGTAGGAATAGGAGTATGAGGAGAAGGGAAGGGTGTAGGTTGTCCGGTAAATTTTGACGCGGCAAAAAGTTGTAATCTGACGAGACTGGAAGCCCACGAAGCGTTAACTGGTACGCAATTTATAAAAATAACGATGAAATTACTGTTGCATGAAGTGTAGCGTCACATCGGACTAGCGAAATCCCGTTGCAGTAGTAGATGAAAACAAAAGAAAATTAAACAAAACAAGAGAAAAAAAAACAAACAAAAAAAAAAAAGAAAAAACGACCTAAATAAAAGTATTGAAATAAATAAATTAAATCGTAAAAAAACAAAAGACAGAGTCGAGTGTTGATAGGGACGTGCGTTTTGTCCGTCATCAGTCTGTCCGGCAGCTGTGGATATAGATATTAATTTTCACTCTCTTCACGTTCGAAAAAATATAACCACTGATACGTGAGATAATTTCTCGTAACGACGGAGCCGCGTCTAAAATCCGATTAATTAAGAATTCATGTAGGTAGAACAATGTTGAAGGGAAAAACAAAAAAATTTCATCATTTTTAAAGATACATATCGCTAATTTTTTTTCTTCGTTTTTTTTTTCTTCGAAAGGATTCAGAATCAATCAAACATATTGAGAATTATTATCATAAAGGAGACGTGCAGCTTTAGCTCTCTCTACTAACCACGGCAAATGGGCTCTTTGGTTATAAGTAAATGAATCATATATATCCGACGATTGACGGATGATAAATGATACCGATCGACGAGCGAGAAAGCTTTCGCGATATATTTGCCCGTGGGTACTAACACTGGCACAGTGTCCGTGCCGCCGCGCCGCGCCGCGCCGAGTCGAGTCGATGCTAACAATGTTTGCAGATATATTGTATCTCACGCATCACTTGCTCCGCAAATTGTTTTATAAACAGATTATAGCGACAGCCGCCCACGCAGTGCTGAACTGCGGGCACCCCGGGTCGCAGGCCGCTGTAACAGCAGTAATATACCCGCCCCGCCTCTCAACCACCCTCTGCTATACCCTTCGACCTTATGCGCGTTCCATAACCCAAAACCACTTGGGCCCTTCGTCGAATAGTCGATGCGATTAAACCAAATGCCAATTCATATTTTTCTTTGTTTTAATCAGTTTCAATGCAGACGTGGTTGCAGTCTTTATCGTTGTTATTTATTGTTCCGGGATCTGATCGACTAAGAGCACTGCTTTGATCGTAGAGATTCGATTTAGAAAATTAAACTACATCGTGACCACAAATCTCTTTAGTTTACCAGATAAAATCGAACTTGCCATTTTCTAATCAACGTTTCAGGATTTTTACGCATATTTTGTGAAGTTTTTTTTTTTTTTTTTTTTTTTTTTTAGGTTTATCGTAAAATGTTCCCGAAATATGTTCCCTCATTTTTTGTCATATTTATTCATTTATTTTATTTTATTTTTATTTTACTTTATTTTATATTATATTTTGTAATTCGGGAGAGTTGGTCCGCTTTGTTGTTCCGTAGGATATAATATATACGCGGTATACTTTGGCTTTACAGTAGCTCGTCTCCGCCGTGCCCTGAAATAGTAAGAATTTATTGACGGAAAAAAATTGGTGGACCCTCCTTACGTGAAGTGGAAGAGCAGCCGAGGCGACATGGAAAGGATCGAGGTCCCAGAGGCGGAATAAAACGATATTTCCTTCCACGAAAATGGATAAAAACTCACTGGGACTTTCTCGCTCTACTACTAAAAATGAACGAAGTTGACTCTAACGTTTTATTACTATGAATGTATATCGCCCTCTCCCATATAACCCGATAACACACACTTGATGATTAATTCGTTAAAATTATTACCAAGTGTTTCACTTCTGCTTTAGAATTACGCAGAATCAAAGAAACGTATTTCTACGTTAGTTGGAAAAGAATCGGGGGAACAGAAAGGGATGAAAAAATACATGTTTGCACGTCCAAAACCCTGAACCTTGACTGGTTCCAAAATGGCGACTACCTCCGAAGCGTGAGATCTAGTTTTCAACCAATTCCAAGCAAATTTCATTCAAGAATCGATATTCATACGAGGTCAACCCCAATAACCATAGATATCAAAAATAAATACCACCCTCGTACATCGGGGAGGAATATAAATCGGTTTCCTCTCGATCGTTGGGTTTATTTATTTATTTATTTATTTATTTAATTATTTATTCATAGTATATTATTTGTTCGTCCTTGTTCGTTCGTTTGTTTTTATACCCCGGTAGGTACTCAACGACTACGTCACGTGATTCGAGGACCTTTAGTGTTTTATGTAAGTATATACCCTGCACCCATATACCTTATAGCTATAGTCTACTTTAAAGTCAAGAAGCGGGCGAGGAGCCGCGCCACGAAACCTCGTTGTTCGAAAGTGGCATTGCCGCGGAGTCGGCGAGGGGTGGCAGCCTTTTATTTAAGTATAATTCGAAAGGCCACGAGCGAAACAAAGGACCAACCCTCGCGATCTGTACCGAATAAATGCGAAACCAGCCGAAAGACATCAGAGACGAAACGAGAGAATCGCGTTATACGAGAGAACCACAAAATAAGTGAGAAAGGGCGGATGCCGCGGGGGGCGGCTAACTTCATTCCGCTTGGGATGAAGGACTGTCGCGGACGGGGTTCACGGGAGGAGGTTCCCTCACGTTGATTGGATTTTACAGCTAACAAGAAAATTATATTCGAGATTGAGTAGTTACCCGGCTGTACCATCTCGGAATATAATATACGATTTTTATTTTTCTTTTATTTATATATTTATTTATTTATTTTTACTATTCTCTGCAGCAGTTTTTTTTTTTTTCTTTTGAATAAATTTTTTTCCTCATTTATCATTCGCGAAATTTAACCAGTGAACAAACATGATCTTAATACGCGATTTATATCACAATATATTATAGCTGGTAACGAATATGATACGATTTTTAACAAATTTCCAAAACCAACTATATGCCGGTTAAGAAATTTTTTGCGCATTTATTTCCACCGTGAAATAGAGCTTTTTTTAAATTTACGCAAATTTATTGGCCGACTACTATTCAACCCGCCCCGTACCATCCGCGGTCGGTTTCGTTCATTTCTTTAAAACTTCCGAAGGAATTATTAACTGCGTGGAGACGTACATTTCGCCTGTTTCAAAATTCAAGGAAGTCTGGGCCATAAAGCCACGCGACCGGAGACCGCGAAGCGAGGCGTTGCGATGCTGTTTCTTCCGCTCCTGTCGGTTCGATCGACTCCTGGTGGTGGTCTGCGATTACGTAGTTGCGGCGTCACAGCACTACGGACCGTTTCTACAATTCTCCCTTACATTACTCGGGGACAAAATAATAATAAAAATAATATTACTCACTGAGTTTAGGTCACAGACCATTACCTATGAGGACTGACTTACAATAAACACTGCACTTATACGATCCGGTGACAGAACAGACGCGGGGGATTCTGGGACCGTCGTCTGACGACTGCGGGTGACCGCTATTACTGGTCCAATGACCCGTGACCACGCCAAAGCACTTCCGGAACTTTACCGTTCGCCGGGGAATTCCATAGATCAAAAGCTTGTCAATTTAACCCTGGGATATGGGATAATCCAAAGAAATCATTCAGCTACGTGAATGAATAAAATTAGAATAAAAATTTATTATTTTCAAAGAATTTAGCTACTATATGAAATTATGCGAATTTTTATTTATTTTTTGCTGTTGGTAGATAATATAGTTCGCAAAATAATTGCGAGTATGAAAAATATGAATTCATGGAATTCCCAGTGTAGCGATAAGAGTTACTTGAATAGAATTTGATAAGCAATTTGTCTTCGAACGGTAGCTAGTAGTTACGTTGTTCGAACGAAAACCAGTTATCGTTAACGACTACTTTTTAACAAAAAATACTACGTCCGAATATATACTCATATAATTTATTCGCTAAATATTATTAGCTATAACGTATGCGTGAATAGCCAGTCGATTTCCGTACAGTTATACCAGGAATAGAAGGTATATATTCCGCTAGCTAAACAATATTGTCACCATTTCGAATACGCACGTGTACGTGAGCAGTGTCTATAATACAAAATTCAAAATTCAAATTTTTCTATAGTATAAGGTAGAAAAAGTGAATCTATTGCTTCGCTGACAGCTTTTATCAAACTGGTAAGTATTTAGTGGTGAATCTATGTATACAAGTTAAGGCAATATATCTTGACGATATTTAATCGATCCTAACAATTTTACCATGGGAATTATCCTGTGTTTGTGTTTCTATGTAAACACCTTATATAATACAGATGAAGATACAAATAAATTTTAGAGTTTATTTAGACTTCTTTTTTCTAATAGCCCATGCACATTAATTTTTTTTGAAGATCACTTAATGCCTCGCGAGTTACGAAAATTTGAATAATTACAATTTTTTTTTTTTGCACCATGAATAATTAATGTTTCGTGTACATACACCTATAGCTATAATATCTGTATTACTATTTGCTTATTTCACGCACGTAGACGGTTACCGTTTCGTCAAAACATCTCTTGACCTTTTGGACTAGATTAAATAAAAATTTTCCATTCTCATTCGTTGTATGTGAAAATATACTTTGAATATATATAATCAACTAAGGAAACGCGTAGTTTTGACTCCGTAGATTTTTTTTTGTTTTTAATAGAATTATGTACCCTCGACGACATAATATAAGGTTTTTGAAAAAGTAATTTTTTTTCCATACATCAAATGCTGTCAAATATTTGATTAATCTAAAAGTTATAGCTGAGTTTCGTAACTACATTTATAGATGGATAGAAGATATCCGTGAAAGGAATTTTTCGTTCGGTTGACCGTGAACGGCGATCATTCTACTGACCTAACAAAATTGTTACATGAAAGGAGAAGATAATTTATACAAATAAAAATTTTATGATGAGTTATCTTATTTATTTATTTTTATAAATCATAGGAATGAACATGATGTCAAAGCATCGTGGTTGGACTCAAATTTAGTAAATTAAAAAAAATCTATTCAAATTTTGTGTAAAGTTTCTCAAAAAAAAAAAAAAAAAAAAAAGGAAAATTTACTTTAGCGTACGTAATTTTGTTTAGCATCCGGTAAAGTAAATACAAATATTTTCCATTGATCTCAATAATCTGATATAATCTTTTAATCAATCGGTCAGAAAATTAACGATTGATCTTTCAACGAAATAACCGAACTATTTGCGCTTGGGGACTTGGGTTGTAAAATGTCACCCATGGGACTCGTGACTTTATCGTAATCCTACGACCCATCACGTCCCGGAACCCTTGACAATTAGCATCAATATCACACCCTTATAACGATAACATTTATAACCACATGGATCTATATTACCTAAGAATCGTGAGGGTATATATTTTGTTTCACTATATATACTTATAACGATAAAACAAAGAAAAAAAATAAAAACTATATGTACAATCGCGACCTCGAAAATATGTGATATTGGAAATGTTTGTTATAATTATTTTTCCACAGGCTAAGCTTGTGCAGTATACTTCCTTATAATAGATAAGATTCAAATAAGCTTACCCGTGTAATGAATTTTGAATAATAATTATATCGACGTTACGTCAAAGCTTTACTTACAGAAGACGAAATTGTATCGTACGTATAGAATACCTTAGACTAGATAAGTCGGAATGTACTTAAATTTTTTTCTTCTTTTTTTTTTGTAGAACTAAGATTTATAAAAAATGTAAATTTTACCCCACGTTTTTCTATATTAAACTCAAGTTTTAGCTCAATTATAATATACTATATACCTAAGCTCACTTGACTTTCTCGACCACGTATATATCTCGTCGTACTTACCATAGCTGCAAGTATGTATGTACTATGGTCTTCGTAAACTTGTGAGTACTTGAGCAAGCGAGCTCCTTTCCACCCAGTACGCGAATCGTTTCAAGTTCAAGTTGCCGAATCATTTTTACGAGTTATTTTTAAAAAATACGAGGGTACTTTGGTAAGAACACTGCACCCACAAATTCTTTCCTCTCTCTCTCTCTCTCTATTTTTCACATACTTGGCGAATTTGTCAATATTTTTTTCTCTTTTTATATTTCTCTCTCTCTCTCTCTTTCGTTTTTCGTTTTTCTTTAAATACAGCGACGAACGTTACCTCGGAATTACATTACGTATACATACATATAAGCATAGTCATATATCCCCGCGTAGTCTAGACTCGTGGAGAGCATAATAGGCGGAACTGAAGGAGGAACACGAAGAGCCTATCTACCTACCTACTTACCTATACCCATGTCTCCTTCGAGCAGAGTGGTGCTGCACAGCCCTTCGCAACGGTTCGCCTCGGTGACTACAGACCACGGAGTTGAATCAATTAAAGTTTAATCCGGAACTCGGGTCCTGGGGGTTGCACCGGTTCCAAGGCTCGAAGGGGGTGACGTTGCGTCGTCTTCTATCCCAGGGAACCGTCTCCCCGTCCCCTAACTCTCTCCCCTTTATCCCCCTTCCCCCCCCCCCCCCCCCCCCACCCTCCTCCTGGTTCGACACAATGACAGAAACACCAAGTGAGGGTGTAACGAGTACGAAATACGAAATGCGAAATACGAAATACGAAATACGAATCGCCTTCTCTTCGCGGCGAGGGTTCGCGAGGTATATCCTCGATCCCTGCAGCAGGACCCCCCTCAGCGGTTCGGAGACTGTATCGCTTACGACGACGGGGTCCTGGACAATGGAGCCTTGCAACGGGCGGAAAGAATAGTTATCCGTAATGCGGGGCGACGCGTACGGGGTGATCCGACCGGAAGTTTCGATCGCACGGCCTTTTTCAATCGGGGGATTCCCCGCTGAGAGACCCCTCGCACTACTCTATCTACCCATTCCGCCAAGCTACGATCAGAGCAGACCGTCCGAGTGAATTAGACGCGATTAATTAGCTCGTCGCGTAGTTTGCCGTCCCACCAACCGACGCTCGACGGATATTGACGCGGTCTGATCGCTAGTCCATACTACCGTATGTCGACACTAAGCCCGTTCACAACGACGCGTCTTGCAGCCTTTTGTTCGGTGGCAAAGTGGACCGATTATCGATATGATTGAACGTTTCTTGTTCCTCGGCTTTACGAAAGTATGTGAATCCAGAATTTTAATCAATTTAAATTAAAATTGTCAATCGAGTTGGTATTAGATCGTAAAAAGAAACTTTCCTTGGTGAAATGTGTGGTGGTAGATCAGACTTGAACTGAATCACCGAAGATCAACCGTTTTAGAAACTTTCCTAAAACAAGAAATACAAACCAAAAAAATATAAAAACGAAAGTTAAATCAAAATGAAATGAAAAAAACCCTGAGCACAAATAAACTAGACAATACAGTTAAAACTCTAGTTTCTAATCGCCCTAACGTGGCGATGACTTGATTGGCTTTAGATTGACTTTAGTTTCCGATCTAGCGATTCATCGAGAGGCTGTTCAACCCCTAAATTCGTATCAGCGTTTCGGTGTGACGATAGATATATCGTGGCTCTTGAAAACTGGCCGTAATATCTAATTCACAAGATTGCCAAGCATCCCGTCCCCCCCATCGACTATCGTATAATAAACATATGTCGTATTTGGCACTAGCCATGATCTCAGAACTGCAGGCCAAAAGACAAGAACATAGTAGAATTATAAGTTTTCGTAGAAAAGGAAGACGAGCGCCAATCAATATCCTGGAATATTGCCAAAACGAAAACATCGAATGACGCAATTTACTCAGCTGTACATAGACACAGATATATGTTACATGTATGTATACATATTCCATACCTGTGCCACACAAATTTTCTATTTCCTAACTTTTTACCTACGTAAAGTAAATCTTTATCTATTTCAAAATCGCCTTGAGAACTATTTGAATAATTACGAATATGCTATAGAAGATTTTCAGATTTTATATATCGTAAAATTTCTGCACCCTTTTTCTAAGAAAAATCTCTTACCCTTTGGCCTTTGACAATATGCCTATATAAGCTTTTATTATTTTGCCACATGGCGTATTATAGCGGCTTGGGATATGAGAAAAAATTATAGAGACCTTGGGGGTTGTTGACCAACCCAAGATCTTTGATTCCTTAGGTTCCATTTTGCGAGTTGCGGCGCCTTCCGCCTTCCGCTTTCCGCCTTCCATCTTCTCCGCTTTACGAATGCTCTCGTATCTCCGCTGACCCGTAAAGTAATTTCTCATTTTTCCCCCGAGACAAAAGCGCAGTAAATCTTATTGTTCTTTTGTTGGTAATTAAGAGAGCTGAATTAGTTCGCAATTGTTCTCCGTCGGATAATAAATAAGATTCCAAAGAAAATTCCTTCACAATCCAATTCCGCCCGACTTATTTTCACAGAATTAACGACCCACGTACTTTTTCCACATCTTTTTTGTCTTTTTTTTTTCTTTTTTTTTTTTTTTGTTTTCTCTTCATACCTATACCTATATACTACCTCGTACGATTATCAACTGTCAATATAATAATCAACCTTATTTCAACGAATTGATTAAATCCATTTAATCTAATCTAATCACATCATAAATCTAAGAATCAATATTTACCATATTCTTATAAGAATTTTTATATTCACACATAAATTTAATACCTCGCTTATACATCCGCATATAACTCAACGATACAAGAATCAAGGAGAGTTTGTCCAGTCCTGTGCAGTATTGGAAACGTGAAAAATTTTTTTAAAAATGTTGACAATCGCGGGAGCTTTTGCCATTTGTCAAATAAACGCAGTTAATCCCGTTATAGCCAATCCAGAGCAGTCGCGGGGGGGTTGGGGGGAATTGCAAGGGAAGAGGGGGGCAGGAATTGGTAGTACAAGGGAACGTAGGGATACGCGGCACAGTGCTGATTGCAGCGGGTAATGACAGCGGAGGGTGAGCAGTAGCCTGGAAATAAGTAAAAATTTAAAATTTAGTTACACTTCGCGTGGCTGGGTTCGCGTGTGTTTGCGATGTGGCCGCACACCCCGTACGTACGTATATATATATATATATATATATATATACCTACCTACTCCTTGTAGATGAGTCAGCAACATCAGTAACAGCAACAGCAACATCAACACCGACGGTAACAGCGACGGCAAACGACAGAGCTACGTAATAAGGGAGTAGGCTTTAATAAGGGCTGCCGAATTTCACACTGACTTGGTCCGCCTTGCGTTTATAGGGCGGGCGAATGCATCATGGGTTATATGGTACAGTATACAGTTGCAAGAACTACGAGGGGGTTTCGATTCGGGGAGTTGAAAGGGCGGAGATGCTGGGCGTGTGGCTGATTGTCCGAATAAAGTTGGCCGGGTGCCTATGGGTAACCAAGGAACAAGTCAAGGACGATATATCCAGAACTGAGAACGGGATAAGATGAGATATATACGGGGACGTATAGCTGCACCTAACCGATCAACAGCTAGATTATTGAAGTATTAAAACTTCCCTCATAACTCACGTACCAAATGGTCTGACCCGTTTTCTGCAGATACCTTATACAGCTCAAGAGCGTCGTACATATGCAGAGCTGATCCTTTCGATGCTGATATAATTAGCTACTATCGTCAACGATTTTTTATTCTGATCTTTTCACCTTAGCTTTTTACTAAGAATTTGAAAACCAAAAAAATCAATCTTCGAGTATTGTTCCGCGATTAGAATAGGCATCAAAGATTTGTTGCTGAAGTCGAAGTCGTATTTTGAGGAAACAAAAATTAAAAAAAAATATATTTTCTTTCTATTGAGTTACTGATGTTATAAGTATGCATAGTGAATCTAAATGGATTTATATCCACGTGTGTATAGAATGAAAAATAAAAAAAAGAAAATAAAAAAAAAATTAAATAAATAAAAAGTACGACATAGGAGGCATTAGACGCGCTTGCATTGAGGAGGATTGTTTTAATGCCATTTAAACTAATCGAATTAGAGGAACGAAGTGATGTGGCGATATGGGCTTCGAGCTTTCCCGAGGTACGGTGGCAAGGGGATTCCCCTGCGCGACTCCGCAGCTGCCAAGCGCAGCGCGATCGCTCGACCGGAAGTAACGCGACTACTGCCTGCTACACGTCTCTCCCCGTTCGCGCTACCCAACTTCCATTCCCTACCCATCCCTGCCTGGTCGCTGCTGTTCCTGCTGTTCCCGCTGCTCCTGCTGCTCCTGCCGCTGCTGCTGTTCTCCTCATAGCCGCAATTCGCCACCCTCTCTTGTCATTTACATGCGTGTGCGTATAGTTTGAGGTACACGCGTAACCCGCGTGGCTAGGTACCAACATATCTAATCGAGGGTTGTACTAGTTAACGTGAAAACCCACACACAACTTTTTCGATGTATGTATGTGTGTACATACATATCTATAAATAGTGTTCACCTATACCTATAGGTATATAAAATATCAGGAGGAGTTGTGTTGTGTAAATTTGTTAACGTACTACATACGATGTACAAATATAAAGGGGAGAGAAAGAGAAGTAAGGGGATGTAGTGAGTATCGCGAAAGTCGAAGCAGGTGATCCCTGAAAACTGGTCCTAGAAAGAATCGAACGAATAGAATAAAGCGTTGGGAAATATGGATAATGCTTCTGATTCGTCGTTGAAAACGATCATTTCGGTTTATTATATACACATTGTATATAAGTCTTTGAGAATAGCTTTTTCTTCTTCTCTGTTCTGTCCATTTTTTTCTTTTTTTTTTTATATCGTGTGGCTACAGCCAAGGGGTTGAAACACGTTTCCCTCCCTGTGCTTTTGTCTTGCTAATGTTACCGCCATGTTTTACCTCCAAGACCATAATGCAGTGGGTACTACATGTGTGCCTATGCAAATTAAACCCAAATCAGACTTGGAGAGGGACGAATTACGATTCATTTTATATACCCTGGATTTTACTCGATCAAATTTATGCAAGTCGGAAAAAGAGAAGTAAAAAAAAATATCCAGTTCTTATAGTTTGGGGAGAGATCGTACCTATTATCAAAAAATAAGATGACTCGCAATGAGATAGACGATTTTTCTTATCCATATATATTCATTATTCTTCATTCTGCACAATATCTATACTCTGTAAATTATTTCAACATTTGTGCACCAAAAAAATTACTTTGACCAAAATTTTTAATGTCAATCGATTGTGTACTCTAACTTTTACCGGATTCTTTAAAAAAAAATTCTTAATCATCGGACTGTAATCAGCAGAAAAAAAAAAAAAAAATAATAAGATCAGAAAGTGTCTGTGTACATACAGATAATTCTACTTAATATAAAAGAAACTGATTTACACGATAAGTTAAAGCCGTTGTTTCATCTGTATAAGTATACATACCTATAGGTATATATGAATGTGAAACAAAAAATAAAATAAAATAAAAAAGTATTAAGTAATCCCCACGTGAAATACAGATCGAATGATATCCGTGAAAGTGTTCCAGCGATATCTCAAAAGATCTGCTCCACACCCAGATACATAAACCTATATATGTATACCTACCTATATAACATACATACATACTTTTATACTACGATGTAGTATAGATTTAGAAATACAGGTTGTAAAAAATTCTAACACCCGATGAAACGACGCGATGGCATTGAGATAAATAAATCGGGATCACGGTTTGCGTCCGGCCGTCCATCTATCCATCCATCCATCCATCCATCTATCCGTCCGTCCGTCCGTCCGTGCGTTCGACGCGCATGGAAGCGTGCGTCGCGGTGCCCCGCGTCGCCCCACCCTTCGAAAGTCACCCCTAGTGTTTCCTCCGCAACCCTCCTATCGGGAATGCTCCGCCCCATGCTGCCGCCACTGCCACAGCCTCCCTCGCGCCCTTTCCTCTCTCTCTCTCTCTCTCTTTTTATCTCTCTATCTCTCTCTGTATCTCCCTCTCGGAAAATATATGTATACATATAACTTATATACATACGTATCTACGTATATAATATGCGATGGTATCATATATATATATATACGTTTGTGTGTAATGTATGGATAGACGAATGCGCGTAGACCGACCACGTTTTTAGATATGATGGTATTACACGTGTGTTGGTACGTATATACATACCTATACGCAAAAGCGACGTGTCCATCTGTAATTTACAATATATTCAATATTCTATAGTTATTATGTATTTATATAGTTATCCAAACTGTCTTTCCATTGTGAGTTTAACGTTTCACGAAATAGTGACTGTAGTAAAAGATTTGCGAGTTTTTTTTTTTTTTTTTTTTTCTCGTAACTTCTTCACCCTTCACCCTTCGACGCTCGACCTCTTCTCTTTCCGATTTTCTGGCTCACTCAGCCCTTTACCAGCTCGTCCATTCCTGACCCCGAAGTCCAACTTCTCATTCGGTGCTAGTCATTTCTTTGTTTATCATCCCTGGGCCAAGTATCACTTCTCCTTTTTCAGCTCTCCTCTTTACCCTCTCTGTGGCACTCTGCGAACCCTTAAGAATTTTCCATTGGTCTTCGTATATTATACTTGCCTTTATATACTTGGAGATATTCACCACGGTTAGCAATGTATACGTTTGATAAAATCATTGAATCACAAAGCGAAATGAAAGAAAGTCGAGTATAACTGGTTCATCTTGGAAAATATTTGGGAATTTGTTTTTTTTTTCTTTATTTTTTTTTTTATAATTTATATTTTACTTTTTGTATTTCTGTGTGGAAGGTTAAAACTCGAATAAAAATTCAAAGTAAACCGGCGATATAACGTACCTATATATACTCGTATACCTATAAGATATCTCGAGGATCAACCGAAGCGACGTTATGCTTGAAAACTCGTAAATAAAAAGGATACACCTAAAGGTTTCGATTTGGATTTAGCTTAGGGTAGTACCTATATAGCTTTCACAGTCGCCCGGCTTGCAGCAAACAATTTTAGGTGGTTTGGGCTCTCGGCTTTAGGACTTGGGATTTGGTTTCAACGCCCGCCAGATATATACCTATGTACCGTGATCCAAACGGCGCCGTTTGATCCCGGCTCTCAGGTCAACGATTAAATCTCGAAATAACTTTGAAAGTTATTTGAAACCAGCCGAATCTTTTTACCCGACAAAGATACTCGCCCGCGGCGCAACTAAAATTGAATTGCTTTTAATTCTTGTTTTATATCATTCATATACATCCATATACCTATGCATATATACCATATACCGAAATAGTATATCTGTGTACATACATACAAACCTATATACCGTGTATATACTCACCGTATTCTATAATCAAACACGTGGATTTTGTCGTCCAGGGATAAACAGGAGGCCTCGAAAGCTCTCCAACCTTTACTATTTAATCGAAAGCCCCTGAATGGCGCGAAAGGCCAGGAAGCCACATCCAATACATTAGCGTTGGTACATACATACCTACGTTTACGTATTACGTACCCAGTCCACCTCCATCAATAGAGAGATAGAAACTGCGCTGATGCCAGCTATTCGGAAGTGATTCAGATATTACCTACCTACTAAAACTCCCTGAATTCTACGAGGGAAGCTAGCTGGTTATATTAATTTATCTCTGCAACCTGTATCGTCAGAGAGTTTGAGGTCGGTTGTAGGTTGGAAACCTACGTATATCGTGTATTAATTTTCCCTAAGTAATTTGCTAATTGAAGTTAAGATTTCTCTTCACTTGTTGGAATTATTTTAAATATTATTTTTGACTGAATTGAGAATTCATATGAGTTGGAAAATTTTATGCAAAGAAGAAAGTACGAGTTCAACCTTATAAAATAAAAAAATAAAGAATAAAATAAAATGAACGATTTGAAAAGTGCCCGTGTTCAAAATGGAACCACTTAACATCGAGTTTATTATATGTGTCTAAGCTATATGATCCCTGTATTAATACCGAGCGCATAAGATAAAAAAATCCTGTAGCTACTGAACCGAAAATCAAAACCTTCGTCCAAAAGCTAAAAGTTTTTCGTCTTCTCTTGGTAAAGTCTGAAAAGGTCTTCGAAGTTTGGTTACGGGATAGACGGATATCATAGGTAAACCAAGATGCCACGATTGATACAACTTCTATTCAAAATCAAGGCCGACCCTCAAGGATTTCTCAGAAATACCACGACTGTGTATATAGGTATAGGTATATGCGTATACTCTTGTGTATATGTTTAGTACAGAAGAGCTTTCGAGCGAGAAAGTCTTGATAGATTCACGGGTGCGTACATACGTATACAAGAATTTCATGTAAGTATATTTGTAGCTTACACTTACACTTAGCTCTGACATCTGTCGCTTTCTCTCTCTTCTGATTCTACATTGCGTGTAGAAGCGTTGGTACGGCAAAGGATGTGAAATCGACTTCACTCGACTTGGATGCCATGAGAGGTGGAAGGAGGCATGAGGCCAACCAGGGTAATTCGGGGGACCTTCGCCTTTCATTAGTCGAAGTAGGCAGCGTAGCCGAGTACATATAACCACTACGAGCACACCACATAGCCAAGCCGAGAACCAGACCGCCTCAGCCTCAGCCTCAGCCTCAGCCTCAGCCTCAGCCTCAACTTCAATCCAACCATCCGAGCTCGTCTTTCGTACGGTTGAGTCGTTTTGAATGAATACAATGGCAAGGAGGCAGATCATATTGAATATGAAAACGGGAAATCAACGAACTGGCTCCCACCACGTTGGATTCCATAGCTTACCAGCCTGCCTGCCTGTTTCTCCACGTGTCTGCCACCACTGCGGTAACGTTAAAAGAGAAATCTTCAAGCCCAACAACCAAGGCTTGGGAGGGATGCTTCGTTGTTAATCAACTCGGGAATTTTTATTTTATTTTTGGGTAAAAATAAAACGCGTTTGTTCCATGATTTAATTGGTACCATATCGAACTTTTTCAGTAAAACTAAAAGAAATAAAAAAAAAAAAAAATCACAATAACGTGGAATACAGATATGAACAACTGATTTTCTACGAGTTATAAAAACATCGTGGTACCACTTGGATTTACTGTAAAGAATAAATACTCGAATCAGCAGTTTTCATCCGGAATCTACTCGTGATACGAGTATATATGTGTAGATAATTAGATATGTACCCATGAAGGTAGGTATATCTGTGTAGAACGTACGAAACAAGGAGATCCTCGAATCTTTGAGCTGCGAATGTTGGATGGGACTGGTTGAGTTCAGGAGATCGGTGAAGCTCCAGAAGGAAGACTCTCGAGGCCGCCAAGAGGGCCTCACCAGCGAACGTACCTACACGCTCTACAAAGCTTATTATATGGTATCCCGGCCCGAGGTAGATAGGTAGTCAGGTAGGAAGGTACGGCACGAACCAAGTTAAGTTGATGATACTCGAAAAACATCCTTCGTACCATCTCTCCTGCGCTGCTACGTCCTCAAGTAACCAAGGACGACGACTGGTACCGAGTTTCTCTTCCTACCTACGACGATTCTCCAGTTATAGTTATACTTGCTCCCTTACGGATCCGCGAATTCGGAGATCGCACGCTACTCTTTTCGACATTATATTTATTCCATAATTGCATACACCTCGCGACCTCATGAACCTATACGAATAATCTGCAACGACCTGCAACCGAGTACTTCAGTACACTACTCTTTCTTTACCTACTCGAATATTTTCACCTCGAAATCCTACAAAAGAACTTCGCTGTACAGCTCGGGTCGTTCCGAAAACCTGCAATAATCTTCGGATGAGGGTTAAAAATTATTGCATAAAAGGTGAAGCACTGTTATTATATATGTTAATTTTTTTTTCAGGAACAACATCATCCCATAATGGAGTGCAGATAATCCTGAAGTCATTTTTTTTTTTCGTATGGACACAATGTACTACAATTACACGAACTCTCGTCGCGCTTTATCAATTTTGAATATAAAAAATTTGACGCTAATGTGACTTGAATTCTTGAAGTATAGGTAAATGGTTAAAATGCACTTGGTCTTCGAGGTGATCTGACCACCTGGGATAAGGTGTTACGCGGTGGAGCTCCGTGGGTCGACTGATCGCCTTCTACGTCGAAGACCTTTATATATAGCCTTCCCGAATTTTGTGGTCCAGTTAACTAGAAAACCTTGTGCTTATCCAACTTGGAGCCGCTGCAAAATTACACGCCGAACCTATCAAACCGTGAAACCGGTATTAAGCGTCACACCAGCGAGCACCAGCGTCGGGATCCTTGGCGTCGGCAGGGTAAATGCATGCCTCACCGCCGTGATGTCGTTCCTTACATATATCTATACATTGTACATACATACATATATATATTAGGTACATCTCTATGTCTATCTATCCCTTACACGACCGTCTCCAGACCGATTCGAAGGAACGACATAAGGTCCGACGATTTCGCATTTTCACACGAAGTGCAAATGTCAAATGTGTTTGAAGCAGCGTTCAAATACGAGTAGAATTTAAGCCCGGTTTGATGTTTGGTCTTGCAACGAACAGAATGGAGAGGATAAAAACAAAAAAAAACAAAAATGGGAGGAGAAACAAAAATTTATATTTCGCTTGAAATCCCCACAAAATACGAGAACGGATCGTGGTTTTTACAATTCGTGGTAATTCTAGCCTGAACCGAAAGAAAGATTGTTTTCGTTTGATAAATATTATCTCATGATGAACTCTGCTGAGTTCAGCTATCGTTAAACTCAGATCCTTTTTCGCTGGACTCTAATTACAGAATAATTAGTACTTTAACGAACCAACACTCGAAAATTGCGATCTGACAGCTCGCATTTTCTCAGCACTACAGCCCATTTTACACATACCATTCACAATTAAATTCTTTCGAATCGATACTAGAGTGCCAATTTAATAATTAATCAAAAATTGGCATACGGTATGTAGGACGCTTTAACGCACCCTATATACAATCCATTTTTAATTTACGGGTGCATTTCAAACACTTATTTAATACCATATATAGTACCTACTGGTAGTGACGTTGCTCCTCTGTCATGCTGATTAGGATCTAGACGTGTGCATGACCGGCGTTCCCTCTCTGGATGTTAACACTGCTAGTATACCTACTGACAGCCAATTTCAATACACAACCTAACCGAGCGACGTATGTAAAGTTAGCACTAGGCGAGAGAAAAACTATTTGCACACCACTCCTCTGGACTTCCCGTATTCAAACTCGGTCTACAAATAACGGCGCTTAGTACCGTAATTCATCAGTCTTATTGCTAGTCTCTTCTGGACCAACGTTACATAGAAAATAAATTAACTTATAATTATTTCAAATTATATTCACACGGTTTAATCCCAAATTTTATTCAATTGTAATCATAGCTTTCACGTTTGTGATATAAAACTAGAAAAAATATACTTTTACACGAGTCTACTTAGTCACGTGGGAAATTTAACCCCCGATAACACTTGTGAGTTGAAATTTGTTTTCGTTTTTTTTCTGTGACTTCTATGTGTATAGATGGTCAATATACTTTTAATCACTGGTGAACCGTTAAGTTTCGGTTAAGTTACTTTAATTGCGATTTAAGAATCTTGTAACGTTCGTTCGGTAATAAACGGCGAAGATTATTGATGCTTATTCAAAACGATTCATTTGTAATAATTTGATTGCATTATTTTTTATTTTTTATTTTTTGTGAAGTGTTTTCGTCTTGTTATAGGTACTAACCATCGGTTCTCATTGAGATTATGAGAACGGTGTTTGAAAATTAATGGTGAAATTTACACTCGTTTAGTGAACGTAGGTATTGTGATATGAAAAAAAAAATTTATAAATAAAAAAAAATTCTTTTTTTTTGTTGCAGCGATACTAATTACACGCGAAGATGGTTAATCTCTTGATCCTTATCGTCCCACTCGTATTTTCTATGGTAACTTGCGAACTGGAGGTTGCTTATGAATGGAAATACATCGACTACATGTGGGAGGATAAAAACCACAAACAGGAGGCGATTGATTCTGGAAATTACAATGCCACGCAAATATTTGCCATCGATGTTGATCGTGCCAAAGGTAAATAACGATTTTTGTTCGATATCGAACGTTTGAGATGATTTTTTTTCCCCATCACGTTAAAAAAACAAAAATTGAAATGGATAAAATTTTGGTGGTTGAAAAAACAAGGAAAAAAAAAAAGAAATATTCAAAAAGCAGATTCATAATCAACCGCCAAAAAATTTACCGTATCAGAAACGATAAACGTAAAGCATCTAGATAACGGTCTTCTGACCCCTGACCCTCCAACTATTTATGGGTACGTAAAAACATAAATTGAACCAACAGGATTAGCCCCTATTCGTTATCCTGTCCGGTACCACGATATGCGCTCGATGTTGTTGTACGAAGATCACTAAAATAATATATAGATATATAGAAGCTGGATCCTGATGTGATATCAAAAAAATGTTAAATAATTTCCAATTTAGTTCGGCGGTCGTAAATTTATTTAACGACTTAGGAACTCGTAATGATATATGTACATATATATACATTTTTATTTTTTTCCATCTTACATACCATGAGAAGAACAATATACGAATCGTGTATATACCTAGACCTAGTTATTGACTAAAAAAACTTCAACGGTAATCAAACTGTTTACTTAAGAAAAACTTTTTCATCAGATGGACGCATCTTTGTTACAACTCCAAGACAACTTGGCGTCCCAGCATCTCTTTCAACTGTGTCCGACGAACTCGGGGAAGGTGGTCCCCTATTAGAACCTTATCCGGATTGGTCTTGGCATCAAAAAACAGACTGCACCGGTATCATCAGCGTTTATCGAGTCAGGGTAATTAGCGAATATAGGATTAAACTCTAACTTCGAACGTTTATAATCTCGGGATTTATTTATTCATTGCAGATTGACCGTTGCCAGAGACTTTGGGTATTAGACACTGGTAAAAACGGAGAAGAACAAGTCTGTCCGACTCAGCTTCTGGCTTTCAATTTATGGAACAATCAACTTGTTAAAAGAATAACAATACCATCAAAATACGCGACAAATGCCAATGGAAAAGGACTTCTAATCACTCCGGTCGTAGAAACCCATGGACGACATTGTGAATGGACAGATGTGAGTGAAAACAGTGAACAGTTGTCTAAATCGAATAATCTTTCGATCAAGATAAAAAATTTTATACGTTAATTAACAGGTTTACATGGCCGACGTGGAAGGCTTCGGACTTGTGGTTTATAACGGGAAACATTTACGACGTTTTACCGATTCGAGTTTTTATCCTGAGAATGACCACTCGGATTTCACAATTGCAGGAGAGAGTTTTCGACTACCAGATGGACTATTTTCATTAGCACTGAAACCCGAACGTGGAACTGAAATCAAACCTGAATATACTTCGACACGCTTATATTACAGACCCCTTGCATCTCTTAAGCAGTACGGCGTATCGACCAGAGATTTAATTCAAGAATCTCATCGTTCTGAAAGACCAAAGTATCAAAAATTTAATTACACGTTTCCCGCTCAAGTTTCTACCGAAGATTTTACCTCAGATGGTATTTTGATAATGGGATATACTAATCCGCCAGCAATTGCTTGCTGGAATACCAACAAGGTTATGAAAAATAAGAACGTGGTAAGATATTGGTAATTTACCAAAATCATGGATGTAAAGTTGATAAAGAGTCAATCATTATCGGATGTACGAAATTTATTTTAATCTTTATTTTCTTTTTATCTGCAGGTAATCATTGCCCAGGATGATGAAACGCTTCAATTCGCCAGTGGTCTAAAAGTCAAAGGTTCTCATTTATTGGTGTTGACAAATCGTTTTCAGAAAATAATGGCGGGAACCCAGAATTTTAACGAAATAAACTACAGGATTCTCATCGAACCGAATATATATAATCTAATTCGTGATACTACTTGCGCACGTTAACAAACTATCGTATTTAATCGGAAATAACCAAATTAACAATATAATTTGTTATCATCTAAATAAGTAACAATAAATTATCAAGTCAAAATATCAAAGTCCAATACCATAATTTTTACTATACTTTCTACTCCTGCTTCTTCCACTTCTTCTCTTTTCAACCCTGTCATCTATACTTACGATTGTGATGAACTAAACAACAAATCAAATTTTGGAAAACTGCATGCAATTGCAAATGAAAAATACATACATGCATTCCAATTTCGAAATATCTCTGAAAAGTGTCATCCCCGACGATGACGAGATCCCGCAAGTTTATCCTGAGGCTTTTCACAAACAACAGAAAACAATAGATCACTCTATCCGAGGGAAACTGCGTCCTATAATAAGACGAAGAAATCAATATCTTTCCGCAAGACACTTTGAGAATATACCTACTTCTCTCGTTCGCCGAAGGTGGGAGGGGGAGGTTGAGGTAGCAGTTGGGTTGGTATGGGGGTTTGGGATCGGGGTTGGGATCTGGTTGGAAAGGAGATGGGCGAGAGGAAAGTTCATAGTTTTAAAACAAAAGGAGAAAAAGAATACGAGAGCGATAAGGCGGATGAGAAAGCTGGAAACAGGAGCAGATGCCAACATTCTTCTTGCCTGACTTGACTCCCCCTCGGGCACCGACAAACAGGCGAAGCAGGTTTTCCTACGGAGTAGAGATCTGGCTATTCGTCGCCGTTTCAACTACCTATACAATTTCTATATCGTATATACCTACATATATACGTATATCGTAAAAGCGTAGATATTTCGATCATGCAGAAGAAAATCATACAGAAAAATTTAACAAAATTATACATACACACAGTCATTCGTAAATAATAATTTTCAAAAATCAAAAATGTAAAAAAGATGGATAGTTTTTGTAAATACTTCTGCCAATTAAAAGAATTCCACTTACTCCTCGTCGTTCCAACAAAAAAATATAATATCTACATAATTTTACAATTATATTGTTACAGACGATTGTATAAATTTTTATATATTTGTTGCGATGTCCTGAAAATCAATTATGTGCATTCTGATTGCAATTTATACCAATATCACGAATGCAATAACGATATTGTTTCAGTTGTGCTTTTTTCTTTAGTACAAAGAAAAAAAAAAAAAAGTGGGAACGAAATAACATCAACAAACTGTAGATTCAAGAATAAGGGGAGCTGTACTGTTTTACATATAAATATATGCACCCGTTTATATATACGTACGTAACATACATACCTCCCCATTTTCTGAGTCTGACCCTCCTGGATACACGCCTACATCGCCATCTTATCTCTCGTTTCTCTATCCCCAGGATCTCCGTCTCTGGAAGCAAAAAAAAAAAAAAAATAAGGAAAATAAAATAAATGAAAATAAAAATTTACTGAATCAGAAAAACACGTGATGATTGTACATACTTAGGTATACTCGTATGTATAATACATGCACCTTGCATTGACGTTGAAACTGTTTAATTAAAAATTTATATATTGTAACAGGTGCTGGAAGGTTATAGATACCAACGTTTACTAATACCAATAATTTTTAGTACGTATACGAGTCGTACCTACTCGTAATACGTAGTAAACAATTGGTCTCAATCGAAGGACTACTGTACTTGAAAAATAATTGAATATACGAGTATAGACTTATAACCGATAAGTAGAAGTAGGTATAGTACCGCGAGTAGTTCTAATTAGACCATTTTCCCTTGGGATAAAGTATAATCGTTGTAAGGACATTGGGTTATAGAAATAATTGTAGTACAAGAGGTAGTCCCATGGCGTTCGGGTCCACGCGCCCGATACACATGGCATCGATTTCACGAACAATACCATACGAGAAACGTGGCGACTACCTCGGGTGTACGTGACGCTAGCAAGTCAAGCGTTTCAGCACACAATAGACGCGGCTTAAACGGCAGTAATTATATTTGCGGCGAGTGCCGCCTAGCTGGGTGGCTGGCTTCGAGGACCATGACCCAGGAAATATACACACATACACTCTCATATACTTACTTGATTCACACATCATGGATCTAAAAATAAAAGAAAAAGTAATAAAAGGCGAGAAAAAGGATTTTCCCTCAACTCGAAAAAGCTTTAGGAAAATCACCCCTCACCACCCACAAAGAAATAAAAAAAATAAAAAAAAATTAAAAATTCTTTACCCATCGTTTCCCCCTAATATGTTCCGTGAATTTAGATGAGAATGAGTTTATTCTGTGTTAAAGTTAAATAACTACAATATTATGAATATTGCGGTCGTATGTGGGTATAAAATGCGTGTAGGTATATGGACTGCGTATAGTAGGTGGGAAAACGTTGGATAAGGTATACGTATGCAGGGTATATCAGCAGAGCTTGTAGAGTACAGTACTGAGTCAGGGGTGGGTTTGTACCACGTTCACTTTTAGGCTCCCTCTTCGTTATTAATGGCAATACAAATCTGTAGAGTCATCGAGGACTCTTCAATCTGAATGCCTTCTGCCAGTGACGTCACACGCCCACGTTTTGTTGTGTTTTATATTTCGCGGCTCGAATGACTCAATGGCTTCTACGGCAGTTTCTCCGCATCTCGATGGAACGGCGCCCACGGAACCGCGACCGGCAACCCCATCGCGGTTTTGTCGGCATCGAGGACAACCCCTTTTCCCCACATTTTATACCCTCTGCTTGCCGTCCGCCTATACCAGAAACATTCAATTAACTTTTTTCATTATATATAGATATGTATGTTACATATATATACCTACGTACCTTGAATTTACTATTCAAATATTTTTTTGGCGGTTTCATCCCACAACAAATTCTTCAACCCTTGATTTAAAAATACCCAAATTTCAGACAGAAGCTAAGTTCTTCAAGAATGACGATCGCATGTATGAGTCCGGTATTTTTTGCTACCAAGAATTGTATGTAAAAAGAAGAATGTGTTTTTTTTTTTCGTTTTTATCAAAGATATGATCCGTATAAAGGATGTTTGAATTGAACCCGAAGGATCCATTTGTCTTTCGTCCTTTTTAATTACATGAAAAAAAGAATAATAATAATAATAATAATAATAACAATAATGAAACCCGTAACAAAGGTGCATCGAGGTACTTGTCTTCCCCAACGAGCTGCTCTCGAGTAAGATACGAAAGTGGAGTATGCTAAGAGGCGGACAGACAACGAAGGGAGAGGAGCAACGAGGAGCGATGGTTACCGAAGCGAGTCCTGATCGCGTATCCCGTTGAGATTTTCGTCCGCTATAAGGTCGGTTGGGACTTGGGCAAGTGAGCGTCCCAGGAACCGTATACCTACCTACTACTAAAGGTCGATAAAATTTCTCGGAGAATTTAGGACGACGGTTCTGACGTCGCCGGGGGTTCAATTGCTTCCCGACTTTCTCTTAGGTTTTATTGCCGACCCGATGTTCCAGGCCTTCCTTACTGCCTCCGCGAACAATACTCTACAGCACACTCTCGGGGATCCTCTCGAACCGTTTCCGGACGGCATTGATCGCGGACCCAGTCGCCGATCATCGTTGAAAGGACAATGGCGTCTGGCAAGCCGCAAAACTCACTCGGATACGGTCTACATTATATCCTCGATCTGAGAATACTCCGGTCAATTTCAATTTGAATCTAACGTTTAAAAGAAATTTATCGAATGTCTTTATCTATGTCTTATATACCTACCATAAATTCTAAGCAATAGATCTCGATGATGTGAACTCTCGTTGAGGTGTTGCAGTCACATCGATCTCAAATTTCTACGAAAACAATGAAGCGATTTAAATTGGCACAGATATCAAATGATAACGAGCTGTAGTTTGACGTAAAGATGATGAGCATTACCATACGTATCAATCTATCTACATCTATCTATCTATCCATCCAGCCAGCCACGAATACCGGAGCAGTAGAGACTATAATGCAAGCTGCAGCAGCGATGCATTCGGCGTCAATAACGAGATGCAGGAAGTGCGGGTTGCCCCGGAGGGGATACTCGGACGTAGAGCCAAGCAGAGGGCTGACTATCCCGAGGGTGAGGGCGCCGATGTCCGCTCCAACGATCGCCACGTAATCAGCGGCTAATTATAGGATAGATATCCGGTAGCCTAGCTCTGCTGGTCGAGGTTAGCGAGAGGCTTGTATGCCCTCGCGAAGGACCGAAGCCAATATAACCTCGACGGAATGGGAGGGCTTGTGGGAGGCAGATAGATAGTTAGATAGACGGATGGATCAACCGTATATGTATACCAAAGGCTAAGCTAGGCAAGAGAATCCAGTAGCTTCGGGCACCGAATATGTCGCTTGAATATCCAAACGTTAACTTCACTCCGTAATGGATATCGTCAAATAAACGTTATGTATGTACATCTACATGAACAAAAGGCCTCGAAATTATGGCTACTGTATCAAGTCCGAAGCTAGATGCACGTCAGTTCTTTGGAGTTGGGTTTTTCGAAGCGGACGTTTTCCTTCGTGATAATTTAATATATGTTTTATTTTGTTTTTTATTTATTTATTTTTTTTTGTATGGGTGAAAGAAGAGAGAGAAGTCTCGGACTGATTTGAATTTCGTAAAAAATAATTAGGTAACGGTGCAATCCTCGGGGACGTGGCCAGAAAACGTCATCAAAGATACCATCTTGATCTCGAGTGCTCCGGACTAAGCTTGACTGACGTTTTTGTGCAGGCGTTCATGGGTGTCCCCGGTGTCAGTCGCTTCGGGTGGTCCAAGAGAGGGCGTTTCGTCTCCCTCTTAGTCGATCCCTTGGCCCCCGATATCCCCGACGTTACCATAGCCCTAGGTTGACCCGGGAACCCCTCGGGCCAAACGCTTACTACGAAACACAATTCGCCTAGGTTCACTGCCACGTGGCAACCGCGAGTTCAATGCAACGATCACGGTGTTGGTGTAACAGATCTGGACACAGTATTTATACGCGATTGTCAGAGCATTTGTCACGGCTGAGGAAGGACCCTTTTCAAGTATAAAAAAAAAAAATAAAAAAAAATTTAGCTATGTGTCGTCGCTTGGATGACTATTTTTATAATAGAGACAGCCTCATCTTTGGTCCATTAAAAGATACTGGCAGATGGGAAAGAGGTCAGAAAATACCACAAGTTGAAAAAAATAAATAAATAAATAAAAATAACACCAAAACGTAGATTCAGGATGTCAAAGAGATGAAATATGAGATTTTGATAACAATTTTTGTTTTAAATTATTAAATCATTTGATGCTTAAAAAGTTCTTTTGAACATCATATTCGGCAGTATTCGTGAGGTAAAATATCTGCAATCAAATTCATTAATTATTATTATTATTATTATTATTATTATCAAAAAATAAAAATTAAATAAAATGTTGGGAGGTCAGAGAATATTTGATAAATTTCGAAAGCTTATTCATTCACTTCAAAGCTGATCATCTAAAAGGCCTTGATTTTCAGAGAGTAGTTTGATTCGAACGTTGGCCTTTCTACCGTTTCATTCGACGGATCAATTTGACATTGCTCGCTACTTAGACGATAAAGATCTCTAATCACTCTAGATTCGTATCAGTAAAAAAAAGGCAAAGAGCAGTGAGCACAGCCGTTTCAATGTCTCCAGCTGCCATGGTTCGTACCGGACCAGACATCACTCGACCGATTATGCCCTAGCTCGTACCGAAAGGATAAATAAATTGAAAGTAAGAAAATAAAGTATTGCAGAAAATTTAAGACTTGAAAAATATTTTTAAAAAAATCAAAGAATTCTGTTTCGGAAATTAATCTATGCAGTTATTTTCTGTCCAGGGCAGTTACTGTGCGACGACCGATTATCTTCGAAAGATAATTACGCTTCTCTATACCGTGAGGTTATGAGGAAAGGAAACACAGGCTGCAGGCAACCCAATAGTCAAATTCTCGAAGATTTCCGAAGACATTGTATTTGTCATTTCAACCACATGGTGGGGGTTTCCGTCCCATGTTATTATTTGCGAATACAATGACTTCGGAAATCTTCGGGAATTTGACTTTTGGGTTGCCTGCATCCTGTGTTTCCTTTCCTCATAACCTCACGGTATACAGACAAGGGGGAAAAAAAAAGAATAAATAACTACTTGAAATGTTTTCAACGAGTCACTAATCGAGCCGAAAACTAATCCGTCAGAGTCGAGTCAACAAAATCGATTAATCGTTGACGGTATAATGACTTGGCAGGTTTGAGGAAACCCCAGCGATTAACAGACTAGTTAAATATGCTAGGGAAGCTGGAAAAATCTTTCGAATTTCCCAACGATTTACCTAATCGGTCTTCTCGACCCCTCGTCTCTGTGCAGGCCGGGTTATTCGAAATCTGCTCTAACGTATGCGACCGGATTATGAAATCAATTAGCTTTTGGGTCTTTTTTTCGTTGATCTACCGGAAAAAGGGTAAAGCAGTGGTCCAGTAAGCAACGTGGCTTCTATTTATCAGGTTTTCGAACGGGTCAAGGCGTAATATACGCGTGTGAAAATGAAACAAATGGCGATCTCGACGGTGCGGGAGCCTCGATACGTTATCTGGTCCCCAGGTCAACAGGGGGTCGACAGGGGTTGACCTGGGGGTGAACGAGAGGTCAGATAAATTCGACCCAGGATTACACCGCGTCGCTTTCATATTCATTGAAATGTCTCACTCAGGCGACCGCTGCCATTTATCAATCGGCAGCGTAGTTTCCTTTTTTAGATTCCGTTTCCTGTTTCACCTACCTTCCATTCTTTTCTTTTTTTATTTTTCATTTCTTTATACTACCAAAATTTTACACTTTTCGCAATTAATAGCCGGCTATAGTAATCGCCTATATTTTTAATCGCAATTAATACATTCAATCAAATTTTCACATATCTTATAGAATTTATTTTCAGATTAATTCTTCCACCGTATAAGGAAAAATCGACGATTATACCTAGCGATTTTTTTTCCCATTTTCCTACATACCTATGTAAAAAACTTCAAGCTTTCTACAAACAATTGGTTCTCTTCTACGATTGCCCTACCTATGATAGATGCGAGAGAATTTTAGTTGACGACGTTCTAGGATACAAATTGGATCCAATCCAAAACCGAGAAGAAGACAAACAGAAAAAAAAGTAAAAGGAAGGATAAGGTAAAAGAAAGAAAACAAAAGATGCAATTTATCTGAAAAAGCGTCTGACGACAGACTTGTCGCAAAACATGAATGTGTATGTTATTACGTGATGTATCTACATTATTTTATATACATATACGTCTATATGTATGCATACATGATACTATACATATATACATACATATACGCAGATCAAGAAAGATCACGAGAAGGCGGATTTGAGTCCGATGTTGAAGGAGAAGAAACGGCGGCTTTCATCGCATGATTTCCTTGAAGAAGGTGGTGGCTGGGTTGCGAGGGTGAGACGCGACCTGCCTACGGATCGACGCCGTCTCTACGTATATGTATGTATCTATAAGTATGTATGTAGGTACAGGGTATATACATATACACACATCTACGTCATGCTGTTGTTTGCACCCGCTTATATAACAACGTCACGCACATACCATGCGCTCGTTTATTTCTTTTGTTCCGCGCGGCAGTCAGGGGTGTTTCGACGCCCGGCGTCGGGGCGAGATAGATCCACCGAACGGCGCGGCGTGCCCGTAGGTAGTTTATTCCGGTTCGAGATATATCCGGACGATGGACACCCTTCACGATTCTTCGTCAATTCTTACAAATATCCTCGAATAGGGTTACAATTTAAGAGATAAATACGAAAATATTTATTAAGGATCTTATCATGATGTAATCACCGATACATACGTAAAATCTATACATACATCTTTACTCTCTCTCTCTCTCTCTCTCTCTCTCTCTCTCTCTCTCTCTCTCTCTCTCTCTCTCTCTCTCTCTCTCTCTCTCTCTCTCTCTCTCTCTCTAACAGCTGTGTTCATCCCCCGTACAAATACCTGCATAATTTGTTACAGTTAATTGAATAGATTTCACCTGTTGCAACCCTTTAATATAAATGTGATAACTAATTAATCTATGTATCTACGTATGTGTAGAAATTCTGTAATGAAGGTATAATTCAGGTACTGTAAGGTATCGAAATTATTTGAACAATGTATAGCATTGGTAAAGTATAATATAATAACACTTGCCTTAGATGACGATAAGAGCCAGGTATGGGTATATGATAGAAGCCGGGAACCCGGTCCACAGCTGTGTTCTTGATTTTAAACATCTTCCCACGTTCCCTCGTGCCGTACGCAGCACCAGCACCAACAGCAGCAGCAGCAGCAGCACCAGCAAGTACTTTCTAGCCGGGTAAAGTTCTCCGCGTCGTATAACAATTTACGGGCTAATCGAAAAACTTTATTAAGTCTGAAACTTGGTTAATTAGCATCTTTACCGGCCCTGTGGTACCTGCTTACCTTGCGGCCTTCCACCGCCAACTATATATAAAGAGAATTATTCAAAACACAAACAGCACGATTGCTATAACGGTTCAACAACCAACGAACGAATGCCTATTATCAAGGTACAGAGACCAATCTCTTTGAATCACGAATACCTACTTCTTAATTAATTCGAGAGTTAAAGATCTCTGAATTATTATAACCATCTATATATATATATACCATATAACGATATTATTTGAATTTTTTTTTTGTATACATAGAGGTATATACTATATATATTATACCTACCCACGAATTCAATTCATCAATTAGTTTACACTTGACGGACATTTTATTGCTATGTGATTTGCAAAATTTGTAACAATTTATACCCACCATATTAATTCAACGTGTATTTTATTACTCGCTAACCGTAAAACCGTAGTAAAAAATATCATTTTTATAGTTAAATCGTAAATAATAATAATAATAGTAATAATAATAAGTGTATACATGTATAGAAGGCAGGAAATACTTACTAATCACGTAATAATTATAAAAAATATTGACAATAATTATAAGGAAAAGTAATTTTTTGGAAGGTAAATTTTTATTATAATGCACATACGCGTAAAGTACTTAATATTTTATTATCATAATATGTAGGTATCCAGGGAATAATCTCTGATATAACTCTAAGAAACATGAACAATGATAAATATAATGTATACATGAAGGTAGGAAGTCTGCGTGTCAATTAAATAGAGCTTGCAGCATAAATTATGCGACAATAAATTGGCGCGTTGGTTAATTTTTTATTTGTTATACGTTATTTATTTTTTATTTATTTATTTATTTTTTTTATTTTTTTTTTTCAGCAGATAACTCGTGTTTCTCTTTACCTTTACGATATTATACAATATTACGTTGACCAATCAATCAATTTATATATATATATATATACCTATATATGTATACATATAATATCGATATATCAATAGTTATTTCCCAATCTTTTTAGTTTTTAGTTTTTAGGTTTTTTTATTTTCAATTTTATTTCTTTATTTTATACCTTTGATTAACAGCTATGTACTTCAGCTTTCAAGTTTAAACAGTAACGCAAAGCCGCCTTTGACCTTATTGGCTCATACGATGCCTCTCGATCTATGTCTAAATATACGTGTATGTAATACACATACCATGTATGTATATATACCCTACTCGCATGCATCGATATACACAGAATGTATCTTGATTAAATTTAAATTAAACAATAATTGTTTTACAAGTAATTAATTAATTTAAGCAATTATATTCAAAACGTTTGTAATTTTCGTACGAGGATTTTCACACGAACTCGTCACGTCTCGCGTTATACTACTGCATCTCCCAATTATAAATAAATTATATATATATGTAATAGACTCGTCGTGAAAATTAATCATTCATTTCTCTATCTCTCTATCTATTTATCTCTCGGTCTCTTTCTCAAAGACGGCGTTATATTCCCTTACTCGTTAGAATTCTCAAGCAAATACAATATCTGTGCCGACGTGAGACTGCTTAATGTTTAGCTCGTTCAAGAGCCACCTGTAACACCCCTCTTTTACGTCAGAGTACTGGAACCGAAGTGTTTGCGTCACACTTGTCAGTCGTTAGGTTATATATACATATATGTATAACGTGTTTTTATTGCTACGTTATATTTCTGTGAAAAACAACAATTATGAGTACGTATATGTACATACCTAAGTATATTCACCGGTTTATTTTATTTAATTTAATTTTTTTTTTTTTCTATTTTTATCGTCAAAAATTATTACACTCAACCGTTTCGCCTTTTTCTTATGGTGTAATAAAATTAAAGGATACCCTTTTAGGAGGGTCGCTTTTACTGCCGTCGAAATTACCGAAAACTCCATTCGCGGAAAATCCTCGCCGAGTTATACAACTTCGCATTTTTTATGCCCGTGTTGACTTACTAAAGTTGAAAATCCTCTCGTTTCATATTCATCTCCCCCCCCCCCCCCCCCCCCCCAAAATACAAAAAAGAAAAAAAAATAAATAAAAAAATAAAGAAGAAAGGTATATCTAGTGCAGTAAAGAGCACTAAAGTGTCTTTACGGCTTTTATTATACATATATGTTATAGAAATCCTATTTCAAAGATTTATCCACGTTACACTCGGCCGTTACATATACCTATAATGTAACATAAATTAATCTTTTTTCACACGTTTTGTCATGCATACGAAATATTCAAATTATTGTTATCGAACGTGAGCAAATTAATCGATCATCGACGTATGTATATATATCTAATCCTTTTTCATATTTTCCAACGTTTTTTCACCATTTTTTTTTTTTTTTTTGTTTTTTCCATCACAATTCCACTATAAGGATCGTGACGCGATTATACCATATAATAGGTACACGTCAATTTTATGCACGGAGATATTATATAGAATTAAATATTTATAGTATATATAGGTAGGTAGGTATATATTATAAATACTATACCATACTTGCACGAATATAATTTACAAGAATAATAATGAAATCCAATGTATTGTATATGTACCTATGTATAATATGTAATTATTGAATTAATTATATAATTATTCACGTGGTTTTTCTTCGTTTTTATTAGGCATATATATATGTATATATATATTTTTTTTTTTTGTTAAATAAACTGTTGTGAAATTTACGTAAATCGAAACTGTATAAAGTTAACAGGGTTTGTCATATTATATATTATATGTATAATATGTATATGATAGGCTAATATTGCATTTTATGAGTCAATACTGAAAAGGACATGTTACGCTGCAGGATCGTTCGCGAGGTATACATAATAATACTACTACAGCCTTAACGCAACGCAAGATAACGCAACGCACGAGTTACATATATTTCTATGTACTATATGTGTGTGTGTGCGTGTGTGTTTGTGTGTGTGTGTGTATTCTCAGAGTATATAGATTTATTCTGATCAATAAATATATAAGTAATTATATAATTATTACACAATATCGAATACCGATCAAGAGTCTCATATATCATCAATATAGGTACTCTTATTTTACAATATATGTTATATAGTAATTCTTTCATCAATCACTAGATATCTATTATAATATATATATACATATATTTTAATATTATTAAATATTTACTATATATTATACCAATATATCGGTATTTAAGCTGTTAATTATAATCGAATTTCTTATATTCAATTTGTTTATTCTGATTCTGATACGCATTTTGTCGATGATCCGTTATTGTAGATTATTTTCTATTTTTATTTATTTTTTTCAGTTTCGTTTCGTTTAGACTGCCATTTGAATAAACTCTACAGTTATACCTATATGTATGTATATCGAAAATAAATAAATCAATTAAATTTATTTATACAATTATACGAAGGTTAAATATAAAAAAATGAAGAAAGAAATTCATATATATGTATATACAAGAATAATAAAAAGCGTAATCAAAAAATTTTGTAAATTTAATTTAAAAAAAAAAAAATATATATATACATATATAATATAATATAATTATTATGTATACATATACAATTTGTGCGATAGGTGTAGTAAATATACCCGTTGGTGTTACTTTTTTTTATCCTTTCGATTACACAGACCGTTTTTGTAATTGATGTTGTTTCTTTAGGTTCTTTTATTTTCTATATTTGTTTGCTTCTTTTTTTTTCTCAATTTTTGAATATCCTTATATCCTCGCAGGACGCCATTTAAGAGCTTTTCAAAAACACGATGAAAATTCTAAGCAAGATAGGTAATAATATAATTTTTCGTCAGAATCACGATAGCTTTGCAGACTTTTGTAAGAAATATGTATGATTAAGTATATTATAATATTATAGGTATAGATGTTCACATTATTCGATATAAGGAATTGCATCTTCTTACAAATGTTAGGGTGGAACGAATTCAACCCCTAAAGCCTAAAATCAATAACACAGAATCCACACCCCGTTAAGCTGCCATATATATGTATATATACCGATAAGAATGTTTATTTACTCGTTTATATTACTGCATATTATATAATGGCATATGTTATACTACTGACACACTTGATCGCAAATCGTCACGGAGTGTAAATGTAAATCCTTCACTGGATTAAATAATGTATATAATATATAATTCATACATTATCGAATTGTTATTAATTTTTAGTCAGAGATTATCGCCCCGTACGACAATAACTTCAAATTTATCTGTAAATATGATTAATTCCTAATATTTCAAGTTTTCTTTTTATTCTTTTTATTTCTTTGTTTTCTTCAAGATTCTATTTTTTATTTTTTTTATTTTTTTTTTTTTTTTTATTTTCAATTTTATAACTTAACTTGACAAGTTGAAAGCTCCGTTATAACGGCAGTGATAGTTATTTATTATTTTTTTGTTTTCCAACGAAACGCGATACGAACGAACAGCTCGCTTATATCGATATTATATCGACTTTGTCAATATCTTTTTATTAAAACAAGTTTTGTAGAACTTGAGTTATACCGGAATCTGTACCTACATATTATATTCTCGTATTGGTTGGTCCGTAGTAGAATTATTTTTTATTTATTTATTTATTTATTTTTTATATCGATAACAATACTTTCTCACGGTGAACGATAAATAACAGGATAGCAGAACAATTATTGTTCCGCGGACTGATAGTTCATTAAAATTAGAAGAAAAAAAATAAAAAATTATTGATATATAGTTCAGTCGCGTAAGTTCGAAAAAGTCAGTTTTCTCAATGATTATCATTAAGGACGTTATAACTATTGTTAATTGTTATTATCATTATAAAAGTCTTTCTTTTTTTTTTTTTTGTTTGTATTAATATTATCATTATTATCATTATCAATGGGGATTTACTATTGCCGTTATTCCATAAGATGGCCTATGCTGCTGTATAATCGTAAGAAGAACTAACACGTTACGAAATCGTTTCAAATTGGAGTTTCGAAGGCTCGGAACGTCGTTATTATTATTATTATTATTATTATTAATATTATTATTATTTATATTATTAATACTATTTAGTCTTCAACTTTAAAGATGAGCTTTAAAATGTCACTGCAATACGGACAGTCGACATTAATATCGGTTAGTCGCATTTCGTGATGTTAAACAGGAATTAGGAGTAGGGTATATGTCAGGAGAGGTGCTTTTGGTAATCGAGTATTAACGAGAAAAACATGCTCTATACATATGTATACCATACAGGTATGTTATAAGTAATATCTACTGTACGACGACAGCAAGAGCTGTAAGCTACGATATACATATATATATTATAATATAATATATTAATCATGTGTAAATTGTGTATATATAATAAATGTTCAATTAATGTGAAACATGTATTATATATCTACATATAATACACAAATAAGATTTTTTTCTTTTCTTTTTCTTTCTCTCTTTCATTATTATTAATTTAGTATTTTAAATAACTACATAGGTATTATATAATCTTATATTATATTTATTTCATAATAATTTTATTTTATATGTATATTTATAGTTAACGTAATATTATATATATATATGTATTCATTAAATAATATTATATCCAATGTAAATTTAATAATACAAAGTGTGTGCGTATATGCCACAAAGTGGAGGTGTATTTGGCAGTTTTATTAATTTTTTTTTTTTTTAATTTTTTTTCTTTTATTTATTCTTTCTTTTTCTTCTAACATAGGTAGATTCATTCGTTTTAGTGAAGACGTTGCTCAGTCATTGCATACTTGCCCCTTCTTGCATTTCATTCAGTTATAATTACTTCATTTTATTATTATTTATTTCTTGTTCTATCCCCTTTCCCCGTAATATTTCTTTGGTTTATTTATTTATTTATTTATTTATTTATTTTGTTTTGTTTTCTAGACTCGTCGGACTGTTAGAATTGTTCGTTGAAGAACCTAAATCTAAATGTATTAATACGATGAAATAATTTTCCCTGTGATATTGATATATAAGTCGTAATTATGCTCGAGTATCACTAAAAAAATGTGTGTTTCTTTTTTGTTGGTGTTTTTTTTTTTGTGTTTCGTTATTTTTATTATTTTTTATTATTACTCTTTAGGCCCTGTGGCGGAAAATAAGATCGAACTCTGCTACATACTTGAAAATTTATTTATAAATATTAAGGGAGAGATATATGTTATATTGTTCATTAAATATATGTAGAGCTTATTATACAGGCGATCATCGGTTTAGGTTTATTTTTATTTTTTATTTTATATATATGTATATATATTTATTTTTTTCATCTTTTTCGTCTTATTCGTTTCTTTGTTCGTTTACTGGTTTTCCGTGCAGGCTCAAATGATTAATGTCACTTTTATTTATTTATAGCTGCATCAATACATATACATATAAATATACACACCTATTAATTAACGGGTATTTCGAAGGCAGTATACATAATACATAATAGACGTACATACATACATACATGCAATCTCCAACCTGATGGAAAAATCTAACGATTTTACGTTCGACTATATGCATGCCATTTATTGATATACGATTGCCTTCGTATAGCTATATACTATTGACTTATTATATGATGAAACAGCGTTTAATAATTACGGAAATATTTCCACTATAGTATATGTATAGAATTATTTACAAGAAAAGATACCTTTTGTAATAATTACACCTATACTCATTCTTATCTTCAGAGTTATAAGTTACAGTTTAGGATACTCACCTACTTTAGATCGGTGTTACTTACGTTCATCCTCCTCCTTTATACCTATGTATATATCTACTTCGAGATTATTATACCCAGATAAGGAAGATATATCTTGTTCATTCGAATAGGTGATCAATTTTCACCTGTCTAATATACGCGGTCTAATTAACAAATGTCAAATAATATTCCGTCAACTTATATAGGTATATTCACTGCCAAAATTAATATTAAATCTTACGCCAGTCTTTGGTCCAGACTAATCTTATATAATAGTTAGATATTTTTCTTTCTTTTTTTTTTTTTTTTTCATCGATTCAAAATATTTATACTACATGTCATGTTTCGTCAATCGCGCTGATAAAAATAAAATTCGAAATACAAAAAAATATTTTAGTTCTCGTCTGAATTGAAAAACTATAAATGAATTCAATAAACGAAACAAAAAAACAAAAAATATAAAAAAAAGTCATTCGATGATTTTGTCAGTAATATTTTGTGCACTTTTTGGTATGTATGTATACATATACATATGTATATAGAGAAATTTAAAGTTCCTCAGATAGTGCGATTGGTGCTCGTGAGCCAGCCTTCATGTCTTTAACACCGATGCTAATATCGTCGACTGGCATCGGAGCTAGTTTCAATTGATTACCATTTATTTTAATATCGTTGACAGAATGTGATCTCCCATGTGTAGCCAGAGGTTTTACAATACTCGGGTTAGCGGGAGCTACGACTTGATTTACCGCTGGTACAGGAGACGCGGTTGTTCTTGTAGGTGTAGTAGTTCTAATCACTGAAGAAACTACAGTAGGATTTGCCAATTGGTTTGCAGACTGTGACCGTACGGTCTGAGCACCTAATGGATCTCTTAATGCCATTTGGTAAGCTACCTCGAAAGCCTGTCCAAGAGTAAGGATCACCTCCGTGGCCTGATCCTAAAATTAATGTAAATTTCTAAAGATCTTAGAACCCTCCGTAGAATTTATAGATTTATTTTATCTCCAGAAGATCCTAAAATCAATCGCGATATATCTTGGTAATATATTAATGACGAACTCACCATTGTAGGTACGCAGAATACATGACAAAAGTGTTTTCTGCTAGCGTGATCTTTGGTAATGTAAGCAAAATGGGTTAAGTCATCAGCATCCTGGCACGCACAGTGTATGTTTCTGATCTCATGATCGCAAATTGGTTCCTATGTACAGACAGAGTGTGGAAAAAAAATTGATAACGATCACTGTGCGATAATAAGATAGCATTATGACATTTCTCCACATTAGAAAAGAGTCTTACATTTGTTCTGGCGTTTAGGAATCGCACACCTCGGTACGATATGGCCAAAGTTATGTCCGGAGTAACTCGAGGCTCTCTGTAAGCCTTCTTCAGGGTCTGTATAGACTTTTTCGTTGATTCAGTGCCTCGTAATTCCTTGACGACAGTCGACCCGAGGTACTGTTGAACAAGGGTATAAAAATCTCGGTCTAAACTCACACGCAAGATCTTTAAGACCCAAAGAAATCTAAAACCTAAAAAAAGAGACTCACGCTAGCGACGTAAGTGACAGCCCCGGTGACCAAAGCCTTCGGTTCATGCCTCCACTGGGTCTTGAGGGTGGACGGTACCCCGAAAAGGAGTTCGGAAGGTGCTCTTATCTCCAATTGCTCGGGGACGGATAAAGTGCCGTTATGGGAGTTTGGACGTTGAGGTGGTTGCGGTGCTGGACGATTTTTTCGGTGCCTTAAAGTCCCGGTATTGGTCACCGTGGTACCTGTCGTCGTCGGTGGTGTTGGCGGCGGACCATTTCCTTGTACAACTGCCGGTTCGGGTAACTTTTCGCGAATGTCTTGCTTGAGTTGTTGAATATTCGTTTTCTATACAGGAAGAGAGAGAGAAAGAGTCATAGAGAGTGTGAAGAAGTTTTTCGGACCAAGTAAACCTCAAAAAGATCTTTAAATATGTCATAAAAATCGGTCATTGTAGCCAAAAATAAATTTACTATGTAAAGATAGACCGCGAGAATTGATCCGAAAAGAAATCCAGCGGCGTCAGACCGCATCATCTCAAGGGCTTACCGAACCACGATAAACCCCGGCGTTTGTAATCCGATTGCGATTTACTATACGGGAGTCAAAGGTGGACTTATAACCGTCATTCATCACAGTTTGACGCTTCTGACAGATAAATCTCTAGGTATACATACACATCTGATCGTTGACAATAATTGGTGAATTTTAAAAACAAGTATAATAATAAACAGTAAGGAAATATAAGGATGAAAAATTTTATTCAAAATGAGATATGGTTATTGGATTTTTATTTAACCAGCCCAACATTTCGACGAGAAATCCTGCACTAGAATGTTATTGAACGAATAGGAAGGTTTACTATTGAGAAAGATAATGTGGTATAGTAGGTATATAAATATAAGTGTGATCGGTGAAAGGAAAACATCCAATTTATCAGATTATTGTTAGATATGGTAAGTGAAGCGCGTTGTAGAGCTATTAGTTGAATTTAATAAGCTAATTAAAAAAAATGCACAACAAAAGATATATATAGTATATAGCGTTGATATTGAAGTAGGCGCGAACAAAACGTTGATGGGTCGTTCAGGCGTTGAAAAACTCGGGTGATATTCAGGTGAGCTTGAGATATCGTTCAAGTGTTCCCCTCTACACAATACCCAAGCGCCAATTAGCCACGATATTTACATTATGACGCGGTACACCCGATTCAATGAAACAGTCGAAATGATTGGGGTGCCAAGAGTCTTCACTCGGCTTAACTCCTCGTCACATTCTCTACTAACGCCCATTGTATTCCGTTCGACGTAGGTACTATCACGCTTGCAATTTACCTGGTGTCATTGCAATATCGTGACTACCGCTCTTCAAGACTCCCCCTCCGCACCCATTTTTATACTGCTTATTATCGTTCGCCTCGGATTATTCAAACGTCAGATATCGTCAGAATCATTTTTCTCTCTTTTTTACATATCTTATTTTTTTTAACAATTTTCAACAGATCAAACAAACAGCACCAATTTTTCTATCTCACAGCTTTCGTCAAACCTTTTCATATACGTGCAATAGTCGTAACAATTACATTGACCCTGACAGACAATCTAATGTCACTCCGTGTACGCAGCATCCGGTGAACTTATCAGCTCATGCAAAGTAGTTACATATTACAACACATGTTACAGTCCTTGATACAAAGTGTATGAAATAAAATAATCAACTAACACCAGGTTCCAGATGTTACGCTATCTGTACTTCTGATACTCTGTTATATTATTATTACGTCATGGTCACATCAATCGCTGGAAAAATTCTGTGATTATTTGAAATTATAGTGCAGAACCACGGTGAGGTAGAAGAAGAGAAATTAAGTGTTGGTTAAAAGTTAAGCTCACCAGAGTGTTGAGGTCCTTGTTGAGATCCTCTAGGTTTGGTCCACCACCGTTGAGCGGTGGACCACGAGGATTAATGCTGCTGACGGAAGTGAGTATCCTCTTGCGATGTGCGGGTTTCTGGATTTCGAGTACCGCGGCCAACTCGACCTCCCAGACTCTCCTAACCCGGTCCATATCCGTGTAAAGGTGTTTCCTGAAGGTCTCAGCGTAGCACTCCAGGTGAATACTCTTGAGCCACTCCTCGACGGATTGCTCCAAAATTCCAGTGCGCTTTTCTACTCTTTTACTTAGCAGTCCAGCTGCGTCCATGATCACAGTTCGCTCCTGATCACTACTGATGCCCATTTCTTTTAGGTCCGATTCGTCGATTACGGAGTTCTATAGATTTCGGGGGGAAAAAAAATACGTAGTTTTTTTTTTTTTTTGTTTCAATCGGATTCGACATTACGATGAATATTTTAATCCTTATGAATGACTGCAATCCGGGACTTACTATAAACTCGAGGTCGTCAAAGCCGTAGTTTAGGAAGAGAGATTCATAGTCGGCTAGACCAAGACTAGACAGCCATTGACCCACTGAAGTGGATACTATGGGACTGCTGCTACTGTCTGAGCTGAGACCTGGACAACCGAGTTTAAGGCTGTAACCTAGGTGAACGAATTTATCGACGCTGTACAAGGGTCAGATAATAATTGGAGGATCGGATAGAAATATTGGTAATTAAATCGGATCGTTGATTTTTTTTTTTCTTGTGTCTTTTTTTTTGTCCGAGTACCTGAGCTCAAAAATTTACCTAGTCTTGTTTGAAACTCCTTTTCGAGTTCGGTTACGAAGACTGACTCCCGGACGAGACCGGTACCAAATGAAGCCATGATCTCGTTGATCTTTGCCCACTCTTCCTGCTCGTCAAAGGGACTCATTATGCTGAGGGACTTGTCGTCCCGCTCCCTGTCGCGGTCCGACACCCTGAAGGTCACGATTTCACCGTCTTCAAGTCGATCACCGCCGCCCTCGGCCCCGGTACCCATTCCACCTGATGCCGGTGCATAAACGTTTCGCAATCGACACAGTGTCCGAGGTCTTTCCGCCGTTACGGAACCCTTCAGCAATCCTGTTGGCAATTTCAACCCTTCGTTTATAAGTATAATACCGATTGATCATCAGTAAGTCCCCAGATTTTAGAATCGATATCCATGCGTCGAAAGAACCGCGAGATAATTTGGTTCTTTCGATTAAATCGATGATCGCGTGCAGATTAACAATCAGAGAAAAGTAGGTATATTTTCAAAAATTTTTACAAGATATTATATTATTTCATACCATATATTTTTAACCGTATGGTCAAGGTCAAGGCCAAATTTTATACACCATATTCTCTCCTCTCACAAATCCCGGAAATTGAATCAAGTACAACGTTGTTGTAATTACGTAGAGTATAACCTGACGATTGTTGTTATAATTAACCTAATTAGTTGAATGTCAAACTGCTATTTCGTCTCGCACGTAGGTAGGTCTTTCTATCTCTCTACTTGTGATCTAACAAGCAAATTCCTAGTAGGTATGTATGTATGTACATACATACACTGTAGCTCATAGTTACTTCGAGCTCCCTTTTCATCTAATGAAATAAACTTTTATACGTAAATATGGTGAAAAAAAAAAAAAAAACATAAAATAAATATAAAAAATGAAAAAATGAAAAAATAGTAAGAGCTTTAATATTTATAAAATGTGTATAGAATCGTTGATAAGATTATGATATGATGATGATGATAGTTTGAAATAATTCTCTGTCTCTTTTTGTTAAGAACCTGTACATAGGAATATAGTGAAGAGTGAATCGCTCATCGTAGCAAAGAATTTTAACTCGTTAGTAAAGAAAAAAGGAAAGAAGAAGAAGAAGGAGAAGGAGGAGAAAAAAAATGTCATAAAAAAGAAAAAAAAAAAAGGGAGCCGTTCTCTTCGTTACTTGAATTGAATCCGGAACCGCTCGGGGTAGACAATTTGTGAGGGTATACAATTCTCTTGGACGATGAAAATTCTTTCATGTAAATCTCTGAATGTGGTTAGGTGTTGTGTAGGTACCTATTTACTTGACGCGACCACTGCGGAAATGGGCACGTTATACATATACGTACTACATAAAAAAAAAAATATATATATGTATAGGTATATACAGACCCTATATGAGGTAAGTAAGGTACAGCGTGTACCGCTCGTATTCCTCCCTGCTCTTCAAAGATGGGCGTAATGAAAAGCTCATAAAAATACTAAATAGAGGTCCCGCCTCGCGCCTCGCACCTCGAGCGCGCAATCCTACGTAATTTTAATTAAAGCATCGCGATGCCAGGGAGGGCGCGTCACGGCGTTGAGGATCTGTACGTCCTCACCTCAACACCTGCTTCAATGTTTAGTATACGTGTTAGTCGTAGGTAAGTGTTAGTACGAGATGTATAGTAATAATTCAAGGCGTGTTACAGAAATTATGGGAATATCGCGTGTAACAAGAAAATACCAAGATACACGGCAGCCAAGTTTCACCGGGTTAAAGTAGGCAAATATACCCATACGTATGTATGTATGTAACATACATTATACCTATACGTGCATAAAATCATTGCTCAACATCGCATAGTTCGAGGAGAGAAACACGAGGCAAAAAAACGGACTGATTCCCTCTAGAAAATCGCATATACGTCTACAACGTATCTACATATGTCTGTTTGCGAATTACTAGTGCTTGTGAATGCGTGTTATAACTACGTCTGACACATTTACAATTGTATATTAAGTTACAAGAATTGTTCGCAATTAAACACTCCGCGTATTTATCGCGTAAGCCCAGGATGCATCGTCAAGGTGAAATTGCTTATCTCGAGGTAGGAATGTATATGTGTACAGTATACCTACCTACCATACGATATACAACTGCAGGATAGAAACTTTCTCCGATTTTCTAAAGAGAAAATGTGTGAGAAAATATAAAAATAATAAATTCGATTTTATAGATGAAACGTAAGTATCATCTTCTTTGCACTATACAAGGAAGACCAATTCACTATAGACAATTTTTTCCATCAAAACTGCCTTTTTTTGTCTCTCATAATTTATTCTTCTACGAACAGATCTTAGAATTTATCGACGTGTATCTTAAACTCGATAATATATGTGGTAACTCGGAAACTGTTAGCTCAGCGTGAATGTAACAGATTTTGTATAAATACTTCGGCCCGAATAGTGCCGGGCGATGGCATTCGTTATATTTGGAATCTCCGACCTCGACTATATCTATACATTCATTGTTTGGTTAAAAAATCGCTTTTGCAAAGCGAGTGGGCGTACGACGATACTCGTATATGTTTATGCAAGAAATCATTCATCGCTTCATAATGGGATATTTTTAGAATTGATCACGATCAAGCTTATTATACCGAATATTAGCGAAATTTTATGAGACGTTATACGAGAATTTTAATTACTTCTAATTGACCGTTTAATCAGGATTACTAGTGTATCACATAAATGACGATAAATTTTTCAACGAAACAGTAGCTTCGTTACTAACCTGTATCTTATTTTTAAAATAGTCGTTAAACGGAAGGTCGGTAGGTATTTGCGAGGAATTCCTTTCCATCGAAAACAAACTACTCAGGTGACAAAAACAGATTAAGTGTCTATCGAGACTGTGAAACTACAATCTGAATAGAATCGACAAGGTTAGTGACGAATTCCAAACATACGCAATGTCTGATTGGAGATTAGATCGATGAGCGAAATTATCATCAATCCAAAGTCCATTCTATGATCAAAAAACTGAAAGGGATTAAGGAACGTTGCGTTCTTGAAAAAGCAGAAAAACAAATAATAATTGGATAATGAAATATAATATACCTGAAATGAAATCTGAGTCAAACATTTACGCAAGTAGAACACGATGCACATGCTCATAAATATAACCTACGTTTGAAGGCTGCTGGGAATATATAACGAACGCTAAGAACTGACCGATACCAACTAAGATAACGCAATAAAGGTTGATACAACTTCCGACCGTAGACTATAGCAGGCGATAATAATCGTTAATTGTAAGTTAATGTCGATTAGTAGGTCGTTCAAAAGGCCTTCAATAGGCCCGGTGTTTGGTATTTGATAATTGAATCACTCGATTATATAAACTAATCATTTTCGTTAACGTTAAGTAATGATATGAAATCTAATATGAAGGTTGTGGTTGTTTAAAATACCTTACGTAACAGTGAAATGAAGAGAAACAAGAAAGAGAAGAAGATGAAGACTAAGAAGCGGAGGAATTGATGTTGCTGACAATGAGATGCTCGTTCTGTAAAGCAGCTGTAGTGAATCTGTTGTTACACCAAGACACAATGCAGTATGCAGTTTAGTGAAGCACAAGCACACAACACGGATGTAACGACAACAACGAGGAGAAACGGCGACCTGTGGAACGTCAAGAACACACAGACGAACCTAACGCGATTCTGTAGAATGCACGTGGTCTCCAGTCTCCTAGACACTGTAACTATTCCCTTCCTGTCCCTTGAACACCCCGTGACTACAAACCCAGAAAACAAGACCATTGAAAGTCACAAAGTGGTCAGAAGTAACTACGACGAAATTTCCCTCAACGTCGAAAACAAACAAAACTGACAAACAGCTATCTGCCTAGCTACGTCCACTCAGTATGAAGTACAGAAATAAACTGACCCCAAAAATTACAGTTTCTTCAAGTTTTTAGAGCTTTTAATAAATCCGAATTCACGTGGAGAATTATTAACGATATTTTATGCTCCGAAATGTGAAAAAATTAAAACAATAACGCGCGATTGTATTTTCAAATGTTACGTTTACCAGGGTCAGTACTGGAGCACATACTCGCGAGTAACTCCAGGCGTCATACTAGACCAAGAGATTAGAGTGTCTTACGTTAGCTCTGGTGTCCTAGCCTCCTCGTTGTATCCAGCCAGCACTAGCTGCTGCACCACTACCAACTCGACTAGGCAGCCACCCGGAGTAAACTGTTTCTCGCTTAGCCAAAGAGACTCGTTTGCGCTGGCTTGTATATAGTGGTAAGCTGAGAGGATGACCCCAGGGCCGTGTAAACTGGTTAAATGAGCCCCGTAAATATTTACTATATAACTTTAACGTATTTCACGCTTGAAATAAACTTCTGCAGTAAATAAAAGTGTCGAACTTTTCACTCGACAAGCAACGCTATCAGACTACTTGTCGTCACTGTTATCAAAATTTGATATACTCGCCAGTCATGTTTTAAATCTAATCTTTAGTTTTCATCAAGATAATTCCTTTCATCGTTTACTAACTAAAGCGTATCTGTAGATAAGCGCCTGCAATGATGATATCGTTTCTCGAAGAAAAATTATACATCGCAAAAAAGAAACTGTAAGAAAAATTAAACTAGTGAGAAAAAATGAAAAACAAAAAAATAAAAATAAAAATAAAATCGGGGGCTCCTGGACTGCGTTATACGTTTATGTGCAGAGGAATTGGGGGACACGAAACGCCTGATGAATACTGTTGTGTTACGCCCGCCTGTAGCCTAGCTAGCCTGGCCAGGGCCGATTCCAGCTGACGAAGCATGACCGTTCAAGTTGCCCGTGGGTATAATACTCGACGGTACACTATGCAGGGCTCGAAACTACACGATAGTATATGTATGTATAATCGACACGCATACCCATACCCAGACGTACCACGCATACATAGATAACTTAATGACCCAATATTATAATCAAACGATTAACAATGAAACCTTAACTGCCACAGGCTGTACTTGTCCGATGATAGTGGAGGTTGTTATTTGTTTAATTCGAGACAATTTACGGCGGTTTATATTGTACATATGTATATATGGTATACATATGTATGCCACATATGCGCGTGCCGAGCGTGACCGAGACGGTGTTTAAATTCGAAAATCATTCTGAACAAACGTGAGTAAAAATGTATCTCGAGTCTTGCAGGTTGATATTATATCAAGTAGTTTGGCTATTTAAATTGTCTATAATTAAAAATAACGTTATAGCTATCGTAAATTAAGTTTTAATATTTATTTATTTCAGGGTTAATTACGACACACGGTTTAACGACTCGCAAGGCTTAATCAAAGCTTAGTGAAGCGGTCGTTTAACTAAGACAGTCAATTAACGATTTTATATATGTATAAATAGAACGTTGCAACTTATACTCGTACGTCCTTACACCGAGAGAAATCGAACGTATACGTTGCGTTAATCACCATGACACACTCTGCAGTGTGATAGGTACTCGAATGATATTTTCTTATCGTTTTACTGTTTGTGTAATAAGGTCGAGTAACTATTAACCGAAGGCCTTGCAAATTCTATACACTTCCGTAAAACTATAATGATTATGCTACTGCTGCTGTTTATAATCTGATGTCAAAAGACTGACAGCCAGACAGAACGGGCGACAATACTTTGATGACTCACATCCAGCGGTCCACGCATTCCACAGTGATGTCATACTCATACGACCAGCTTACTGAGTAAAACAGCATTAAAAGTTCATTGGAATTGCTGTGGGTCATTGTTCTGTTTTTTTTATTTTATATTTTGTTTCTTTTTTCCTTTCATTTTGCTTTTGCGGAGCTTCGCATAAACGGGGAATAATTCATGAAAGAGAAGACAATGGAAATGATGAAATATTTTAGATTTAAGTTTGCAGTTTTTGGTTGATTTCAGCTTGCTTGTTATCTATTTTTTTATTTTCTATCTTATTCTTAGAGCACATTGTAGTGCTTGCGACATGCTGTGACCCCGCAGGATCATAGACGATGATAATGAAAAGAGAAAGAATAAAAAATAAACCTAAACGTATATCTAAAAAAGCACATGCCATGAAGCACGTGCACCTTTTGGGTTTAGTGTGTTACTGTAAGCCCAGAACACGTGGTAAGAAAGGTTTTAATATTTCAACGTATCAGATAAACCCATGCAGCATGGCATATAACGTTCCCAGAATCAGGGCAGGGGGCTTTGCTTTGTGATAAGATGAGGGAAACGAAACTCCTTTGCTTTTGGTACTATATACCCTACACGGTTTGCTTAGATCACGGAATAACATCCTACCGTTGAAAAGTTTTAACCAGATATAGAGAATAACCCAACTTGTAAGAAGAAACTGCAGAACCAAGTCTTGTGTACTCTAAAATATTCTCTATAAACCAGTAGGTAGTTTGGTTATAACACCCGTAAAAGTTTACACAAAATTTCGTAGGTCGTGGATAAAATAATTTACTCACCTGATTTTTTATTGTCGTAATCTCACTCGCTCTTTTTCTTTTTCTCTTTCTTTGTCTTTATACAAAAATCTGTAAAACTTTATCACTTTTCTTCGCGATTAAAAATGGTAAAGAATAGAAAACCGCAATACATACGTAACACCGAATAACCAGGGGAATTTATTTCTTCAATTTTCTTATACCGATGTATAATATTGCCTTTAATAAACGATCTCCCCACTCACAATCACCTTTGATTTACAATAAGAGATAGATACAGTCGGGCTTTTTAACATATATAGAAGACCCCGAGGGACTAGAGAACCGGACTAGTCCGTGGCTGAGGGACCACTGATCCGCTTCATCTTCCAAAGAGGCGTTAAAGAGCTTACAAAAAAAAGAAAAAGAAATGTCGACGATTGGTTTAACTTTCTCCGGAATTTTATTCCCGATGTAGGTATAATATAAACGTTAAGAATACCGTCACTGAGTTTATTGTTAGTAATTACACGAAGAGATAGTCTGATACACGGAACGATCACGTTGTACTTTTGATTTCTTGTTTTTTTTTTTTTTTGGTTTATTTCTTAGAATTTTTCAATGCGTATATTACGACTGATTATGCATTAAAAATTCTTCGATTATTCCCCGAAATATCGTCAATAATTTTTATAGGTATACGTATACGTATAATTAAGCAGACTGCAGAGTTCCGAGCTGTTGTGTTAGGTTATTTAGCTATTCTTCAACTGTGATGTTACTCGGACCATGCATGGTGACCGGATGTCACGATACGACTTAATGTTACTAACGTACTATACATTAACATTCAATCCACGAGCGTAGCGAGCCAAACGTAGCGCGCACCCCATTCTGAGGACATGCAAACCCAAGGTGTGACGGCACGTAGGTACAGAGTATTCGCGGTAAAGTGTAATTTCTGCGAGGTTAAACGTGGGAGAGAAAAACGTTCTTATATGGGTTTTTCATTGTTGAATTTAAAATCGGAATACCCTTAATCCGTTTTTGTTTTTTGCTTTGTTTTTTTTTTTCAATTATTTCATTCAATCGTAACTAATTTTTGAGTATAACTATTATTTTCAAACCAGACACAAAGTCTGGGAACATCGTTACGGCACTGTATAGTAATTTTTACTTAGAAACGTAATCAGCGATCCGAGTAAGTGCGGAAACGTTGTTGGAATTGGTTTACGTCATGGTTAAGGAACAGCCGGTTTTCTAGTCTTTTTCAGAGAAATTATTAAAACTTGTAAGTCCGACAGTGACGTCGATTATTATTCAGTTAAGTAACTCGTTATCTTATCGAAGATTTTTTTTTCTTTTCACTTTTTTCTATACTTTTTTTTCGTTTTTTTTTTTTTTTTTTCCTTTGCCGAGGGTTGGAAATGGTCCATGTCGTTACGTATATACCTACCCTTCGATAATAGAAATCTGGTCGAAGGCAACAATGTAAAAATATTTCCATCTGTCAAACCCAGATAACTCGAGGTTCACAATCAGGAGATAAAGTGGCCTTCGGAAACTCGACATTCTCGAGCAGATATAGAAGCCAAACCAAACAGAAAAAAAACGAAAAAAAAAAAAAATTAAACGAATAAAAACTATCTTCTTATACTCTACAAAGAATTACGTAAGAAAACGGTTTAAAATTGACCTGCAAAAATAACGCGACTCACTTTCGTATTGACGCTAGTTGTTAATTGGCTGGCGCTGCACTTGGAAAGAACAAAAAATTGAAAAAAAAAAAAAAAAAAAACTTACAACTCGTTTTAATTTGTCTCACGTTCTTATAAACGAAGGAAATTAATAATTGCGTCAGTTAATATATGTCTTGTTAGTTTTCAGCAAAGTAATTATATAATAGAGAACGACCCAGGATGTAAGAAAATTGAGAAAAGTAAAGATATGAGAAAAAAAAGGAAAAAAAAAAATTAAAAAAAATAATTCTAAACTCTACTTGTTGATTATTATTTTAATTCGCGTAATACTGTGGAATTTCTTGGCTCCATTCAAGCAGTACCAGATACCCATCTGGTCGTGAAGTTTTAACGACTATGAGGATTTAAAACTTCTAGGTATATATGTAAATCATTCCGCATGGTAATCAATAATGATAGATTTAATTAGTGAGGAAAAAAAATTAAAGAAAAACAAAACACAAAAAAAATTCGTAGGTATACGTCTATGTTCTAGTCACGAAATCCATAAAAAAAAAAAATCAATGACAACAAATAAATAAATAAATAACATAAAAAAAACGAAATACTAATAAAAATTAAAAACTCACATCGAAGCATATATAGTGTAATAAAGGGACGGACAAAAGCCGCAAAATAAATTCAGACAATACATACATAACAGCATAATATTTATTTATAGCAATTCAATAATATTATATATAATGCACTATATAATTGCTTAAACATTACAGTAAAAATTATTCGCACTATTTAGATATACATACTCTATTTATCAGGCGATTAATACAACTGCAATTAAGCATCAAGATAGTATATAGGTATTATATTATATCAACAGAATTCAACAAACAAAGAAGAAAAAAAAAATAAAGAAATTATAATTAACAAAATAAAACGTAATAGACTTAAAAAACGAAATGTAATGGTAACGAATTCCGAAATTAAAAAAAAAAAAAAAAAAAAAATACTATTTTCATCGATGAACTTATTTTTCAAATTTCCTCATTACCCTAACCAGCGCTATCTAATTATATTATGTGCCGAAACGAAGAAATCGCCAAAAAAAAAAACGACAAAAGTATGAAAATAAAATAAAAAATAAAAATAAATAAGATACCAAAATCACGGAATAATGTTAAATTAATATAACATGATCTATATGCCGCAGGTGATCTTGAAATGTATTACAATTTCATATATAATAGATATATCAATTCTTCGGATCATGCCTTGAGATGATCCCGAGATTATGAGTCAGTAATTTTCTACGAACACTGCGGTTTATATGTAGTTGGAGACATTGAGATGTGTGGTGATGTGAAACGCATAAGAAATGAGCCTACACAGTTTCCTGGAAAAGGAATTTTGAAATGTATGCACGAGATTATAACGAGTGAACAGTTATACTGTAATGTAAGATAAACTGTACATTATACCTATACGTATATGTATATAAAACTCAGTTATAATTGTTTAATTAAATTTTTGTAATACGTGGGTAATTGTAGTGTTCGTGGAAAATTTATTGACAGAAAATAACCCAGAGGATAATAAATTTCGCGAAAAATTGACATATGTGTGTATATATATATATATGTATATGGACATTATTAATGTATCGTATAATGAATCATCACCCCGGACACTAATATAGATATAATATGTATATCATAGTGTGCCACGTTCAGTTTTCGTTCATTGCCAAAATAATATTTACTTAATTTAAATACACAAGATATACAATATATAGTTATATAAATCTTTTCTATTTTTTTTTTTTTTTTTTTTTTTTATTTATATATTATATAATATATGTGGTGCGTGTGTGTGTGAGTCTGTATTACGTAATACCAACTGTATTATAATTTGAAAATATTTTAAAAGGGAATATTATCCGTTTGTATACAGAGATAATATGTGCGTTTATATTTTGTTCGTCTAGCCTATATAAATATATATATATATATATATAAACTAACCAACTAACTAACTAATTGATTAATTAATTAACTAAATGACTAACTATCCATTTTGTGTATAAGACAAAAATACTTTATGCGAGATTCAAACTTTGTACCAATAATATTATACATTTAATTTTTTATTCCATAATTGAAATAATATTTGCTTTGTAATAATCTTCAAAGATTATAGGTATATATGTATAATCTATCGTATATTTATTATTACCCTTGTTAATATACCTGCATATATATATATATATACATATATGCTTTTTTTTTGTTTCTACCCTCTAATAATAAATTTCATTTATATCCCATGTACAATACCTATGTAGAGTCACGATTTATAAAATGAATAAAACCTTCCAAATAATAATATATATATATATTTTTTTTTTTTATGTACCATTTGTTTTATATATATAATCATTCTTCAATACTGTAAAGATAGTGATGATGATTGGATCGATCGAGTATTCTAGGACGTTGAGCTTCGTCGTTAAAACGTAAAACGAATCACAGATTATAATGTATCTATATATTCATAGAAATAATAATATCGTATATGTATATAGTAGGTATATACCTACATATATATGTATATATTTTTTTTCTTTCAGATATGGAATTGATACTTGGCGTATATACACGAAATTATGTCTATCATCTCAGCGAGGACAAAAATTATCAAGTATTTTATTTATTTATTTAATTATTTTTTGCTCTACTATTTAAAAAAAAAAAAGAAATGGCAAGACACCTCGAGACGGTATGAAAATTAGTTGCCGTAAAAACCTAGTTTAAAATATTTATATAAATTAAAATTGATCAATGCCAGACCTAACCTTTATATCTATATCCTAATTACCTAATCTAATCTGAGCTAAAACACAATAGTTATGACTAATTGTCAATTAAAATTAAATATTTCCTCGCCATTAAATAATTGAAAAAGTTCAATGGGGTACATAAACGCGGACTTGATAGCCTCTCTCGTAGGAGATGATTAAGGATTGATAAAATGAAAAAAAAAAACCAAAAAAAAAAAAAGAAGAAAAATACCTCCAAAATAATAGAAAAAAAAAACGTAATTGAAACAAAAAAACTGAAACTCAAAATAACTGAATAAAAATATTTGTTAAAAATTGTGGGAAAAAAAAACCAACAAAAAAAATAAAGAATCTGTCCCGAAATATCAATCGGTGAATCGCGGACACAGATAATTCAGGGCAACGAAAATACACGGAGAACAGGGCGAAAAGCGTCATGCGGTGCAGCCTGCAAGCGTGTGTTGCTGTTTACCTGCAAACGGGACATCGCCGAAGAATTCCTCAACGTTGTCAGTTGATACACTCTTGTCCGATAGGGATACGCTGGACAGAGAACCGCTCGATGCATCCAGTGAACCACCCGGAGGAAACTGCAGTAGATCTTCATCAGTCTCAGTCTCCATGTCACGTGAACGACGCTTGTAAACCTAAGACCGACGATAAACGATAGACTAATTTTTGTACTAATTATACGTAAATCGCGGTAAATATCGTTTTTTTCAAAAACAATTTATACTAAAAGTGACATTCACCGACGTAAAAATGCCTACGTAATCAATTCTCGTTAACAAGGTGTTAAGTTACTTAAGTATGGTATATTTATATTTATAATCGGTGTAAATTGAGTTGTTAATTAAAATTTGCAAGACAAACGTATATAAGAAAGATAAAAACTTCAAAAAAAAAAAAAAGTCTATGACTAGATCGACAAACAATCGTTTAACTCCTAGTAACGTCATCGGGTTTACACAGACGACATGATTCACGATCGTATTGTGCGAATCTTTTTTTCAAAAATTTATACGTTGATGTGTATAATCGCAATTCTAAAATATCGACAAGGCGATTATTTCCGTGATTTTACCTCAGGCATTAAACACGCGATTCTCATAAACTCGCCAACGCAGCTCTCTTCCACCCACCAATCCCATCCCAAAAAACGCATCTGCAATAACCGCGTTCAAAAAAAATATACCGTTAAGAAATTATTATGTGACCGAAGTTATCGCGTCAACGAAATGTGTAATACTGATCCTTAAAGTACCGTATGTATCTCTGGATAGTACTACAAGATTTTTCATGTATATCTTTGACCCAGTGCCCTTTTAAAATATCATGAACTCTTAGTGCGACTCTATATAATCCTGGCTTAGCTGTGATTTATACGATTCTAAATACCATCTTAAAGGGATCGAGAGGTCACTTCGATCTGATGAAAATATTTGATCTAAAGATTCTTTTAGTGGAGATTTTAATTGACGATTGTATACTTAATTGTTATTTAATAAAAAATAAATTTAAAAAAAATACGTGCGAGAGGTTAGATGTTCAAAGGAATTAAACCAGTGCAACAAAGACTCCGTTGGTGATAAGCAAATGTTAAACGTCTGCACAGAAGTCGTTGGGTTATAGGGTATATATATAGAAACGTTGCGAAAGCAAAGAGCTTCATTATTCAAAGGGTGTCAACGTTTCCCACATTTCCGGTTGGCTGATTTCACGAAAGATGATGACTGAAGCCAAGCCAAGCCCTTCTATTCCATTCCATTCCATTCCATTCCCGTACCGGTACCGGTACCTAACCACCCTGGCCTTTACCTTGGTGCCAAACAGCACTAAGAATCTCTGAATTATTTCACTCCGCTCGGTAACGGTAACCGCATTTCACCCACCGCTACGTCGTAGTTCGCGTTGCGTTGCGTTACGTTGGCCCGCGGTATCTGTATTTGTATGACAAATATTATGAGACCCGTAAATTCAGAGTTCTAATTGATGTAAGAAGGGAGAAGGAAGAGAAGAAGGAGCGAGAGGTGATAAGATTGCAAAAATTCAAACCATTTTTTGAAATATAATTATTTCTTATATACTACGTGTCGTAGTCTATAGAGATTATAGTTAAAGAAGGTATAATCGATTTAATAAGAATTTCGCAAAGAGTGGAATTTGAAGAAGAAAAAGAAAAAAAGAAAGAAAAAAAAGCTATCTAACAAAATTGCGTTTAATTTGCCGTAAAAATGACAGTTCTCAACAAGCCTGATTTTTACGAGAGATTTAATGGAAAATCGGGAACCGTCGACAACACCGTCCAATGGAATTCATGGGAGGTAACAAGGCGGTAAGTTTAAGCGTCCGTGAAGCTTGCTAATGCAAAAATTACCTTTGAAGATTCGCGGCCCGTTCACAGCCCATACAGTCACCGGTTAAAGAGTCACCTCGATGGGATTCAAAACGGTCTCAAAAAAAAAAAATAAATAAAAAGTAATAGAAAAAAAAGAAAAAAAAAACAAAAAAATGAAAATGAAATCCCCATATACAATTGAAATATCGTCACGCATCACTGAATCGAAAATAAGAAAGAAAAATAATTCCTTATTCGTTGTTTAAACTTTTGTCAAACCTAAAAGTACAATGACGTATATAAAATGACATATCCGTAAAAATTTCACGATCACATATACATATCACAAGGGATAAAATTCACCCTATGTAATATTTTCATCGAGACTACACACTGCATGGATATATCAGACAGTAATAGTAACGCTCGCTGTTCAGAGAGAGAGAGAGAGAGAGAAAGAGAGAGAGATGAGGTGGATTGCGGGTGCACATTATAGGGTGAGATTGGCGAAGATGAGACAGCTGGCTGACGACGTTATGGATATCTACTCGAGAATATGGAAGTGAGCAGACCGAGTCTCACAGCAGAATGATCACAGGTAGATATCGAGCAAAAGACAGCGCACCAGGTTCTCTACGATAAGTTACACGACGTTCCTCCTTGGAAATCGCATCACAGATCAAACAGAGCTTGTATATTAAATGTAACCCCCTGGCAGTGGATTTTACGCCTCTCTCTCTCTCTCTCTCTCTCTGTACCACCAGTTCTTATCTCACTCTTACTTACTCTAACTGCCATTTGGTTCGTACAAATAATCCGCAGCTACAGCATATATATCGTAAATCGCGACTTCGCGATTTTTTTTTTTTTTTTTTTTTTTTAGATACATTTTTAAACTGTTTAACTTAATACTTAGAAACCAGCCGTGTATTAGTCACGACGACGTAGGTATTTGCATTAGCGATAATTTGCATTAAGATTCTCGGAATTTTGAATGTATGTAACATATTCACATATACCCAAGTAATTCTAACATTCTACTGTAAATCTTTTCCTACAGGGTGGGGCATTGATAAAGAAATTTTTTTAGTATAATATATATTTATCGCTATATCGATAATATTTTATGGGAGTAAGCCCAAGAAGGAAAAAGGAAGACTTGGCAGGCCACGCAATGAAACGAATTCGATATGCCATAGATACCGCGAAATTTGCGTTTGAGGAATTCATTTTGAATAATTTTTATAAATTCCTTTTATGGCCTCGAATATATGTATACATATATATCTCGAATAATTATCTAGCCCGAATAGATTTGAGCTGTTCCTTTTTATTTTTTGCCTTTTTTTTTGTTAGATATACAAATCGAAAGACTCACCGAGCAGCGATTCACCTGACACAGTTATCACAACACGCGGAAATTAATAATTATTTATTCAAAATATGAAAGAACAAATTACGAGCTTGCATTAACGAACCGTAGCATAGCTTTGAAAGAACTAACTTTACGCGTTTATATACGGACAGATCTTGATTCTGCAACTTAAGATTGCAAATCTGGATGTGGTTTTGCATCCTGGATATATAATACAGAGGCAGTAATGAATAAGGATTAGAATCTGATGCACACATGGAAAATGACTTATGTTTAAAATTGTTATGACGGTAATATACAACATCTGCAGAATTAGATCCCAAACACTGCAGTTATCTATTTCTATACATTGAGTTTTGAATAAATTGAAGAATAAAACAAAAAACAAAAAAAAAAAATTCAATGTATTATGTACATATATTTTTTCAATCAAATCAACAATATATGTTTTTAATTTTGTTGTTTTCTCCTTTTTTTTTTTGTTATTCGACAATACCTGAGACCGTAAATTAAATTTTTGTTCAAATTTGCCCATGATTTTGACAAGTCAACATTGAACATAGCCCCTCGATCCGTAAAACCAAACAATTCTCATCAAAAGCTCGAAACAAAAAAAAAAAATCAGTAAAAATGAAATTTCAGTTAACTCACCTGACTCAGCGGTCGTATCCGTTCATGTATGGACTTTTCAGCTTGTAAAGCTGACGGTGGTGGATGATCGGGTGTCGGTGGTTGAACGTAGTGTGTAGGGCTAGTTGGAAGCAGCATTTGAACACGTCTAAGACGTTTGTCAGTGACAGCACGATTCTCAGGATCACCCTGAGACGAATAACCGTCCCTTTTATCATCCAGAAGACTTTCCTGTGATGACTTTAACGTGATAAAAGCATTCGAGACAAAAGTTTGTCCATTATCAGCCAATAATCCCCCTTCACTACACGGTGATTTATCAGTTGTTTCCAATTCCATATTTTCATAAGCCATATCGCAATTTCTCCTTAATTTTCGTCTTGGATTTTGAGTTTTTATCGGCCTGTTTTCATACATCGATGTTATAGCCACTGGCTCGAAATCAGGATCACGATTATCACCGGCGTTAACACTGAACCGAGCTTTCATATCTACGTATTGATCAACGCTACGAGCAACGTGACGAAGCTGATCACGACGAGATTGTAACTGGTCAAGATCAGCATGACTTCTAGCCCCGCTACGGGCAAGGAACAAATACTCATAGTTACTTGGACCGAGAGTACAATCGGCAGACAACGACATTTGAGTTTGCAAATGCGTTGGTGATACTGACAAATTTCGTCGCGGTGGTTTCTTAGGTGGTGTCGGCTGAAAATAATTATTTAAAATTTTCATCACCCCCTCGATATTTAACACGATAAAAAAAAATAATCATTCTCCGAACAACCAAAAAATTTTCAATCAACTAAAAACATGTATAATTGATTACCGAAACTTTGCTGTTTGATGCTGGACTGTGAAGTGAACTTGAAAGAGGCGCCATAGGAAGATAAATTCCAGCAGCTGTAGAATCGGCTGGTAAACATCGTCTGTCACGAGGACTAGGTCCCCCAACACTAGACGATGAAGATACGCTTAGCTGGTCAGATTCCCGACCACACCCGTACCCAGGAAGAGGTAGGGATAGATCCTCGGACATGAAACTAGAATCCATGAGACCCCGTGGAGCCGGAAGTCCCTGATACAAGCCGTTGTCCGATCCCCTACACGGTCAAATTATAATTCTAGAAATTTTCTACTAGGTACATACTACATACCCACGGCTAAAGTTAACGCAAATAGGATAACGGTAATCCGATGAAATAATTCAAACTTTAGAAATATTTTATATACGTAGAGAATTATTAACAAAGTTGTAAAACCACGACGTGATCCCATGATTTTCATCCATATGCATTCCCCTAAACGATTATTATTTCAGAAATATTAAAACGGATAATTTTTTTTATGATAAATAATTCATTAATTTTCACTCCAAACCAAACGCATGTATATAAATAAATGATTAGGACGAGGTATTAATTAAATCTGAAAAGTGTGTGGTAGATACATATACAAGTATGAAATATATGTGTAAAGGTGCAATATAATGTCATACCGTGCAATGTCTGGTAGTATATTTGTGTTGATGTTGGTATTGTAAGGTTTGTCTTCGGGAGTTGGTTCGGAACTCTCAAGTGTATTAATCGAGTTCAGAGTATCGGACATTGACATAATGACACTATCAAAAACGGAGCTGAAATCCGAGTCTTCGGTCCTCGTTTGGTTCCTTGACGTTGTAAAATCGTCGTCGATTTCATCGCTGAGTTTTCCCTCGCTAAAATATTCAATCCACAATATCTATCTTAATGTTAAAATCCAAATTTCACTTTCCGAAGCTACATATGAAAACCCTTCCTTCATATCTGACTTTATCTTTTAAAAAACGATCAAACAGTCGAACATTTCAACAAAATCAATTCATCACTGTTCTAAATCAACCCGTTATCAACTATCTAAAACCTCATCTTATCAAACCATTTACAACTTACTGTCGCGATTAAACGCCCTAAAAGGACCAACAGGTTGGTCGTTCGAAACTTTGCAGGATAATTAAGTTCCCGTGCATGTGAATGTCTCTATTAGTTATAACATTAGATACCGGTAGGATCAGATTATAGATATATAGTTCAGTCAGCGATTCAAGGTTAATCACTCCTAAAAGCGTTTAAAAAAAAATATATATATATATATAGATATAGGTACATAAAATAAGTGAAAACGAAGGCAAAGGATTAACCAATGACGTGAATTTTGAAATTAAATAAGGTATTAGCTCGACACAGATTTTATCTGCATTATACTGAATAATAATTGCAGTCATTTCTCTGAGGCCTCGCACCTCTTATCGTGTGGGAGATGCCTCCGGTAGTTTCTACTCCACGTTATAAGTCGTGACTTTTTAATGAGGGCAGATTTTCCTACGGTTATGATGATGATGCTGGTGGTGGTTGTGATGGTGGTGGTGGTGAAAAGAGGAAATGGGCTGATGAAATAAGGGACGTAGTATAATAAGTTAAGGTGGAAACTGTGAAAGTGGTTATTAGTTTTATGCTGAGACCAGCTAACATTTACATTGTTTAACGCGATGGATTCATCCAGGTTCAAGAGGGGTGAAGGGGAGAAGGTGGGGGACACACACTCTATACTACATTGGTACGCCTCTACCAACGTCAAACATTGGTCAGGAATCGCATGGCAGAGAATGACGAGAAGGGGAGGGCAAATGGGAATGAGGAATGAGGAATGAGGAATGAGGAATGAGGAAAGAGGAAAACGGTGGTACATGTTGGCGGTGGTTCAGCACTGTCGAGTCTAGCTCTGTAACTGGGTGCTAGGGTCGTGGGAGGGTGACCTGGGGCGAAGCGAGCGAGCGAGCGAGCGAACGAACGAACGAACGAACGAAGCGAACGGGGCGAACGGACCCACCATCGCTTGCCTACATCAGGAAAATTAAAGCAAGCCAAGCGATGCCTAACGTGCTGGGGCTACACGTTGCCTGTACCCCCCAGGACGAACCAACCGCCACCACTACCACCATCATCACCATCACCATCACCATCGCCAGTACCAGTACCCAGTACCATATAGCCGGTGTTCACCACCCGCTCATTCACTCTGATCTCTATATATCTATGCTTTTGTTTGCTCACATCTCCTATATTAAACCGGAGTTCTGCTCTATGTACATAGGTATGTTATATGTATATATGTATGTATGTACGTGTATATACCTGGGTATAAATATGTGTTTTGTATATAGGTAGAAAAGGTATATATATACATAGGTATAGCGTGGTTTCCGTATAAAATATTACGTATATGTGTGTTCGGGTCGTATGTATGTATATGTACATACATACGTCCGTTCGACGTGTTTGCATATATGGAAAAAAAATAAAAAGAAAAAAGAAAAAAAAAAAAAAACAGGGAAAAAATTTACTTTCGAATGGCAACACTGATATCTACCGTGGGATGAAAATAAATACATATCCTAAAACAAATATAACTCCGAAGTTTGAAATTCGGGTATTAATCCAAAACTGACCGGCAAGGTTGCACGAGAAATGAATATGATTTTCAAGGCTCTTCATATCGCTTTTTAATATTGTATAATTTTTTGTTTTCTATTTTTTATTTATTTATTTATTTATTTTTTTTTTGTAGCGACCAATTTCGACTCTACTCTCATACAATCTTGGAAATTTTTCATATTTTTAAATCCACCGTTAAAACTGATTGACACAGTATATAAAATACGAACAACAAAATTCAACCGTGTAAAAACTAAAGTGTAATTCGAAAATACACGAGTGCAATTAAGAATTGGTCAACGAGTTTAACCAGATCAAAATAAACCTTGTTGGCGAAGCAAACAAGTCCGACACCAAACCAACGTGTGATGTTTGATCGTTGGTGACAACGAAATAATTGCTCGCCAACAACGAGAACGATTGGATTTAATTGTTTAAACAGTTTTATATACATCGGTTTATACATAAAAAAAAGAAAAAAAAAAAAAACCTCAAAACGTAAAATTAAACGAGTGGAAAACTACACCATAAAGAAAAAAAAAAAAATCAGATCACATTGAGTAGGTACAAGAAATCGTTTGATTTTTTATATTGAGTTAATATACTCACAAAGACATCACCGACATTCCAGAAATACGCCTATCGTCGTCCCGAGGTTTGTGATAAAATTGCCATTGGGTTGGCGAGGTGCCTTCCGCCGGTGAAAAATCATCACCTGGACGAACGTTCTCGTATGGACTACCCAGAGAACCGCCACCCTGAACGGGAATCGGTGGTAAGTTTTCACTGTCAGCGTCACTTTCTACACCCGATGAAGATCTGTGCCCTGAAACATTTGGAACAATTTTTTTTTTTAGATATCGTTCCAGAGTCGAAAAAATAATAAAAATTTCAATCTCGAACAAAAGCTAAAAAAAATCTCGAAACATATTCTGACGATAAAACCGTTAACACTTACTTTTTATCACACTTGTGATGTCCTGCGTAACGTGAGGTGGAAACTGTCCCAGAAGATCGAGTACTGTGTTTTGCCTCGAATCTCTGATCCCAAGATCAACACCACGTTCAAGAAGTGCCCTCACTACTTCCATCTTTCCGCATAATGCAGCCTCATGCATTGCTGTACCAGCCGAAGTCCTGGTATTAACGTCCACCCCAGAATCCAAGAGGACTTCAACCACAGCTCTGTAATACAGTGATCCCGTAAAATATTTGCAAGAATTTTTCCTTCATCCAAATTTTTATATAAGAATATAATTCAAAGTAGCTACACGTGTCGCCCATATACTGATCGTAAATCACAAGGATGACCTGGGAACCGATCTGCATGTAGCATGGTCAAAATCTACATTCATGTCCATGAACTGCAGAGGTGTAGTCCAATGATAGGTACATAGTATAGTTGAATCCACGAAAAGGGGAATCGGCGTTAATGTAGCCCACACAAATTGTGAAGGTATAGGTACGTGTATGCTTATACCGATTGTTGTGTGTATGTGTTCGGTATGTATAAACAGGTATAGTACCTCGACATCGAATCGCGGGAAACCAAATAGGATTCGCGTGTGCCTACATTGTTGCTGTTATATAGGGGTATTTGTCCTGGCTTACCGAGTGCGACGATATTGAATCCGATAATTGACATTACCCGAACGTACCAGCTCTACAGAGGCTAGGGGGTAGGAAGGAAGGGAGGGAGGGAGGTTGGCTCACGATGTGCCAACCCGAGGCAATGGGAATGGTAGTTTCAGAATCGACTGTGGTTTATTTAGGCAAAATCGAAACGATAAAACGTCACATTTGTCGAATTCGGAGTAGGTACACCGGACATCACTGAACCACCTGTATGTACATATATCGCCGATTTTCGCCGATCCTATTAGTACCGAAGCGTTACTAAAACGATTATAGAACCGCCGGTTGAACAGAAAAACCCAATGTTATACCCGATTACAATATCTATCCATCCATGTAGGTATATGTATATGTGTATGTGCCGTCGATTCTGCACACTAAAATTTCCAAACTCCTGTGCAAATTATAACCCAATAATTTTAAAAGGTTTATCAGAGATTATATCCCAGTCGCGTCGAACAATCCCACACGACTGCAACGCTCACCACAATTCATATATTTTCTAACGATCCGTAATTGTTTCAAACCGAATTATTTAATCCATGTTAAATCCTACCTCACACTAAATTGACTGCATTACATAACCAGATCCTGATGATCCGTTCCAATGTTACAATATATCGGTTTAACCTCGATCATACCAAACAATCGTATATACATATATGTAAATGTCCTTACGTCTCATTGATTATACTTTTTTGTATAAAAATAGTAGAAAAAAAAAATTTATTTCGTTAAAACTATATTATAAATAAATAATTTCGATACTGAGGTATATATAATATTGTACATTAGTTACGATGATCATATATATATATATATATATCTGTATATGTATAGTGCGGTTAATATGGATTCTCGTAATCGGAAGTTGCTCAGCGGTTCGGGCAGACGAACATGCAGCAGTTCTGATCCGATCGAATCAGGAGTGCAATGACTGAGTAGGTATATAGAAGGGCATTGGAATAGAATGGTGAACATGGTATGGGTATGTGTTATGTACAATGCCATCCACTAACACTGAAATGTATATAACAACGTATCAGACTCTGTACCTACCTATCTACCTACAGGGCATGGTATAGACATTTCGCCTGGCAAATTCGACGAGAACTGAATGCCCATGATCACGCACCGTGTACCCATACTTACTAATTGGTTCTAATCACTGACGCAGTAAATTGATCAAGTTTTGAGGTAGATATATCATAGATATATTACATCATCGTTATAATGGTCAAATGAATTTCATTTAAGTCTTTCTCATCTCAAGATATACGATCATGATTTTAGAAAATTCAATTACCACCGAAATTTACAAGTTCATAGAGACAAAAAATTTAAAAAAAATTCCTGAATTGAATTGAATAGGGATAATTCAGGGACATTGATTCACTAATGAATCATATCATTTAAATATCTCTTATGAACTCACCTGTGGCCATTCCGTGATGCAAGGTGAAGAGGTGTATGAGGAAATATCAACGAGGATGAAGAGCTGCGTAGTGGTTCGATCAACTCCGGATGTGTCCGCACTAAGAGTTCGACAGTCTCCAGCCTTTTTTGACAAAAGTATAACAAAAGGTGTTTTTCTTCATGAATAATGATCGTTTTTCTTTTTCATTTTATTCGTTTTATTTCAACGATTCAAACAAACAAAAAATACGTTTCTTCACGATAACACAAATACATATTCAGACAATTGATATGTACAAATAATTAATGCATATAAAAATTACAATCTGACTTCATATCCATCCTTAATAAATTCGCTACGATTTTCAGGTTAAAAAATTATAATTGAACAATATTATCACCGAACAAAGTAGTCGTAAAAGATTGCGTTTAATGTTCATTTATCACAGCGAATGTTTGACAGTAATCGTTATACCTATATCTGAAACGTATCGTTATCGCAGAACCGTATATGTAACTCACATTAGTGAGTAATATACTATATATATGTTTTTCAAGAATTTATCCTCGATTGTGTGTAGCAAAAGTATATAAAGACCATACGATATCCGCAGTGTCGTTTCCACGTATGTCAAGTAATTCGAGGTAATTTATTTGATCAAATTATTATTAAGTTTAATTCAATTTCCTTCGTTTAATAGCCGTATACATATACCTACGATGTACGAGTACATGTAGGTGTATACCTACGTCTGTTTCCGCGTTAAAAAAAAAAAAAAATATATATTAATTTACCGTCTGCTTCATATACGAGGTTATTAAATTTCCCGAAACAAAATTTATTAACACGTAGTTATTATATACTCGTAACCGTATATACCCGAATGATTGCACTCGATAGTTTTGGTCTTAAAATGATCGTTGTTTATCATAAAATATGTGTGAATTTTTGTTTCAAAAAATAGAAAAACGTCGTTGATGAGATAACTGGACTAATATCACGAATGGTAAATTTTATAGTAAAATATGAAACAAAAAAATAACAAATTTAAAATAGTCAGGGTCACAAGTCCGATAACTTCACATGAAAATCCTCATAATATTTGATAAGACATTTACCTGCCATATTGCGCTGCGAGATCCAGAGCAGATTCACCGCGGCTATTACGGATGCTGGGATCACAGCCGTGCTGTAACAACTGTGTCACGACTTCCGTGTGACCATATTGCGCCGCACAATGAAGAGGAGTTTCATTGTCCTTAGTCTATAATCACAGATCATATATACCCGCCGGTTAATAAAGTTCCCAATAGTTAGAAAAAAAAATCTATTTATTGATTCGATCAGCATCTGAATCGACTATCCGATAAAAATGATCTTCTCCCATTTTTCCTCCGTAAAATTCCAAAACGAAAGAAATTTTCAAATATTTTTTATATTTCTACTTAATAAATCGTCTCGTATATTATTTTTTCAAAATTCGATCAAAACTTACCGCCAAATTAACGTTGGGTACCGAAGGTCCCTGGCAAAGTATCAACCTAACAATTTCTGCATCCCCTGCCCACGCGGCAAGATGCAACGGTGATGATCCTTTAGCGTCAACGACATTTGTGGATGCCTCGTACTGAAGTAAAAGCTTGACGACATCCCTGATGATAAAAAAAAATAATACTAAACGAATTTGCATAAAATATTATCACTTTATACATGTATGTAATCATCTATTTAAATAACGCGAGACTAACAAGACAATCTATCCACATTAACCTAATATTAAAAAAACTGACCTGTGTCCATTCAGAGCGGCATGATGAAGCGCTGAATAACCGCTCGCATCCTGAACGTTGGCTCCAGGTCCTCGTCGTAAGCTGAAAAGATATACTTCATCACTTTAGTAAGTGATATACAAAGCAACAGAAAAAAAAAAAAAAAATTGGGGGTAATTACAAGGTGCTACTCTTACGAAATAAAGTTTCAACCAAATTAAAAATTATCACATTTAAAACGTGGTCGAATTGGTCATATGCTATATAACGAGTATATTATAGATTTAATTTTGGCTTATATTGGTATAAATTGTAAGAATATACAGAGGGTAAGGCCTCAGATGGGAAAGATGATGTTTTTTGATCGAAAATTCATGTTTAACCCTAACAATAACGGAACTGGTTGAAGCATAACATTCACGCAGGGTGGAACGACGAAATAATAATAATAATAATAATAATGATAATGGGAGTCAAAACCGGTATGGAAGGGAGTTTTGAATCGACCCAAATCCATGACCTCTGCAAATGACTTCATCTTACTTCACAATTTCTGATTACAAAAAGCGCGTGGGCGAAAACGCTGCGAGGGTTGATTTCCGCAATTAAGAATTCGCGCGACGACAAACCACCTCCGTAAGTAAGTATATATGTGTATAAGTATGAGTATTTATTACACGGGTTTTATCATTATAATATATATTATAGTATAGGTGTATATATGTATAGGCGCAATCTTTATCGCACTTTTGAAATACATATTATGTAGATTCATATTACGTATAAGTATACATGAAATTATAAGTTATCAAATGGAAAACAAAAAATCAAAAATCTAAAAACTTTCAATTCAGAAATTTTTCGTAAAAAATGTTGCAACTTTTTCTAGAGAAAAGAAGAGTAAGGAAAATAACAAAAATTGAAAATTATTTAAAACGTTCAAATTCGTGTTATATTAGGCTACAAATATATACCTTATACATACTTGCCTACTCCGAAAAATAAGATTTATACGCGCTAATAGTATAAAGCTATATGATAATTTATATTCTGCGAATTTATACACACATACATACCTTAACAGGAAAATATTAAACCTCAATCTCGCAATTCGTGACGCATTGAATAAAGTCTGAAAGTCCGAGTATCGCAATTGGAGTAAAAAAAAAGGACTAACGTCGCATATTTCTCTTCTTAACCTATGAACAATTATTATTTTCAAAAAAAAAAATAAAAAATTTGAATATACGTTACGTCAAGTTTCAAGTATATAATAAAAATAAAAATTCATTGAATTTTGTAAATTTTGCGACAAAATTTTATAGTTTATAATATACAAGGGAAATTCTGTCGATTGCACCCTCCTATATAGATATATATGTAGTATAATGGTATATAAAGTAAAATTCGAATTCTTGTCCATTGCGTTTTTACACATGTATCTATCCATCTTCCTATATGCATAAATCGACGTATATCTAATTATACTCTAATACATAGATATGTGTTTAGGCTAACGAAGGTTCCGACCTCGCTTTCGACACATGTTACTCGTTACGTTGGCATTGTTGCGTCGATTGCTCTTCTCTCTTATAAATGTATGTGCGACTGGATGTGCAAACAAAAATACATGCCATATCGTGTATATCTATACATATATATGTATACATACATATATACAAATATACACATAGAGAAACACGGTATAGCGGTATAGTAACAAACATCCATACATGTATTCACTTGTACCTATATATACACATATGACATACGTATATAATATTTATATATGTATGAAAGTACATACGTTATGTCTTCCCCAATTGTGTACATACGTACAGTATATGGATATATATACATATATTTATAAATATATATATATATATATATATATATATATATATATATATATATATATATATATATATATATATATATATATATATATATATATATATATATATATATATATATATATATATATATATATATATAAGTATATAAATAAACCACACGCGTTTTACCCGCGGGGATACAACCGTGTAACCACTGTTTACTCATAACTTTTGATCCTCTTCTCTCCCAGCTATCAATCCTTATATAGTAACCTAATTAAACATGAATACGATTGATGGACCGATCGATCGAGAAGGTATAACCTGAATAATAATTTGTGTGCGTGTGTGTGTGTGTGTATATATATATATATATCGATAACCTAAAATTGGTTTATGATTTATGCCTATACAAATAAATATTTTTGTTTTTAATATATTGTAAATCAATCGGAATATTAATTAAATTACATACGTCACATATATGACAATCGTGCAGTAGGTATGTGTAGATATCATTTGGCGTTTATTAACTCATTGCTGCATCGTCCTGAAGATCTCTTCAAATATGTATATAATATAGATTCCACAATGATAGATTAATCGTAAAAGAGACGAAAATGACTACACTGCTTCGTATATTGGTTATTTATCGATATAATAAACCTTTCTATATATATACACATATAATATTATATATATATATATATATTTTTTTTTTTGTATATAAATATAAATAATAACGTGCGAAAAAAATAAGTGTTTGCTTGACTCTCCTATCGCGTAGATATTTCTCGAACGTATGATGTATGTACAGTAGATATATAGGAAAAATTCTAGTAGTCACAAGTTAGGGTATATTGGTGTGCCCATAGCTATATCTATACATACATAGTATATAAATACATATAGGTATAGGTACAGAGAGAAATGTATATCCTTGGAAAATATAGGGGACTTTGCGATATGTTTGCTGTCGTCAAATGTCCACTCGTTGACAGGCGAGAGAAGGCTAACATTATTTAATATTTTTACCCTCCATATACATATAATATACACTTATATACTTATAATACATATATACCTATCATATACCATGGTCGTATAATCTGCTTGTAGTGCAAATAGAATTTCAGTCATACTCGCTGCTCAGTTAAGTGTCAACATGTAAGTACATGCACTTATATATATATATTGAAATAAATAAGTAAAAAGTTAAACTCTGCAGAATTATAATCATCCGAATAAAAAATAATTACAAGAACTAAGTTATACAAAAAATTTTAAAAAGAATAAAAACTAAAAAAAAAATTCATGAATTAACCGCTTTTTTGTTCCACATTCATTTTCAACGACTGCTTTATATCCCGCTGACAAAAAGGGCTCTTGAGTTGCTAATTGTACGCTAAAAAGTTTTCAGGTATAAAATGAACGCTATCTGCTGTACATTATGTTCGTCTATCTTCTCCTAAAAGAAGATATGAAGGCTTTGGCTGAGCCAGTTTCTGATCAAAGAACTACAAGCTCAGAATTAAAACGAATACATATATGTATATAGGTATATACACACATCTGCATATAGGTACTTCTTGGCACTTAAAGATTTTTTTTTTTTTCGAGTCGAAAAAGAACGGTGAAAAAAAAAAAGAAGAAGCAAAGGCTGAAAATTCACACACATATAAATATATAAATATAAATATGTATTTATTTATTGCGTACGTATGGGGTAAAAAGTTATAGGAGCAAAGGTGAATGGGTATGTGTGTTTTTACCTACCTTGGTTTCAAACCATGAAACGTTTGAGAGAAACTGCTACGAGACCTTTGGTGGCATTTGTGTTCTGAACCCGCCCACGCCACGTAACAACCCCCGCAACCCACAGTAGGAAAAAAATGAAAATATAAAAAATAAAAAAACAAAAATAAAAATACCGAGAGGGGTAAAGAGAGCTGGGGATGCTGCAGGCTGACTCTTAAAGCCAACTGCCTTCATCCGGACCCTTCGTTTTTGGTCTGGGTATGTATTATACCAAACTACTAGTAGGTGCTGAGGTCGAGATGACGCTTTGGATTCGTTTGGTAGTTTTATACTATACATACACGTATGTACCTACGTACATACTATACATACATACATACATACATAGAATCGTTTTTCCACGTTTTTCCATACGTGCTATATAACCCTGTGTATGTTATACAGGCTTGTATATGTAACTGAATACCATATGTGCTTGTCCCTAACCATAAGCCAAAGTAAGAGATGTTTGGCTCTATTCCATTCATCCCATTCATTCGTCGACGACGACGACAACGACGACGACTTCGTTGCTATAACTTCCTTAATTAAACTGCCGGGGAAGATTGTCTGTAGCAAAAAGGGCAATGCCAGATCCCTCCCTTTTACTTTTACTCCCTAATTCTCGCCCACCACGCCCGTTTATACCCGTTTTTCGACTAGGTTTAGACCACTTGACTTACCTAATGAATTGAGATGAAATACCATCACTAAGATTAAAATTTCACCTTTCCGATAATCTAATTCAACTAATTTACTAACAAACTGACATTTGTTCCTTTCATAAGATACCACTGCACTAATTTAATCTAGTTTCATTTCATTGAAAGAGAGATTAAAAAGATTTCGTAAGAAAAAAGAAATCAAATACAAAAAATAGAAAAAATCTTACCCTTTTGAAATCTTGAGTAAAATTTAAAAAGACTAAAATTTCTTTAGACAGATCCGACGTTCCCTGGGATCTTGGCGTTATACTAAGCTAACAAGATTGAAATTTATTCACCGACCATAAGCGATAAGCCACAGCTAATCAAAGTTCAGTCTCCTTAACAATAATGAGTGAGTACAATGACTTGAAGTATCAGTTTTATATCTGTGGTCGCAGAAGTTAAAGAGAAAACTGTTGAAATCGACTATCGTGGTTTGTCGTCGTCGTCGTGTGGTCAATCGTGTGTGACAATGTTATGTATGTATATATCAATTTAAAGAAATCTCCCCGCTATGGTATAGATATTCTAAGTAATATAAAAGCATCGTAAAATTAATTGAAAAATTGAAAATATGGAAAATAAACGTCATACCTGAATAATTAAACTTTAATAAATTTTTGAGATCCTTGAGTTTATTTAATTTTCTTTAATGTCTAATTTTCTTTGATCGTAAGAGTTGTATAAATATTTTTCATAAATATTTTATTATTTGTGAAATATTGTTTGACTTTTTCTTCCGGAATATAAGCCCTTGTTTTTTTTTTTTTTTTTTTTTTTTTTTTTTATTTCTATTGTGGGCAAAAAGAGAAAAAACAAAAAAAAAAAAGAGAGAAAAAAACCTTTACCCTTGAAACCATAAGAGAACGAGAACTGAGAGGGCGCCGTGCTAGGGGTTGAAAATACGGAGAGAGACGAAGAGAGAGAGAAAGAGAGAGTGAGACAGAGAGAGAAAGAGAGGGTGTTCAGGCGTCAATCGATAGCTTCCGCCCTCTAAGAGAGGAACGAGGAAAGTCTGATCCGTCCATGCGACGACGTGTGGCTAAGGAATTCTAATATGCACGTGACACTGGAGTTCAATTTTCTTGTAGTAGCTGTGATAAAAAATATATGTACATATTATACCTATATGTATATTCGAGAATCGATTACATCAATCCTGAAGCATAAAAGAAAAAAAAAAAAAAAATATCTAAAGGTGAATTTTAAGGATAAATTTATTGAGCTAAGAATTGAAGAAAATTTTTTGTATGATCAAAGGAAACATGTTCATATATATATACATACACTACAATAAAATATTGTATATGCCTAACTTTTGAGCATCAAAGCGTTTGTTTCATCTCATCTAACGTCGATCAAAGTTCAACGTATACACAATGAATATACAAAAAACGAAAGAAAGAAAGAAAGAAAGAACAAAAAAATCTCCTTTAATAAGAGAGAAATTTTTTTTATTTTCTTTCATTTTGACAACATAAACTAAACGGGTATAAGTTGACGTTACTCATATTATACATATATATGGTAATTAATTTACAGGGGACCACACCCCTGACAGTACTAAATTTTTATATTTTTCGACAACGTTTTACTATAACGTCTCGTATTGTATCGCGTGCCGAAAAGGCCTGTCCCTAAAACTACAATGGGATTATTCCTAGCCTCGAAAAAGAAAGAACGAAAAAAACGAGGAAATGTAATTGCCAAATGTATGTACCTATCCACAAATCTGGGCTATCAACATTTTATTATTATTTTTTTTTTTTCTTTACTGCATATCATTAATTAATAGCAAATAATTAATATTTTCTAAATCGATAATTTATTCATACTGTACCTACCTAGTATTATTTCATTTCTTCAGGTCGAGTGGCCTGGTTTACGATAAACTGTTACATCTACCTGTCTCTCTATTTTCATATATTTTTACCTGTTTTACAATAAATAAATAGAAAAAAAAAGTAGTAAACTCCTTTCTAAATTTTTTTTTTTCTACTTTTTTTCAAATAAAACGACTGGGTCTACAAGTATAACTGTTGAATATACGTTCTCTGAATAATAAAATCTGCCTTCTTTGGTTCATCTTATCTCTAAGTTTCCTACTACTTACATTAGATATATCTTAAGCTATTTATCAAGTTTATCTGCATTGAATATACCTATACACACACGTTATCACAGCACTTTGTTACTTCCGCACGTATCGTTAATCTTCAAATAGAAAAAAAAAAATAATAATAAAAATCAATTTATCAATATATCTATTCAATTTTTTATTTTTTTTCTCTATCATCTTTTCCGTTGTTTTCTCGTCGACGATATTATACATACAATTTAAGATATAAGCTAAACTTTTCAGGCTAATCGTAAAAAACACAAAGAAATTTCTTGACGGTCTTGTTTTTGCCCAAACTTCTCCTTCTCTCTTTTTCCTTTTTCTCCTCTCCTAGGTATAACTTGAAACTTTCTTTCGACACGATTTTCAGCTTGGACGAGCTCGGCGCGTGACCCAATTCTCCGTGTAATGTTATATACCGCAACTAGCAAAGTTGCGTGCGAATGAGGTAAAATGAAATCAGTCTGATTACCGTTTCCACATAGAAAATAAATCCATCGATTAAAAACTGTACGAAAAAAAAAAAAAAAAAAAAATCTAAGTACTTCATTACAATTTATTCATTAGATTTACCTATTTGCCACGAACCAACAATTCGTCAGGGTATATTGTATATGTATCGATAAAGCAAATGGAACGACAATAATTTATTTACTATATTACGTAAACTATTTCCGAACTAGACTATTGTCTGCCTTGTCGCCTGTGCAGAGCTTAGTCTATTCTTGCTGTGCTCCAATTTGCACAATTTAAAGGTCAGACGTTATAATTTTGGGGTTAATGAAAAATTGAAAAATTGATTACTTATAGGTATAAGCAATTTACGGTTTCGTCCGTGAAACATTTATATCCGGAGAAGAGACAATATGAAAAAGCTACTTTGACTGTACGTATCTATAGGTAGTATATTCATAGTCAAAAAGCCTAAGAAGACTGAGCAACAAAGTTTTTTTCATCTAACACAAAGACTAATTAAGTTGATATTTAAGAGAAAGAGATAGATAGAAATATGGAGAAAAAATAGTGAGCAAAAGAATAACAAAGAAAGAAGAAAAAAGAAAAAAAAAAAAAAACAATTGAAGGAAAATAAAACAACAAAAAATTTTCTTTGAGTTCCCGAGAGCAGTAGGTATATATATACGTATTTCTTTTACCTTTTCGTTAAAGAAGCGTCTGTAATATAAGTATAGCTGTTATATACGCGGTATAACAAACGTAATAAAAAGGAAAACAAAGAACAATGGAGTAAGAGAAAAAAAAAGAAATTCTCGCGTCAAACTTCTACCAAAGCTCGTTTTCTCCGGCTTTCGACAAAAGTTTTCGTATATGTATCTAGATATGTACTATACCCTACCTACGTATGTATACGTATGTATGTATGTGTTTATTTATGTATGTATGTATGTATGTATGCATATGCAGTATAACAACATAAAGAGCAATTTGTTAAAAAGAACCCGTTTGTCGCGATGCACTCAGCACCCCCACCCCGTCCACTCCCTTGTTCCTTTTAAGCCAGCTTCTACGCCGCCTACCAAGTGTCAAGTGTCGTTACTGCAGCTTGTAACAACGCGATAATTGCAAAAGAATTCTCATTCGCTTAATCGTTGTGGATTTAAATCATGCATATAGGTATATACCTATCTATCTACCTACCTACCTACCTACCTTGCATTCTTTTCACGTTTGCAACGTAAGCTTTATTTTTATGCAGGTGAAATTATGCCAGAAAATATTTACATATGTATACAATTTGAAAGGAACGAAGAAAAAAAAAAAAAAAACAGGATTGGGAAATTATTGGGAAATATTTAAAGGGTTCGTACATATTGAAATTTATTTCTTTATTTTCTTAAACTGTTTATCTAATCGGGAGCAAAAATGCTTTGAAAACAGAAGAAAAATATATAATAATTACACATTTATGACTAAATCACTGATTTTTCGAAGCTGGTGTGTTATTACGATGAGTTTCTCTTATCAAATCGAAAAACAATAAAAAGAAAAAAAGGATTCTTTCTCTTACCTTACTTCAAAATCACAAAATCCACTGTATAAATAACTGTGAGCAATGTGGTTCATATTTCTATAATTCTATAATCCATAAAAACATTTACATATCGTTTTTTAAAGTCATGGATTTCAGGGTATTTCCAGAACCTCCGGAACTTCCGAAAGCCTGACGATATCCCATATTTTACATAATTAAAAAATGAAAAACTGATAAAAATTTATTTACAGATTTAGTCAAATACACATGAGCTTTGGTCTAAAAAACTTTAGTACTTTATTTATGATTCTTTTGTTTCATCGAGGCCAATTCTTAGCCAGTGGAGACTGACCGAACCGAACCTCCGTCTTTAAAAAATTGGGAAACATACCGTCGGAGCTGTTAGAAAGAGAATTTGGCCTGCACCATACATCTTGAAGCTAGTAAAAATACATTGAAGCTATAGGAATCAAAACGTTTGAAAAATTCATTGCGAATAATAAAAGTGAACATTACAAGAGGCTAAGAACTTTCTACGATGCTTATCTCGCGCAGAATTAGGTACACGACGATGAAAATAGATCCCATTATCTTCAGCTCTTGAAAAAGCGACCGAAACCAGTTCATGACGAACCAGCGAAGGCTGGGATTTAACCAATCGCCAAAAGTAAAGAATGTTCTAAAATGCTGCGGTGAATTAGAATTTCAGTTTTTAAATATTTTTCCTCATTTGAAAAATGTTATCGCATTAAAACTTGGGACCTATCGTCAGGAAATGTGTAATTAAGAGGAACTGAGTCATTTTTATCAAGCATATGACGATAACTGGAAAATCCTAAGATACATTATGTATAAAAAAGAATAAGAAAAAAATCACCCGGTTCGATGAATTTGATAAAATATTTAATACGCAGTATAAACTCTGCTTTAAGAGCCATAATTATTCTGAAAATTAATTGTAGGGGATACAGGCAGTTTCAAAAGCTTCAATACACGTCTTATTCATTTTTATCAAACAATTAAATATCCTTTCAATTAATTTGTTGACTTTTAAATGAAATGGGATAAATTTGTATAAACTATTTGAAAATTTTCTCACAATTTTTAAACAAACTAGATCCGTAGGTATCGTGAAAATAAATAAATCTATACAACTAACAAGTGGGCAAATAAATCGGAGCTCGAAACATTCGGGATTATCATAATTAATATTAGGTTAAAAGATCGGTGATTTGTTTTTCTATGAAAGATGATATCTCGACGTTTATACAAAGCACAAAAATCCGTGAGGATAAATAGATTAACTGCGTTATAAACGGGGCGAATAATATTGGAAATGTTTAACTGCTTACACCCACCTTGCTAGCGGACCACTCCTCTTTGCTCGTTGTCCCAAAATCTTTTCTACAATCGTCACATTTCCACCACGAGCTGCTTCCAACAGCTCCTGATCCTTGCCCATGGCCCATTTACACTAATAACGCACTTCAAATATTCACCTATATATCGTTAATTTGTATTTTACTACGATAACTCAAATTTCATTGATCCAACGTCGCCATCTTGGAACAGACTGCCCGCACTTGCGCTCTCTTCTGGAATCTAGACGGACTAACTACTGAGCACCTGACATTTGACAGATAAAATTTTCTGACAGTTCAGATACATCGTTGACGTATAATGATAGTTCGCGTTTGTTTACAAAGATTTATTTGCCGTTCATATAACTTACTTACGAATGTTGTTAACAGTTTAACATCAATTCAATATGAATTTTAGCTATCGAACTGGTCTGTTCGTTATATTCGTTATTACTCACCAGTGTTATTCGGCGATTGATAATAACTCGATTTTCAGTTTCGGTGAGTACATAACCTCAAATATAAAGATTTTTCAACGAATTAATTATTCAGCTTCGTTTAACTATCGGATATAATTCATAGAACTTGTTCGTACGATAATTTTTAAACTGATTTGTAACGTCTGAGCATGAGTCAGACATCTAGGTGATTATTCAATCTAAAAAACAATAAATGAATATTAGACGTGACTAACACTGTAGGCAATTTTTTATATCTTTCAATTTATGATAATCAGCTTATATGTAGAGTGAAGAGTAAAGAAACAAAATTTACAGATGGAATCACGGCAACTATATCGTTGAAAGGTTACAATGATACTGACGTGAATGAACAGGCTTTTAGTCAGCTGATGATTATCAATGCAAATAATACAGTGGCGATTAAAATTACGGACGTTCCTAAAGACGTTCAATTTTTCATTGTTCAAATTCACACTTATCAATATAACGTAACATTGTCGTATGACGAAACATTCACACCAAAGAAGTACACGTTCGGTACAAATCTTGGTCTTGTTATCGATCTTGTTGACGGACGAAATATCGTTCCTTTTACATACGTTAAAAATGATAACGAAGTCAACGTTCAAACTTTATTCGCGGTTGTAGCTTATCCTAAAAATGGTAAGTCCCATTTTTGTTTGTTTCAATTATTCAAATGTAAAATGAAAACAAAATAATAAATTATTAAAATTTTTCGTTACGGTTGCAGTGCTTCTAATTCCAATTCTTATTTTACGAACTGCATTTTGAATGTTCTTTGAATTGTAACAAATAAATCCATGTATAGCGCCGATTCCGGGAGGTTGTAACATGGAATTTGATACTGAAATAGCACCGTATCAAAAACTAAGTACAACCGATTCGACAATAATGGTCGATATCCAGCCTGCCGCAAGTCCTAAATCGAAAAATAACGAAGTATTACCATGCGAGGTAAACGGTTTACAACACGAAATGTATCGTTTATTTTTACCAGAGCAAGATTTTACCACTGATACATATTTTTCAAGTATCCAAGACGCGTTGACTGTTGAAGGAATCGTTAAAAATTTTAGAAAGGTAAGAATTATTCGTCGAAAATAAAATATTTATGCGTCTCGAACTTTTGCTATGCTTTCTAGTTATAGGTATATCATCGACTCATGCCTATATCTATAATATGAAGAAAATATAAATAATCTTCGCATATAAAAGCTTCGTTTATTTCAATCTATATTGCTAATTAATTTACTGGATATAACAGATCCCAGCTTCTACTAGCGGATCGAAAATGAGACGCGTTTATAGTGCTTATCCAGGTACTGGTTCTCTTTACGCGGCTGTTACGGTCATGGGAAACAACACGGCTGCCTATGTACCGGCGTTTACTTACGCATGTAGTCCTTTGTACTGGACGGACACGTGCCAAACTTTAAGTACGTCAAACAGTAGATATGTGTAGAGATTGAAACGAAACAAAAAAAACAGAAACAAGAAACAGTAAAAATAGACAAACAGAACATTGAATTTTTTTTTATTTTTATTTTTATTTTTTATTGCCGAATTGCAGCTTCACCATTTTCGAAAGTTCTTTGCGCGGCTGCATTGTTCCTAGGAATCTTCACTACTTTTTTGGGACACAAATATTTTAAGACTGAAATGTTTTTGCTGGGATTTTTGTCCGGAGGACTCGTCAGCTACATAATTATTGCTGTTATTGGTAACTACGGTCCGTCAGGTAAAATTATCGAGTATAATTTATTTGGTTTGTTAATCTCGGATCTAATTATTTAAAGGAAAGGAAAAACCTCAGAAAAAATAAAAAGTTATTTCCATTCCTATTTCCCTACTCCGTTCTTCCAGCTTGATTATTATTCTACAACAGCTTTCTGGTACCGAACGATAGACTGCAATACTTTGGAGTATGTCGGGTTGCCTGCCTAAGTTGGAATTTTTTAAATAAATCGATAAATTGAAGAAATAAAAAATTTCTAAAGCTCAGTCTTACGATGCTGCGATGTGTGTGCCGATATACAATATTGCTTATCAAAGTAGAAAATTATCCCAGTTTAACTGTCGGCATACAACGACCCGGACCTGTAAACCTGGGCATCAATCGCCCTAGCAAAATAAGTCCTGGTGCAGCAGCAGCCGAGGGGTCGCCGTTCACAACCCTCAGAACACTTCAGTGGACAATATTGCAATCTTGAAGTTAGAGCTCGTATATAGCAAGGGAAGGGCTGGGGATAACAGAGAAAGAATATCTTTTCGGTGTAGTGACTCAATTTCCGGTCGTTGTAATATATATACAATTTTTTTTTTTTTTCTTTATTTTTTATCTCCTCAAACTTGCAACGAGTTTTTTTTTTGATGTTTTCTTTTTATACGATCTGTATATGCACTGCAGGTTCTATGTTGAGTAAAGACGCCAAAAAAAAAAAGAAAAAACAACCAACATTGAGATTTTTTTTTGCAAAATTGTTATCCATGATTTGTTTGTTCGTGTTTTGATATCTTGACCGATTTTCAATTACGACAAATTGAATTTCCGGACCCATGTGTTAATGAAAAACCGAGAAATCGATCCTCACAGTTGAATGAATACAATTAAATTTGTGAAACCAAAACGGGACGAGATTAAAAAACAAAAAAAATAAAAAAATAAAAAAATAAAATAAAATCAGCCCCTTCGTTTAGCGATCCATGATTTTATTTCACGACTTTAATTCATTTAGATTCGTGAATGATTACACATAATCAAAAACTCGAGTTGCGCCCTCGGTCAAATATCGATTCGAAAAATTTTCATTTCTGAAAATTCGATTTTTATTCATCAAATAAATATATAAAAAATAAATTTAACAATTGTATAGATACCTATATGTATAAAAATTTTTTCTCACTCCGAATTATACTCTCTTACGTTCAGTACCTTCCAATTAATAAAAATCGCTCATGATTACTCATCAAAAAATTAAAAAAAAAAGTGAACTGAATTCACGAATTTCACTCCCAAAATAAAACAAATAAAATAAAAAAAAACATTGAAAAAAATTTTAAGGGAACATCGCAATATCCGTATTTCTTGGATGCTTATTTGGATTCACTTGGCTCGGATTTTGGTGGCTCTACGCAATACCAGTCCTCTCAATAATCCTTGCCACCCTAACATTAGGTTTCTTCTGCGCCAGCATAGCGTACTTCACTTCACCAGGTACGCAAATATAATAAAATATCTATAGATATAATACCTGTGAAAAAATAATAAAGACTATGTACTGTTATACCTACCTACATGCAATTATTATCGCGTAAATGCAGAAAGATAAAAAATAAAAAATAAAGAGATCCTCCTGAGGTTGAGTCTGCAAAATTTCAGGGATCCCCTTCCATCCCAAATTTTCATACATACCCCCATGGCTTTGAGGCACGTGTATAGGTAGGTATAGGATCACAGTTACACCATGTGCAAAAAGTAAGAGAGAAAAAAAGAATCTTCTCTATCAATGTTGCTCACTCATGCGAAAATCTCTCCCTGAAATTCCCCCTTTTACCCCCTTTGAAAATCACCCTCCCTAGATCGAAACGAACCCTCTATCCTACAGAACGCGGGGTCCCATAGAATATTGTAACCAGCATTCGAAGATTCACATTTACCTAATTGTCTCACGATATTTATTTAACGCTGTAGTTATTATGGGCAAATGTTTTCTATAATGCACGTAGGTAAATTAACACAGACAATTCTGTAAATTAAGAAAAATCCTTGAGACTCCATCCTAATTTTTTTCATCCCAAATAATTTAGCTTGGTTTAAATATCCGCGACTTTTTCTCTTCGTATATATTCTGATAAATAAATTCTTATGTAATTTTTTTCTCCTCCTTATTTAGCCGGAGTTTCTTACCTCGAAAACGACACAAATTTCTGGCTAATGTTCTCACTGATAATATTGTGCGTTCCATTAACTTTGAGCATAGTACCTGACAGTGCGAACATCATCTGCTGTGCCATTTTGGGATCTTATGCGGTTGTTATTTCCATCGATTATTATACGGGTTCGAATTTAAAGTACATAATCATCAACATCATGAGACGTGCAACATCACCAGGCTTCAATGTGGCCGTTATTTATCCGCCATATCAAATGAAAGGTGCAAAAATTTTCTTAGTCTATTTTTTTTTTTTTTTGTTTAATACAATAAGGAAAAAGTTTTTATATGATCCTTTTTTTTTTATATTTTCGTTTCAGACACGTGCCTAACATTTTTTTGGGTCATTCTCGCGCTTGTTGGTATCTTCATTCAGCTAAAACAAAATCGTGGAAAACCTCCGTTTCCACCTGGTATGCCGATCTCGGCAGGAAATCGGATTTCACCTAATGAAAGGACTCCGTTATTAGTAGAGTCAAGGATACCAACAGGAACCTTACAGGGCGATGACGACGTATTTGAATCGCCGAAGGTTAATTGGTATAATAATTTGTTAAACATATTAAAACTACGTAGTAGATCGTCTAATCGTGTCTGACTGTATATATGTACAAATTTTTCACAAATCTATTAAAAACTCTCCTAATTATAACATGAAGATAAATATTTTTTAAAATGAAATATTCACCGGATTTTTTAGTAGATTTAAATAGTTTTTAAAACTCGGCACAACACTACCGAAATAAAGTACTTTAAATTGTGATATTTTGTGCCATTACCTATTACACTTCATATTATGGTATTGCATATAGTGTATTTTTTACGCTAGGAAGGCCAGACCTTGTAATCTGATAAACCGTCTTCCGTCGTCTGATACTCAATGTGTGTTCACTTATGTAAAAAAATGTCCAAATATTATATAAGAAAGTAATAAATCGATAAAAAGAAGAAAATAAAAAAATCGTAAAAAAAAAACGAAAAAATTTACGTTAATAAACGGACTCCCATAATCCATTAATTCATTTATTCCTCCGTATCTACACGCAATCCTTTAGTTATAGATACTTTTCCACAGGATCTTTGTAGGTAGATATAGAAAGATAAACGAAGATCCGATATTATCGTTAAAAGTGTTTTTTATATATATTTTTGTTTTTCATTGTAGTTATTAAGTGTTTGCGTTTAGCTTATTTCGTACCCTATTTCTATAGTATAAGCCCCCTCCGACGTTTTCTCTAAAGTAAATGGGGGGGGCCGTGGAGAAAAAAAAAAAAAAAAAAATTCACCCTTTTATATCCTCCATGGTATGCCTTGTTTCGTGTGGTATGATCCCACCGCCACGTTAACACGTCTTGTATTGTGCCCCAATAACAATGAGAGTTAGAATCGTTCCCCCGGGGGTTAAGGCGAATAAGGGAAGCCACGCATATCCTTGTGAGGTAAAACATAAACGTTTCGCGTACGTAAGGGGATAAGAAACGATGGTATAAGGCGCCGCGAGTGATTATCCTCAAAAAGATCCTCGGGGGTTTATTTCGGCATGAAACAAGATTAGAAAATACCTTTTCATAAGTGCAGCAGCAGCGGCAGCAGTTAGAAGGCCCTTTATTTGTTTGTGTTTTCTATGTGGTACGTATATATCTGTAGGTACGACAAATTAACAGTGAGGAGATATGTCGTTGAATATTTCAGGATTTTTTTTTTTTTTTTTTTATTTCGGGATGCTGCAGGATCTTAAGGATGCATATATTCTATTAATTATTTACGGTTAGTTGAAGTCGTGTTAAAATGAATTAATAACATTTATTGAATCGAGACAGTGACACCTAACAATGGTTATCTATTCGCTACTAATTACAATCTTAAAGGTAATCACAGCAACAATATTATCTCAATATTCACAACACTTACATAGATTACTGCCGCAATAATATATTATCATTCTCGTTAATAAATTTATTCATTGAACGTATATTTTTATTTATTTATTTTATTTTATTTCATTTTCAATTTTTATTTATTTATTATTATTATTATTATTATTATTATTATTATTAATTTTTTTTTTTCGTTTTTTGTGTTTTTTTTTTTTGTTTTTTTGTTTCTTTTTTTGTTTGTTTTTTATTACTTCTTATTTATTACGCACTATTATAGTTTATAAGAAATTCGTATATCACTTCCGCGAGATAAACGCATCCTATATATCAACTCTGTAATTTAATAATTTACGAAAAAAAAAAAAAAAAAAATTTATCGTATCTATAATCTGAACTTGAAAATTTTCTATTTTTTATTCAAAGTCTAATACGTTATGGAAAATATTATTTTATAGAAAATTTTTCGGAACGAATAAATTTTGTTCACATGATCGAAGGGATTTCCTATTCATCACGGAAGTATAACGATCATTAATTTGACATCGTCGATCAGAAGGATCGACGTAATTACAAGATTTGATTTTGCCGAACTGAAAAGCGAGCTAGATATACGCTTGTAAAAAGTTATATCGAATAACTTTAACCATTTTTATTTTATTTTATTTTTATTTTTATTTATTTATTTTTTTTTTTTTTCCAAAAATATAAATTTAAGACTAATGTACATTATTTTTCGTTCATTTTTATTGTATAATATAAATGTTTTTATTTTTATTTATTTATTTTGTTTTTTTTGTTTTTTTTTTTTGTTTTGTTTTTTTATTTTAACAAATTACACTGGTTATTAATTAGGTATAACTGACCGTAGACAAATATGTATATGTATACCTACATGTCAATATTAAATATCTCGCTGCCGGAATTTTGACGGATATATTAATTATTATTTGTTAATAATTATATCAATAAAACAAAAAAAAATAACGATATTGTTTCCGATTTCTGAAGATAATTATTATGTATATCTATTGATTGGTATATAAGTATATTTACTACCTTTCGTTATCCATACAGCTCTTTATTATAATCCCCTACATTTATCACACCATTCGAAATTTATATACGAATAACGCGGCAAGCAATAAAACTCAGCATAGCTATACATACCTATACGAATATATATATATATATATATATATATATATACATATATATATATATAGGTATATGTACGACAGGGGGACAAAATCCATGAGGCGTTATGACACCGAAAATTGATTTGAAAAAAAAAACGAGAAAGGAAATAAAAAATGTAAAAGTAAGAAAAAAAAGAAATTCCTTCTGAAAAATCAATCGCTAAAATATTTTTCGAGAAAAAGAGAGAAAAAAAAAAACAAGAAAAAACTTATAGATATGCCACGTATCGATTTAGTATATATAAATGTAGGGTGAAATATTGGATATATATATTTATGGTAGTACAATATACATAATTATCTATGATATGGTGGGATATATCGTACATTACGAATCGCGCACCATAAGTTAGATTATTATTATTATTATTATTATTATTATTATCACGGGTTCAAAAAACACTGAATAAATATACACAGACTAAGTTTTGGTAGGTGAAAATGTTTTTGATGCATATAGGTATGTATATGTATATGTATATAACGTAACTGGCATATTCGGTATACTTATACTTCAATTTTATATATTATTATATATATGTATATACAATGGCAATGTTACTAATTTTTTTTTTTTTTTTTTTTTTTTTTTTAATATACAGACTATAATCGACTATACCATAGGTAACAAATGCTATGTTACATTATTTTTATACACAACTCATAGAAAAAGTTTTTATTTGTTGTTATCTTCGAAAAATAAAAATAAATAAATAAATAAAAGATACAGAAATAAATTGAAAAAACAAAAAAAAAAAAAACGGTAATTCAATGTTCAGAACAGAAACTTTTCAAAGGCAAATTCCATATATACATATATATATGTATATTGTTATATGCATGTATAATATTGGTTCGAAAAATATCGAAACTTATTTATATTTCACGCCCGCGGATATATTTAACTATACATATAGGTACAATACGACGAAACGATCACGTACTCGCTTATTGTTAACGTCAAAAATTAAGAAATTCCTCGAATAAAAAATATTCGCACATAATTATTAACATACGTTCAGGATTGATTAAATGTTAGAATTTATTAGAGAATTAATTGAAAAAATTTTTTGTACGATCAGTTACATACAATGAGATGGTTAATGGCAAAAAATTTTGCAGAAATTATTCTCACGTAACCGATATACGCATACGTATGTATTTTTTTTATTTTTTTTTTTTTTTGTCTTTTCGTTTTCAAAAACTATCTCAAAATAAAAAGAAGATAATAAAAAATTGAATGTACGCGTCTAACACGTTCGTCAGATGGTCTCAATTATCAACCGAAAACCTGCATAGGTATCCTTTGATTCATCTATCGAGGTTATTTTGAAAAAGCAAAGAAAACGAAAACAAAAAAACTAAAAAAATTGTCGAATCGATGTATACATGTGTCTGTACGCAAACATACATACATCACGACGAAATGCGTTTGAAAGTTATTTTAAATCCCCTTTTATTTATTTATTTTTGTCATTTTTAATTTCTTTTTTTTTTGTTTTTTTTTTTTTTTATGAACGTGGTTGAAAACTAATAATTTCGACAAATTTCTTCAATATACTATATACGCGTTATAGGTATGTATGTATGTATTTACGTACGTTATACCTACTACGTACGTACGTTCGTTGAATATATTTGTTCGGGTAAAGAGGGCCAATGAAACATGACCACGCAGGCGACAGGACTGGACTGGCGAGTACAAACTTCAATCACGAAATGGGCGTGCAAATATATTGGCTCACTTTGCACTACGCCATGTCATGTTACTATACACTCTATACGGTTAATAGCAAGTAAAGAACGCCCGACGAACGGTACCCTGCATACTACACTGTAATACAAAATCTCCGGAACATAAAAAACAATTTTCTAAAATTCCGGCATAAACCGCAATATAATGAAACAATCGTTACTCAATTATAAGCAATAATTTGGATGAAAAAAATTGCCAAAGAAAATAGAAAAAAAAAAAAGAACAACAAATGAGAAATAATAGATGTTTAAATCTTATGTATTTGGTTTACCCTGCTTGACCCGGGCCTCTTTCTCTTGCGAGTTCAAAGGTAGTCATTTTTCACCGGATGCTCACTCGCTACCATCAGACGTATGGGTCGAGGTGGTTGCCGGTGGACTAGGCTGATGTTGAGGGTGTTGAGAATGCTGAGAATGATGTTGAGGATGATGGTGAGTATGCTGCCCGGCAAGGCCAAGGGTTGCGAGCAGCGGTCGTGGGACTGGGGCAGCTGGAGGTGGCGGCGGGCTCTCCTGGCCAACGAGAAGACTCGTGGCCGGGAACCCGAATAGCTGTGATCACTGGAGCCGTGGCCAATAGTTGCCCGCTAGGTCGGGATTTTGTGACGGTATTTGTACCGGTACAGAAACACCAGCAGATATAACACCTGAAACAGGAAAAAGAAGAAAAAATAAAAATAACATTTCAGAACAAAAAAAATATAAAATAAAAATAAAAAACCTAAAGTAATGACGATAATTAATAATCTCTATGAATATATACATGTATACCTATACATATTCAAATGAGTTTTTTTTTTTTTTTCTTATTTTTTTTTTTTTTTTTATTTTATTCGCGCCTTTTGAATAGCTAATATATTTTTTAGTGTGAAGTATAATACATATAGGGGATGTTGTGCGACAACTCACACCCGTTATAACGTAAACTCTCTATGTTGACGAGGGTAAGGGTTGGAAAATGATTGATAACTATCCGCACGTATGTAACAGCCTACGATGTCATTGTCGAGACTCAATGGAGCGCCAAGTACATACATATTTCGGACTTAATATGTAGCTTTGATACGTCGTGTTTGCAGTCCGGTTAGGGGAATTAGTCTGTAGATGCACTACAGTTGTAAGTAATAAACATATTGACGGTTCAATGACCAAGAAGTGTAGGCTGTATAGATGAAGGGGTTTTATCCGGAAAACCGATCCCCTTATGAAAAGTAAAAATATTTATTACGTATTATTATACATAAATATCCTCGTTTCGTTATCATGTTAAATTATATATCTCGGTATATAATATAGAAAATTGTTAAATTACCGCGAATCTAACCCTCGTATATAAAGATACTGACGTAATATTCGCAAATAGGCCAGATTTACATTAGATTAAATGATTTAATACCAGTATCTTGAATCTATTAGATAAGTATATATAATAAAGTATATCGATTATTAACAAGGTAAAGGATTCACGAAGAGTTAAAATATCAAGCTTATTTTTTTATTTCACTTTACGATTTGGAAGAGGATCCGTATACCTAATATACACACACAGCTTACTTAGTCGTATTTTTTCATCAAATTGATCCTCCTTTTTTTTCTCTATCTTTACCTCATATACCTATATGTATATATATATACACACATACGTAATTAAAGGAGTTTACTACCTACTGTAAAAGGACCAACCTACTGTAGGGTGGCGCAAATGTGAAACGGAGCTAAATCGACGTCTAAACTGATATAAAGTGGAACATAAAGAAGAGGAAGAATAAAAAGAAGATGAAGTAGAAGAGGAGCAGTAGCAGGAGACGGATACCTACACGTTGAACAGACCACCGATGTGGTATCCGTCCGTCGATCTGTCGCGGCTTTCGTATCTGTTTATGTATATAGGTATAGATCGAGTATTGTAGATGAGTATATGTGTATGTATGTATGAGTGGATGGATGGATGTATGGATGTATGTATGTATCTACATGGGTATGTACAGTATAGTACATGCCCTCTTCCCTCTGGCTCCCCCTCCTTTGGCTTCGCACGTTATTGAGCGCTCGCCCAGGCGAGAGGCGAGACCCAACCCAACCCCAACTCCAACTCCAACCCCAACCCGACCCAACCCGAGCCTGCAACGGAGGGTTCCTCTTCGTTGTGCCGGCTTTCGCTAAACGGAGGCGGTGTGCGGAGGCCATGAGAGGGTGCGAGACGAGGGGTGGAGACGAAGGGAATACGGTAGAGGCAAAGAGGAGAGAAAGAGGAGAGGAAGGGGGGACAAAGAGTGAAAATAGAAAATGGAAAACTCGAAGGGAAAACCACCGAACATCCCATTCTTCGATTCAGCCCGCGGCACGGCACCCTGTGCGAGATTTGTTTTAAAATCCTTTTACAATTCGTCCTTAATACGTGATATGTACAAAAAAATATGTATGATACATATACATGCATACCTATATACATGATACATTATAATACATCGAAAACTCATACCATTGGCTAAAACCTAGACGCGCGATAATCTCCAGTAATTTTTTTAATAATTTTTTTTCAACTTTTTTTCGTTTTTTCTTCTCTTCGTTTTTATCCACAAAGATTTCGCGAAAAGCGTATTGTACAGTCAAAGACCATCAAGAGTATTTGAATATGACATGAATAAACCCATCCGTGTATATATACACCATATATATACATATCTTATACAAATGGGGTACACATCTTTTAGTTTTTAATGATCGTCCACCATTTTTTTTTTTATCCCTCCAAGGTCTATATCGTTCTGTAATTGCCGTAGAGAACGATATAATGAAAGTTCTTTCGGTCCTTTGAGATTGACATTTGAAGATCGTATACATACTACCGAGATCAACGGTATGTAGGTATGTAAAACCTACAACATGTCCATAATTCGTACGATATATGTTCATTTAATATTCGTTGAGTTTTGCAAGTATGTAACATACACATTACATAATATTTATATGGTATATGTATATATAAAGAAAGTTTTTCATATCATGATTATATGCGTTCAAATGATTTCGGTCTTTTGTTCCAACTGTACAACTCTCACTGCAGGTTTATGTGCACCGCACGTTTCTCCACCACTATAACCATGGTAGATATAGTTGCAGTAGGTATAACGTACACCGTGCAGTAGAGTACAGTGCACCAGTAGCAGGCAACAAGTACGAACATAATGACCCACCTGTTCAGCTACCGCAAGCGAGTTACTTACAATTTGTAATTTCCGAGTTTCAAAGTACAAAAACTGAGCAACACGGTGACAAGGGAGTTTGAGAAGCGTTTCACATATTATGATATTATGTATGTATGTACGTACATATACATGATGAACGTTGAATGGCTGTAACCGAGCGCGTAGTATGTGTACAAACGTATTTCGCACAAAACGTTGTATATATTTATAGTTATCGCACAATATGCACAATCATCACCGTTTTATATGTAAACAAGATTTTATCTAATTAGAATATCACAAACCACTGTAAAACCTATATTAATATATAAAAGCTCAATACGTATATATAGGTATGATGATGAAGTACGAGTTATATAGCTACTGTGAAAAACAGACGCTCAACTTTTACAGCAATTAAAGTTTCATCAATGCGCACAACTAGGCCTATGTATGTATACGTGTACCGCAATCGTTTCAAAGCGTTTCATAATTTGCCTGATTATGGAACGACGAAAAGCGTAATTATAATCACGGTGTTAATAATTCAATAAAATTTACGCGTTTTAGAGTCTAAATTATTTAAAAAACGAAAAGAGACCCGAAATAATAAGAATCAGAAGAGAAAGAAAGAAAAAAAGAAATGATATAATATACCATATATATATATATATATATATGTATATGTATATCCGAGTATATAAGCGATAGCGATTTTTCTAGGAGTCTTTTGCATTTTGGTTATCGTATAATACTACATACCTGTAATGTATAAAATCGATCATTTTAATTGATCGTTATTTATCGGGAAGAGGTATTAGAAGTACGAATCGTGAGCGGCGCAATTGCTCTGCGCGGCGATCGTTAAAATTTTCTGGGTATTCTCCGCGTATATACTACTATACAGAAGGAGGTAGAAAGTGGATTGTTAATTGGAGTGTGGGAGGCCCCATTCTCTCTCTCATTCTTTTCCTCCCTCACTTCCTCGTTCAGCTCAAACCTCTCGACGTTATATCCAGGTTAAGTTTAGTCAGACAATTTTTACGACGATCGGTCTCGTTACCGATATATAGTTATACGTATACCTATATAGATATACCTACACCACCGCGGTGAGTACATAAAAGATTTTCAAAATTTATATCGTACGCACATAATATAAAGTTTTATAAATAAAAAAATCTCACGTTCAAATTTACGCACTTTTTTCACCATTTCTCTATCCTTTTCATTTTTATAAACAATTCTAAAAACTTACCGGTCGCCGTCGATGTCGTCGGTTGATACGTCGCGCCACCAGGACCCGCAGGCTGTCCTCCAGGGGTAGTTGGGGTTCCCCCATGGGACGTTGGAATTCCGCGATGCGGTTGGGAGTGGGCTGCCGCGGAATGTGCGTGCGAATAGGACTGCGTAAGGGAGTGCAGTGGCTCGTGGAACACATAGGCAGGGTATCCCTCGGCCCTTTGCTGCAGGCAGCTTCCGCCCATTGATCCGCCCAGACTGCCGGACATGGAGCTGAAAGTAGAGGAATCATCCGGAAAAATGAAAATACATGTAATAATAAAAAATAAAAAAAATAAATTAATAAATAAAAAAAATTCAACAAAATTTGAAGAACCAAGAAACGTCGTTGATTGGAAAATAAACTAAGTTAATTATTTTTTTCTCATCACTCACTCTCTTTCTATTTCTCTCGATAATTGAATGACAATGAAATCACAAATGCATATACCTGTAAGTGTCCGGCATAGTCGCTATCGGTTGCGGTATCGATGAATACATGGCGTTAAAACCAGCATTCAATGGTATTCTCGGTGTCGCAGGCGTCGCGGCTGGTGGTGCAGATCCGTTAACACCACCCCCGTTACCACCGCCTACCACTTGGTCTACCGCTGCTCTTCTTTGGTTACGAAGTTTCTCTTCCCGTCGCCACTTAGCTCTACGATTACTAAACCATACCTGCAAAACAACGGATAATAATGATGTCGATATTATTATAACATCATCGATTTAATTCAGGATGTAACTGTATTTTCAAAAAAAAACAAAAAAAAATTTCTTCAACTTTAGTTCTTCCTTTTTTTTTCGCATTTAATTCAATATCTAAACACACACAATCATCCCTCGTCATTCTCTCGTCGTTTTACTTCCACCTTACGTGTACCTATACCTATATATCGTTCAGTTGTTATCATCTTAACTTGAGCATGAATTTATCCCCGAATATATATGATGATAATAATATGTATAATGATGTATATAAATGGCAAGAGTTATAATAATATCGGTGTATATGAATATGTGTGTGTATATGTATAATTATATAGGTATATACAGTATGATAGCTTATTTTAGGTACAACGTTGCTCCATATCCCCCTTTCTCTTGAAATGATAATCGTGTTTGTCGGCGTCAAAGCAGGCCGTTGCGGCCATTGCGTGAGAGATTCGTATGAGATAACGTGCGGCGCGTCGCGAAATCAGTATAAGCAGAAGCAGATATAGGTGGAAACCAGGCCGAGCAAGGGCCAATCGGAGTTGCGGGTCCCGTGGGATGCTGGGCCGGTTGCCATGGTTGCGTCCGAACCCTCTTAGGCTTTGCTCGATTCCTCTCGCCCCGAGCCGAAGCCGAAGCCCAAGCCCAAGCTCTCTTTCTCTCTTTCACTCTCTCAATCTCTCACTCGCTCACACTCTCTCTCTTCGTTTTCCCTCCCTCCGTTCCATTCCTCCTTTTCAGCTCCCTCCCAACTCCCAACTCTCGAGCCTCTATCCTTCAGGTTGCCTGCACTTAGCAAGATCAATAACAGCCAACGAAGCTTGAAAACACGCGTCAACAGGGTCTTGGCACTGTTTGTTTGTTTGCTTACTTGCTTTTATGTTTGTTTACCGCATAGGTGTATACCGAGGTATAACTAGCATATCAAGGACCTATGTCCGCGAATTGATGGACGGCACCCACTTCGCTATCTCTCATCGTCCAATCGTCAGTCATACGTGTATGTGGTATTGTATGTGTGTGTATATATATACGGTATACGTTACTATATCGTGGTACGCAATAGATATCACGTATGTATATGACATTGTATGTACATGTGCCAAAACCAATCGAGTAAAAGTTTAATCATTTGAGCAGAGATACGAGACGCCCTCAAACTGTGTGACTAAAATTGTATGCCCTGTAGGTATGTATATGTAAATACATACATACATGTGGACAAGACCGAGCAAATATTAGGATATATTGATACAGTAGCTAGGTTTGTATATATGTACATAGAAATTGTATGTATTATATACATATCTATATATATATATCTATTGCGTCGCTAGTAAAAGTCGCGTTAGTTTGATACCCCGAAGCGAGCTATTAACCTCGGTAAACTTTACAATATACACGGGTGTACCCTATACATATAGTCGATACAGAGGGAAGGGATGTAATTCCTTTTTCCGTTTCTGTTTTTCTTTTTCTCTATATATATATATATATATTTTTTTTTTTTTTTATTTTAATTTATTTTTGACGCGGTGGAGTAACTATTCGCATTTGTCAAATCTTCACACTCATGCATACCGCACACACTCACCTGGATACGTGCCTCAGGCAAACCAATCTTCTCGGCGAGACGCTCCCGCGCAAATACATCCGGATAATGCGTCCTCTCGAATTCTGTAAGGGTGTGGAATGGAGAAAAAAAAAATAGTATAAACGAATGCCGGTTGTAAAAATGTGTAAAAAAAAATGTTTAAAATAAAAAAAAATCAAAATAAAACTGTGGCAGTAGAATTATCTGTTAGGTATTTAAAAGCTAACACCTGCATTGATTCGCGGATGAATTTATACAGATCGAAAGGTTAACGACGAATCGCGATGATCAGGCTCGATCATCACTTGAATTATTAATTTGCAGAAATCTTACCACAGTGAGAAAATTTCGATGCTGTACTCATATATACTGTACAGATATATGTATATATTTAAATATATGATGTGTATGTTAGAAGAATTTCTTTTCACGTACCTTTCTCAAGGCTCTCTATTTGCTCGTTGCTAAAAGACGTCCTGTTCCGTTGAAGTTTTCTTTTTAACCTTAGCCTAAGCTGCGAATCTTCATCGCCAGAGGAATTGTGCTCCGAATTACCGTCGGAAGTGCTTTCTTGTTGATGAGACAGTATCGAACCCGTGTCTACGATAAAAAATGAAAAAAATTTTGATATATAATATATAACATATATATCCGTTATTATACCGCAGCTGTAATATATATATATATGCATTTATGTATCCAATTATGTAAATCGTATGAATTCAATATGGGAAAAAATATACAATATATGTAACGATCTACAGTCAATTTATTTCGTTCATTTTCATCCGATTTATTTACTGATTCCAATAATTTTCGAACATTTTCATCGGCACGCTATATATGTTATATGTAGAGCTCAGAGCAAGCCGATCATTCCACGTGTTGAGTAAACCGAATATATGTGTCAACTAGCGTAATGCGAAAGAGTAAATAAAACTAGTTTTACGTCAGGATTGACTTTTTGTATGTACGTTTCTTTTTTTTTCACAACTAAAACCGTGCGAAATTTTACGGACGTATATACGCGATACTTTGAACATACGCCTAGGTATGGGTCTATATAACACGAACATGTTGGAGATTTGAAAAGTCAATTAATGAACACATTTTTATGATTATATTCAGTTTTTATGTATTTATTTATTTTTTTTTTTTTTTTGTAAATTTAATCTTCGATTACTAAGCGAAGGAAATGAAATGGAAGAGCGTTACAATGATGGAATAAGCGGTTCTTATTGACGAGAGCATTCAAATGGATATATAATTATAATATAAAAGATGAAATAAAAATAAATAAAATAAATGAATAAATAATAATAACAATAATATTAATAATAATAATAAAAATAAAAAGAAACACACGTTATATATACGTGTCCAGATTGAGCTCTTTCTACGGATTTCTTTCATCTCTATTTTTCGGCTGACCTCAATCTAAGCGCGTTTCAAGTTTCATCTTTGCGCCTCGGATGTCGTCTTCCACGAGTCAAACCGCATCATATAGTCCGCTAGCTGATCGGAATACGTGAAAATTCGAAAAATAAGACTCGATGGCGATAAAACTCGGATAAAACACGATCCTGCAGTAAACGTCGATATACTAAAACGCGTCATATATTATAAAAACGAAAAAAATCAAAAAAAATCAAAATTTGAATAATATCCTACGGTGAAAAGATATATAGGCAGGTTATTAGGTATATCCGTGAATCGCAACTATCGCGTTTATATTATTGAATTATTTAGGTGGTCTCCGGTGCAGATGACGTAGGTTCGTTGGGGTTCCCGAATCCTGGGGCCACGTATACCTACCACGCGCCCCCGTGTTCGTCGGGGCGCGTAGTGTAGCTCTGTCAACCCCCGACCCCGCGCAATTACCTTCCGCCTCCGCGAACCGAACCCCAATTTTCGGATGGTGCGGGGGTAAAGCACCCCTTCGTCAGCTAGCCGGCCTTACTCCAGGGCCTAGCTATAAGCGTCGGTACGTCCGCCGGGCGTTCGTCAGCTGCTTACCGCGTACCAACGCCCGCCGCCCCCCAAATATATGTATATATATATATATATATATATATATATATATAAATATATATGTATATATACCATATATATATATATATGACCAAACTCACAAATCATCCCCTCCGAAAACTACCAAGAGATATACATCACAGAATAACTAATTTTGAGAACGTGTAGGTATATTCGGAGCGCGAAGAATTACCCGTAAAAAAGCGAAAAGAAAAATGCAGAATGAAAAACGAAACAAAGAACAAAAATTATACATTTTTTGATTCATCCACGCTGTATATATAGGATATTATGAAGTATATACATACATAGTAGAAACGTGGCTATACAGATGCACAAGGTATATATATATACATATAATAAGCCACGTATACATACAATATATGTATAGGATGATATATTATAGCATGTATATATATGTGTATAAGAATCTACGGGCATTGAACAACATGGCATCTGGAATCATCACCTGCCAAGAGATCTGACCCGCATGGCCGACTTTTGGTTATCCTATTAGGAAAAGATGAACCGATAATATGGGCCGAGAATATAGTTTATTATTTAGCTCGGATCGCGGTTGGGATTTTGGGAACATTTTAACGGTCGGAATCCTCGACTATATATATATATAATATGGTATATATTAGATACATAGTATATGCGGCAAGGGTACAAAGGATGAAGCTAACATTTTGTATAAATAATTAACCCTGTTTTCATAAACGGAATTATATCATATAGAATAGATATAATTTTTATTAAAAATATTCTAAACACCCTATTCTGCGATAATCTCTTTTGCGAAATAATCTCGTGATAAGAAATCAAAAATCACTAAATTATTAATCAATTATTGTATAATTCGACTCACCGGCTCGTTTGAGCAGAGAATCATCCCGTCCGTGAAGCTGACCTCCTGGCAATAAGGATTGCCCTGAACCAGGAGCAGCGGAAGATGGAAGTCCTGGTGCCAGGGGATGGTGAGGTGGAGTAGCCGAGTACCAAGCTGGCGGCCATCCGGCAGCTTGTCCATTGAACATTCTCAACTTGTCGTAAACGCTTTCTGCACCCTGATGGGCCTGGACCGCAGCAGCTTGTTGTTCCTTTTGGGATGCTAAGTTGCGGAGAACCCTGTTGATCGACGAGACCTGCGTCAAAGGTATAACCTAGTGAGGATAGGAACGCTTTCTACACGGTTTTAAACATTTTCTAATTTTTTTTTTTTTTTTTCCACCTCAATTTTTATTTTTTTTTTTTCTTCTGACTTTCTCACGTGGAAATTAGAATCGAATAAAACACCAGAAATAAAGAAAGGTAGAAAAGTGGAAATAAATAAAGAAAGAAACGAGGTAAAGAGTTCCTTAAAAAAATACCCCAAACTCTCAGCTTTTGTAACCGCAATAAAAAAAAATAAAAAATAAAAAAAAATCTCCACGGGTGAAAAGAATCACGTAAACTCTCCAATTACTATATTGCGCATAAAACGTTCTTGAGATTCTCCTCCACCTTCGCCTCCACCTCTATATCTTTATAATCTCTGTTTGGTAGCAGGTTGCTGTTCATCATGGTCGACTTTCGGACGCGGCTATCGCAACTTAGAGCTCCGCAGGGAGTTATACCGCCCCGTCAATATATAACCGTAACTCGAAAGTTATAACGAACAGAACCGATAACAGCTCAAAAATTATGTATAATTTGAAGTGTTACATGTCTAAAGACACGAGAACATGCAATTCTACTTACAATAAAATCAAATCAAACCGAATCAACCCTATTGCAATTTAGTTTTTATTTTTTTATCTAATGAGCGGATTTAGGAGTTAATTTCATCATTCCACCTTATGAATAAACGCAAAAATTATTTGAAGACGATAATTTGAAGTGGAATAAAAGTTGGTTAATAATTAATAAACGTCGTGATAATATCAACCAAAAAAAAAAACGTTCACAACTCTTTTCATTGCGGTTTTTTCCTATTCTCATTGACAAAATTGGGCATCGTATAAGTTGGAGTAATGCAGTGATAATGAAATATATTCCGGTTTATTGAATTATTCCGAAAACTTGCATTATACTCACTGTGAACGGTACTCGTATTACAAAACTTATACTCGACGTAGATACATACATCATACGTATAATATACATGCACAGCATACCTACTATGCTTATACAGTGGCGGATATCGAGCGAACCAGAAGGGTCTACGTCTTAATTACGAAGCGGTGAAGGGGTTTGGTCGCGAGTGGCGAGTGGCGAGTGGCGAGCGTTCGTCGACTACTAGAACGTCAACGAGTATACCTACATGGATGTGGGAATGGGAATTGGAATGGGAATAGGGATGGAGATGGAGATGGGGATGGTTCTGGTTCTGGCTCTGGCTCTGGCTCGAACCTGGAGGATATAATGGCGCCAGCGAGTTTCCCGCGGTGTTGGAGAACGAACGAACGAACGAACGAACGAAACGTCGACCAGCGTACAGAGAGTATGTACAGCGTAAAGAGAGAGAGAAGCTAGCTAGCTGCTCTTCTGTACCTATAACCATCGCTGGAGCGACCGACACACAACGCCCGCAGAGCATCCATGCAGACCATTACGCGGACGGCTGGTCACGAATAATTGTACAACACGCTTAACTGGTCCCATTCACCCTGATTCCGCCACCGCTGTTACTCTCTCTCTCTTTCTCACTCACTCACTCTCTCTCTCTCTCTCCATCTCTCCCGCTTCACCGAAGGGAGGAAACGGGAACAAACCCAACGATATATATATATATATATATATATATATATATATATATATATATATATATATATATATATATATATATATATATATATATATATATATATATATATATATATATATATATATATATATATATCGAGTCTCACTGCAGCCTCGGACTTTCCACGTACCACTAGGTAGATATGTGTGTGCCTACGATCACCCCTAAACCTTTCCGAGGGTAGAATTGCATGTCTATTCGTGTGCGTGTTCGAGACTAGCTGATTGATCGGGTCCCCTTTGCAGCCAGATAACGACTGGAACGCGTGCCATCTCCTACAAGAGAATAGGAGAAACCGACGTCTGGTAGGTCGTCGTGGAGATGGTTATGGTTGACGCTGGCAGTGGCGGAGTACAAGGAACTGCATGAAGAATGGAAAAGTAAGAAAGGATGGAAAGTGGAGAAAGGAGAAAAAAGAAAATAGGAAAGAGGAAGGATGTTTGGAAGACGGACACCGCGGCGCTTCTCGGATTGAACAGATTGGATAGAAACGGGAACTGAGGTCTAGGGCGGAGTGGACAATGCGAGGTCCGAGTAATGGACCGATTACCCGACCCACAGGAACGAGGCAGAGGATTTTCCCCGGTCGATCGCATTGACGAGACTTTGATTAGGGTCGAGTGGAGTGGCTGGATCCGATAGACAAGTAGGAATACGAGGACCTCCCTCTTTTACTACCAAACCTAGTCGCCTAGCTGACCTCTTCGTGATTCAGTTACGCGTAATAAACCGATACACACGTAAATACTACATACCTACGTAATATACCTATATTATAATGCTGATACAAGTCCACATTATATTATACTGATAATTATAATAAATAAATATATATTCCCAGACATTTCACGCATATTTAACAAACAGCTAGATTATACTCACACTGGGTATGTTGTCGTTGTTGCAAACACCCTCCTGAAGAAGTCGGTCCCGTATTTCCCACGCGAAAATGGACGGACATTCACGCTTGTAATCGGCAATCTTATTCACAACTGGAGTAGTCGCAACTCTCGGCTTACTACCGCCGATAGCTCGCGGTTTTATCGAACCCGTTTCGTAATACCTTGAAAAAATGAAATAAAATCGATCATTCTAAATATTTGATCGACGATATATACATAAAAAATTAATTACAAATGAATATATAATTAGGTAGCCCAATTTCTTGGCGATTGTATATTATACAAGGAACAAACAAAATTCAATTCATCATCTCTTACCTTCCGAGTATCTTCGAGACGCACCCGTTGCTGACCTGAAGTATTCGCGATATGTCGCAAGGTCGTGCTCCACTATGTGCCAACTCGACAATTTTCTGCCTGGTTGAATCGGGTAGTGGTCTCCCGTTGACGTAGACACCACCGAGTTGATTAACTCCACTATGCCCAGCCGCAGAACAACCGAAAATAGAATTTTGACCAACCATTGAACCACCCCCGAGACCGCCACCCCCACCGTGCATCAGGTCCTCCTCTGAGAATAAGACAAGATTTATCGTTTCAGTATGGGTATATATAAATATAAAGATAATGTACATAGAAAGTTGAGAGAGTTAGTGTAAGGGATGATTACAGATGTATTTATGTAAGACACGCCGGGTTATTAGCATCGTAATTCAGTGGGTAAAGGGGTGAGAATATATATTTTTCTTTCTTTTTTTTTTTTCTTCATTTTCTTTTTGTATATAAATATATGTATATACACACCCTCGCAAGTAGGAATATAAACAACCAGGTAAAACTGTTCACTGAAAACCTAAGCGTAATAGGAGAGAGGAAGCTCGGTAAAAGAGCGGTAAATGCATCTTGCAATTAACAAATTTAATTAATCCCGGCACTTTTGCGTGCGAACGGGAAAAGCGACAAGAAATAGTTCCAGGAATGTAATTTAAATGGCTTTTACAACGTTAGTCGACCCGTGAACTCCTTTGAATAAAATTGCAACACTCCCTACATATATATATACACATCTATATATATATACATAGAATTATAATATATACACACGTTTGCCATATATGTATACGTATACTATGTGAATGCTCAGAAAATCTCGCGTATATGCCTTATACACAAGGTATTATATCTGTACACAGTGTCGTACGTGCAGCATACACTATGGCATTTATAATGTACATACCTAACACTTGGTGCACATGTAATACTACGTTAGAGGAGCAATAAGGGTCTACCAGCAAAGAATCAAAGACGCACGGACGCCCTCCAGCAACGTTATTGAAGTCTCTGCAGAAGAGAAGCGAGGCGTCGACGTAGGTATGTATTTATGTACATACATACCTACATACATAGTATATACGTACGCGTTTACAGAGGTGCGGCTACCGGTAGCAAGGGGGTCCATTATTTTTATTTATAATTTTGCGGTAATCTACGCGGGACGAACAGGCAAAAGCAACTCGTGCCGCAAAGTGAGGCAAAAAGGTTCCACTTCGTTGAGCGTGAAACGGGACACAGATTAAATCCCATCCTAGCAGCGTCGACTCTACAGCGTCTCGACGCTCGCGGCGCCCTCCTCACGCTAAACAACCCCTGACTGGCGCCCCGACGACACAGATTCTGTACAACCCCTACGTTGTAGGACATACGGTATGATATAATATATCGCAAGATTAGTATCTCCTTTCTTTTATGTATATGTATATGTATATACATACTGTATACGTATGTATAATATAACGGCTTTTTGTTTTTTAACAAAAAAACTTAGAAATTTTTCTACCATAAACTAGAGAAATTATGTATATTTTAGGGACTTTAAACCGCGTAGGTAAAAAGTTTATAAAAGGTTTTAGTTACCTTGAACTGTAGTACGAAGGCAGAAAGGTTTGGAGGGAGGAGGGAGGGTGGGTCCGTGTAAAATCTAATTACATACTGCCGCAGAGCTGAGCTCGGAATCGTTCGACAACACAGGGCATATTTGCTTAAGCTAAATTAAACCGTACACGCGCGTTGGTACCCAACCGGGCCGGTTCCATGTTATATTTTGTTGAAATTAAACACCGGTAATTAATTAAACCCGGGTATTGCGGAAAGGAAACAAGTTTTATACCTGATTTAAAACGGTCGTTTCTTCACTACGAAAATTTTATACGAAAAAGGGTCATTTCAGAACGGTATATGTATATACATATACCACCCACCATCCTAATTCGGCCATCTTGGCTACGAATGAATCCCGGCTAAACATATTTACAATTATTACATACGCGCAACGTAGGTATGTATTTTCCACCTATATTCTATAACAACTATTTGACAAAACAATTCAGAGAATACTGTACAGAAGTTTAAATTTCTGATTCCGAAGGGCCAAAGTCAAGTTGCTTTGCCGTAACGAAATAGATGTGCTTGAAATTCCATTGCTACTTCTCAAACTGCAGACTACAACGACGAATTTTACGTTCGCAAGGTACCTACGTGCGGAGGTTCATTCTTCTCGTTAGCAGTTTATGGATAGCACTTTTCATGCGATATATAGTATACGGTGAATATTTACATACATATACGTGCAGATTCAGTGTATACCCGTAAACAGGTATGATATATTATATTATATAGGTATACATTTATGTATAGAGAAAAATATTCGGAAGGTTTAACAACGCGATTAAAATGACTCTTATCACGGATTTAAAGTGTCTATAAAATTCGAAGCAGCATAGCAGTTTGAGTTAAAATCCTTGCGGCAAAATATGATCCCCTAAATCCGTTTGTTAAGTTGAAAGCATATTCATCGACGTCTTAAAATACGCTTAAGCCGATGCAGCACCATGCTCGTTTATACAAAAAATTTTACCATTAACATTTTAGGGGGCACGCTTCGATGTATATATATGTACCTTTTGTATACTTATACATATAACCACAACGTGTAGGTAGTATAATAAAGGAGAAATAACACTCCCCCTGCAATCTCCCTTGACGCCGTCAATCCAACGCTATTTTATTTCCAATGACTGGAGGCTAAGGCCCCGTCGGCTAAAGTCGACCTGTGACGTCACCTACGCCCGTGGGGCCTCGGATTACTAACTGCAGACATCCGTCGAAGCAAGGGTCTCGAAGGTCTTGAAGAGGGTGTAGGTTATAAGTATCGCGTGCCGTCAGGATATAAAAGATTCTATTATGGATCTGGGGACGTGTGGTTTGGTTTAGGTAGCTTTTTATAATTCCTTCTCAACAATTATATACCTAGCTACCTGCACCAGAGTGACAATTGTAAGTCCATCCGTGCTTTTATCCAATTCGAGGCATATCATACACCTGAACAGAATCTTGAATAATTATTTTTAATGAACTGTAACGGCTGCAAAGAAACCGAGCAGATTTATAATATCGCGATTTTGGATCAATTCAATTTACTATTTCGAATGAAATTTTTTTTTTGATCACATTCTCTGATAGATTTTTGTCAAATTTGTACCTATACATAGTTTCTATATTTTGTACCGATTTTTTAATAGATCGTTTAGATACTTTAAGAACAAAAAAAAAAAAAAAAACAAAATGACGTAAAGAAGTTAAATCGAACCATGAACGAATTTCCCAAATTTGTAAAAGTGATCTTGATACATTAGATATACAATTTTACATGGGTTACAAAACTCGTGGACAATTCGGGAAAAGGTATTCTGTAGATACATATAAATATATACCGTAAATAGAAAACCGCATCGCAATGTCGAGCTTGCAGAAGTGTCGAGGAGGGCTGCCGAAGCTGAAGGGGCTGTTGCCCTACAGAAGCCTAGTAAAGGCGTGTGTAGGGTCGACAAGGGCTAACCGCAACCTCGCCTTAACCGGGTAGGTATATACCAACACCTGTATACCTGCACCAACAATACTGATGCACCGCGTCAGCCGCAGGGCATTCGACTCGCTTGTCCGATTTGACGTTCCTCTTAAACCGAAGCCTTTCCCGCGCTCTTGCTCGTGTAGGTGCTAAGTAACTATCATCCAATTTTCAGTAGGCACCTATTGCTACAGTGTCTACGATGTTAGATACATTATTAACTGCATACCCATATTACAACTGTGTTCAATAATGCAGTGTTATCGTATATTATATACGAATGAATTTTTATTTTTTATTTTTTATTTTTTTAAGGGGTTAAAAATACTCCAAAATTTTACCTTCAAGTTTTCAGTCGATTTTATTTTCTTATACGAACATTTTTTATACTCAAATTTATACAATTATCATCGTCACATTATATGTGATAATATGTGATATAGTATAATATATACGCGGTTCTATAAAATTATGATATACAAACGATATTTGAGTTAATAAAATCGTTAGAAAAAACCTTCTACACGTACCTAACTGCACATGATTTATTTTTCAATAAATATATTCACCTGAATCTATATGAATGATATAATAATTTAAAATCGAATTTTATATAGAGGCGATGTTGACGCGCGGTAGGTCTTTGCGTACGTGGAAGCGGCCATGTTGGTTTTGAACCTCGCCGACGCTACGTGATACCGACGGCTAACGTCGCATTCATATTTCCTTGTGAAAAAAAATTTTATATACCTATCCAAATCTATCGACTGTCAGATACGTAGACTATGATCGAAACACGTCCGCCCACGTTTTTATATATACACACATAAGTTATAAATAAAAACGATAATAAATAAAATCGGACAAATATTATAGACATAGGTAAATGTATAGCTGAAAAAATTTATACATACATTAGGATCAACACATTCCGAAATATTATCATTAATCATAATAATATCGATTATCCTTATACGTTTTTTAATAAGAATTGAAAAACTAGAACTATTATAGAATAAAAAATCTTTCAAGATGTTATAATATTATGTTAACATTGGGACTTCACGTAGGTATTATACCACGTGTAGAGATATGAAATTTTGGGGTAGGATAGTGCGGTTGACTCTTATAACGTATTAGCTGAGATAATATCTCGTGTCAGAGTTTTGGTGACGATGTGGCAGTGTGGCGTTAGAAAAGTTTTTACCAATAATGATGGTCGGTTAAGTTACTGACCTTTGTGGGGCATCTTCCAGAAGGGTGGTTCGGGGGTGGGAGAGCAAGGATTGGCCACCCCCGCCCCCAACAGTGTCCTGGCCGCGTGCAACGCCGCAGCCGCGGCTTCCCGACTTCTTGCTGCTGCAGAACCTGGCGGATATTCCGAGACGCCGTCGCCGGCGCCCCCGTTTCCGGAACCGCACGGACGTAACTGCAGACTAAGTCGACCACCGCCGCCGCCGGCCACACTAACACAATGCTGTAATTAAAAAAAAAAAAAATAATTAATATTAATAAAATAAATACGTTATATAAAATTAATTAGGAAAATTATTGAATGAAAAATGGTATATAGGTGCATGTAAAAGTTATGTATATAAAACGCGAATTAATATGTGTATGTAGTAGTTTAGCAAAAAAAAAAAAGCGTGTCGGGGTAGAAAATGAAATTTATTTACAACTGAATGAGCATAACAAACAAATATTTGTCAACATTTCTGCACGCTGTTGAACACCGAGTACTAAACTCGAGAGATTGAAAGAGTGTAGGTATAGTAGCAGCGATGGAATATGCAAGGAATTGATGAAGCGAAGCGTAAGTGAGTGAGTGAGTGAGTGAGTGACTGCCAGTATATAACGCTTCAACACTCGTCAAGCACGCACTTCAATGTATACCTAACTCGCTCAGTCACTCCTCGACAACCCGCTGACATCGTGTCAGAGTTATTATCAATTTTATAAGACTGATTAGAGATGGAATTCTCCCTTTTGCGGTGCTTTTAGGTATACAGTACTTATATTATGCCTCGAAAATATTATTTCATAACTTTATAAGGTAGGAGAGTTAAATCGTATATCACATAATATATTCGATCGATCTTTGTCTTTGAATAGAACGTTATATATACATATACCTATAACCTGTCCAAATATATACAATACGAAAAGATCTGCAGTCAAACTATTTTTACATTGTGATGTAAGTGCATGATTAGGATATTTTATAATCATAAAACCAGTCGAGATATATTTGGACATTTGAATTCTCTGACCGATTTTCGATTGTCGTAATGAATAGATTCGCTGAAATTATTATTTTTATGTCATAAGACGAAAATTTTTTCCACTGCAATACGATCATCAATGAAATTTTAGTCTGGATACAAAAGAACACCGAATGAGTATCAGAATTCGACGAAAAAATTTATACAGATTTATCCGATGGTATAATAAACCGATTTATTTTTTTCATTTCAACTCCTATCAGATACGCGAATTCAAGGATTGATATAACCTGGAACAGATACGTACAGTGATCTCGCGTAATTTAATTTATTAACGCGGTAAGTATATTCAGATTTAATCGGCTTGTGAAGAGCTTGAGTTGAGGTTGAAATTGAATCGACCACGACGAGCAAGAGACTTGTATTTTTTTATTTTTTTTTAATTTTTCTTTTCATTCTTCTATTCTTTTCTTCTCTCTTCTTACTTGAAACCTTTTTTCTACTTCCAACTTCACCTAGAATATACACGGTGCTATATCTGGCGCTTTGTCTAACGCTATAACTGTTTTTAAACACTTGAAAATCCCTTTTTTCTTTCACGCGTAACGAAGCCTAAGGCTTAAATGCATATTGTCAGGATTCCTGATCCGCGGAAGTTAATATGCGAAAACTGTTCATAGGTGTACCGAAGGTAACTTTTACTCTTATTTATGGGCATGTGCAGTAACTCATATATTTCTTTGATACAAAAAATAACGTTAAAAGCTTTATGAAAAATTCTAAAATCATGTTTTAAAATCTTTTTATCAAAAATTTCTCCAATGGATCTTATTATAACGAGTTCAGAAAATCGTTCCTAAAGATCTCTTGATCTTATATCGATCTCGATACCTACTTAGCTCGGTTCACAATCTTAAAACGTTTTTTTTTTTTAATTTTTTTCCAACTTCTAACAAAAACCCAAAAAAACAGCCGCGATCAAGGGGGAGACAAGAAGAGAAATAAAGAAGAAAAAAAATTATAAAATCGTACACACAATGAATCATGGTACCACCAATTTTCGGGATTATCTATCACAGATCAGTTGTACTAGATCACTGATAAAAAAAAAAAAAAAAATCTCGATCCAGCAATGAATTCTGTCGAAAGAAAAAAATAAAATAAAACAAAAAATGAGTATACAGCTTGAGTAAAAAAGTAGAAATATAAAGGGTGAAATTTTCTGAACTGTTTCAAGCCTAAAATCATTCCGAACAGTGTTGTTCAAGAATAGTCTACAATTACATGACCAACTGTCACCACTCGATGGAAATACATTGAAGAATTACAGCAGCTCATTCGGCGTCGGTTTGCGCGTAGCGTCGCATCGCATCGTGTCGATCGAGCGCATATGATGCATCTCTATACCAATTCGCTGGTTGGTAGAATCCCCGGCTTTCGAGCTACGAGCGTTTCAACGAGATTACAAACGCATACATGAGATTTACGCGCCCAGCTAAAGCCAGACACAATCAATTATACCCCAGAGTTATGGGCGCAAGCCTGAATTCAACCAATCGGAATCGCTAAAACATTGTACAAACTCTCTTCTGATTGACTGAGCAACAATTTATTTTATAACTAAATTATCAACAGTCTGTTATTCCCTAGAGAGTCTCGATCATCTCGATCAATTGACTCCGTATAAATCGAACGAAATTTTATATATAATAAAACAAAAATTCAACCCTCAACTGTATATGTAAAACGATTTTAGCAAATTTATTCTTTCATCGTGCTACAGGATTTGAAAATAATAAATAAAAAATTCCCTTCTTTTAAACGTTTACGGATATACATATATCTAATTCATAGAGAATCAAAACTACCGCAGTAGTTTACATCAAACATTAATTTTACGTTCGTATTAAATCTACGGAATGAATTACTTTGACGAATAAAAATCAGAAATCGTCGTATAATAAAAACGCTTCTATATATACGTCCCATTAATATCTACTTATCCAATATCTTTTCTCCCCTTATATATCTGACTTCGTTTATTTGATCAAGTGTCTTGTGTCCTGTACATAAAGTTCAAGAAATTAACTACACACATAGATCTACGCGAGTTAATTAGTTTATGTTTAATTACTGTTCGATAAATCGACTTGTAACGTATGTATGTATGTACGTTTAACTACAACATGTTAATGGGGTTTTAAAAGTGATTAGTATAATAATGAGAATATGATTTTCACCTACCGAATCGAGAATTGCCGTTGTAAAGCCGGTACAATCACCAGCAATAAGCACAATAAATACCGCAAGCCTGGCTCACGTTTTATTAATAACACAGGGTATAAATTATTATAATAACAATAATATAGTATTAACCACGAAAATCACGATAACACTTTTCATACCACGAACCTATAATATGTATATTTGTACATACATATATATATATACATAAATATAGTATGTATATATCGTTAATAAATAAATAACTGTTATACACTGCGTGATATGATAAATCGATGATATATAGCTGTTCAGTATTGAATTATAATTAAATATAATTAAGGTGAAAATAATTTATATATACTGGGGGGGGGTGGAGGGGTGGGGGGACGATGACGATGGGATGAAACAGTTCACTAGATCGCGCGCACTGTATTACATAACACCCGTACGTGTTGTACTTTCGCCGTTATATTATCGATATACGACAATAAGGGTGCAGACGTAGATGGTATTCGCGGATATTGTTTTTTGCTTTTTTTTTTATTTTTTTTTATTTTTGTAGTTTGTTGCCGTTATTGTTATATCTCTACTTTTTTATTTTTTTTTTTGATTTTTAATTTTTAATTTTTTTTTGTCCTTATTGTTCTTCTTCTCGTATCGCGTTTATAGGTAACCCTCTGGTCACACCTGAGTGCTCGCTGACCGACGGGCCCCGGTCCTCGAGCACGTGCAGCGTTAACGGAGTGTAGTGACGCGCGTTGCTCTGTGGTGCGCGGCGCCCGATTGACCGCTGGAGTCTGCCTTCCTGCGGACGGCCGATCCTCCGCGTTCAACTGTTTCCGAAACGTCCCCCACCCTATTTGGGTCTAGGTCTGCCCTGGAGGATACCGAGAAACCCCGCTAGCCCTTGGCCCTAGTAATCTCCACCGTGTAGCCCAGGAGGATTTTACTCTTGGGCGGAGTCTGGGGAGTGGCGAACGAACGAACGAACGAACGGACGGACCTTAACGTACACCTCAACCTAAACCCCCAGGGTATATTTGGTGGGGAGAGAGGGGATATATTCGGCGAGCGTCCGGGTGTCTTTCTCCTTGTTGATATGGGGTTGCGTAACCGGAGCACGCGCGTCTCTATCGAATCTACACGGTTGCTGATATGTATGTGTGAGGCAGGTTGCAGGGCGGCGCCTGCGGGTAGGCGTGGATGAGGTTTTAGGTCGGCGTAGTGGCTGAGCGGTTGGCGAAACCACGACGCCATTGTTTGATACCTCGGGTGCGCTTGACATGCCGCGACGATGCGATGCGATATAACGCGCCGACGCCAAACCGCGTTTTGGTTATAAACCCGCGGATATATGTACTATATATATTAGCGGCGACGCAGGAACTACGACGCCTGGCGTCGCGACGCCGGGAACTCCACTCTAACCCGCAATCTTGAGGGCGTCGTGACGCGCAGCTATCCTACGTTTTAATATACAAAACTGACGCTGAAACACCGTCGGATTCTTGGAAACAAAAAATCTTTATAATATTATACTTCGAGGAAGGTGGAGGAATTCAGGTAAGCTACGTGCACTTTTTTCAATACATTCTTTTTTCTTCATATCACAGAACACCACGGTTATATATCTCCTTGACTTTTCGTCGATAAGGAATTAGATTCTAGTTTGTTTTTTTTTTGTTTTTTTCACCATCAATTATCACCGAGTAGATTTGCAACAAATTGCTTTTTTGTTTTTTATTTTTTCACCCAAATTGTTCTAACGATTCGAAAATTAGATATCAGAGAGATTCTGCAAGCTTACATTACGCGATTTTAGAAAATGTTATTAGCTGCAGTTTTATCAATTTTGAACCCTGCAGGAGTTTGCAAATATTATACGCGTAACGTAATAACATTCGTCAAATTCATTCAAAATATCAAATACAGAACAGGCTTATACGAAATTTTGTAAACAGTCGCGATGTCGTTGAACCTCGCTACACGGAATCTATAACGTACACAAATAATCGTACGAATTGTTGTTTAACATACCCTTAAACTTATTCCAAACCCGATAATAATATACGACTATACGTACGTAGTACACTCGGTATTCGGTACGAAAGAAAGAATCAGTAGAAACAACCGTTCGAGTCGAACGACACGCTTTTATTCGAGACGGTTAAATGTTCGATGAAATAATTCGGAAAAATATTCATATACCTAAGTACTGGATATCTTAATATAAACTAAATTCTGTTTTCTATTTCTTTTTTTTTTCTAACATCCTGAAACGATGGTAATAAATCGAAATTCTCCCCTTTCGTAATATTATTCTTCGATAGATTCTATATATACCTTAAATCTAATTACATTATACTGTTTTCCTTCTTATTATTGTGTGAAATTTTGAATATAAACTAAAGAATAAATTTTACAATTTAAAATTCAATATTTCGAAAAGATTCTACAAAAAAAAAGGTTTGTCAATCGCTGTACAGTTTGATTCTGATAGAAAATAATGACAAAATTTAAAAAATGTTCACACGTAATCCTACGTCAAGAAAATTTATAGACACATATGTACGAGTTTAAAGAATATTCGATATTTAGAATAAAAAATTCTCTTTACCCTGTACTAATTTTTTTAATTTTTCATAAGTCGAATCTCATATAATTTTTTTTTTTTTTTCTATTTAATTTTTCCGCGAGGAAAACTGAGGTCTGTTCTACTCAACCCCAAGATACGTATAATCATCTATATTAAAAATCTTCTAGCTTTAAAAATAAATCAATCGCGTTTCTTTCCACACTTTAAAAACTGTTCAACTTTCAAGCGGTCCATGGCCAGACCAGGTATCTATATCCTGTCCCCTTACAGCAGAGGTTTGAGTTTTATCAGCCGTAGCTACAGTTACACTCAGTCAGGGCTAGAAACTGGCATAACGTTTATACTATTGTCGTCTTAGCCTTCAATTCGAAAAGCCATTAGGCATTATCGGTGTCCTAGCCTGTCTGACACCAACGCGGGTTAACCGAAGAGTATCAAAGTGCGCTGTCAATCATTAATATGACAACACCATTAGCCACTATCTGCGTGCATGCCATATTACGCACGCGCGTCTTATAGCTGTATACGACCCAATTGCTTCTACAAGAGCAGGAAAGTACCTACATAGTTTTATATACGTACCTATGGAGTTCTATGAAGCGAGATATTTATTAAGTATTTAATTCCCGTTCAATAAGGTGATGTGTCCCATGTGGAACTCCTCTTTCACATCAAAGATGCACTTTGAAATTTTACGTAAGACAAATGATACTTAATTGTATGGATTAATTCTTCAACAAGAAAACCTCAATTTTTATTTACTCGAAATCGAGAGAGTTTGAGTATTTTTTTTTTTTGGATATGAAAAAATCGCTTGTTAACAAAAATCATCTCGATTGATATATGCGATAATTGAATAAAATTGAAACCAGTATCGAGAATGCCAAATAATTTCGGAATTTCATGTATTAAATAGCCAGAAATTAACATATAGCTTATAATTATAGCTATATGAGAAGTCCGCAGTAGCACTTTCTGGGTCTATAATCTACAGGTAAACCCAACTGGTCTAGCAGTGGCGATTAGTGGGTTTCGGAGGCGCGCGGTTAAGAAGTAGGTATACATATAGTTGGAGGCGGCTCTCAGTGCGGGGTCTGAAGATCTGGCCTGGGGAAACTGATCCTGAGATAACCAGATTAGAACTGGCCACGTAGATAGATGTGCACCTAATTACATCCCGACGTTTGAGTGACATTTCTCATTTATTTATTTCAGTCGCGTTGATCCTGCTACCAAATCCTACGACGTATCCATACCTATAACCAACTTATATACACAGTTTTTTTTTTTTCTTTTTCTTCTTTTTTTTTCATTTTTTTTTCATACACTTTATACATACACACACATAGTTATCGGAATTGGATATTACACTTTGGTATAAAACGCAGCGTATAACTTTCGGGTTAAGTCATGATCTCATGCTAGGTATATATACACTACGTTATATATATATTACGTACCATGATCAGAGTCCAGAAGCGAATAGCAACGGACCACCCGGGTGGACGGAATCGCTTCTGCAGATTGCGGGTATTTGATCTTCTGTATATACCGACGATCAGAGCTTTTTTTACTTTTGTATACTACATACAGGTAAGATGTGTACCTATACTAGAATTTAGACAAGTTGAGCGATGTTTCGGTCGAGGTACAAGACTTTTACGTATTGCTCTTTGCCCTAGCGATTTGTAATTTTATCGAGATCCTCTCCTTATCCATGTACACATATATAGGTACGTATATAAATCGGTAATTAAAATTTCACGGGTCTTTGACCGTTTTTTTTATTTTTTGAATTTTTTTAATCTGTTTTTTCTTTTCTTTTTTTTTTTTTACATGGGAAGACATTATCTTTGAATTATTAGTTTTTGTTTAAATGGATTTAATCTACGACAGTTTTTTTTTTTTTTTTTTTTTTTGACGTATGTAATTATAGGATAAAGGATTAGTGACGGGTCAGACTTAGAGCTATATACGATCGAATTGCAATTACTTCTTGATGCGGGTAGATAGGGCGTGTATAAACACACTGGTATATAAGCGTACGTATAAGTTTATACATAACAGTCACTCCGCGTAAATCGCTTCACGCGGATTACCTACTTGAGTTCATCCGATAATCTTCCAACTTGTGAACCTATTCGAATCCATACTATACTCTACGACAATAACTATACCTTAATGTAGACATTTGAAAATAATCCAAATAGACTATAGCTTCCGAATTCACGAGGTAAGGAAACTGCAGTCGTGCAGGCTAATATTTTTTTTATTTTTTTTTTTTTAATTGCACATGCGAAATCATAAGACGCAAAGAAAATCCTATGTACCTATATTATATATTTATACATATACATATGTATAGAAAAATGAATGAAATTCTTTAGCAAAGTTTTGGCTTTTTCAAAAAATTCTCTTATTTTACTCTATGCGATTCTTAAGCCTTGCGAGACGATCCGGCCGTTTGGGATATGCTCTAAGTCAAAGTGCGCCGAGGCAAAAGCGGCAAGTGCAACTTGCAGCACTGTAGCACAGTAGTTCAGTGCCATAAGAAACCCGACATCTCGGTGTAATCAGACACCGAAAGAGAGATGCAATGTAATTGAAAACATCCGACGATCCTCGGCACGGCTTCTGATCCCAGCCGACTCCATTTACGCCCTTTTCATTTTACTTCAAAACCATTTCTCTCTTTGTGTTATATATGTATACGTATATTTCATACATCTATATACAATATTTTTTTGTTTTTCTCTATATAAAAGACTTCATACACTTTTCTGACTCGAAAGATATATACACCTTACACAAAAATTCATTCACAGATATTTAAAATTATATACAAAAGTGCATATACGTATATACAGCGATAGAATTAATTCACGTGAATAAGAAAATTAATTATTGTTATTAAATTATTTCCTTTTCTTTTCTTTCAAATAATATTCAATGTGTGTGTTTAGACGTTAAAACAGAAACGACTGCGCGATCGCCTGCATGATGTACAGACATGAGTAACGATAGCGATGAATTTAGGTTAAAATCGCCAACGACGCGTAAATAGATATACCCGTATAGGTATATACACACCCTGCTGCATAAATAGTATGTTGAACTGTATATAGATAGAGGTATGTATAAGAAGGTATAGATATATAAGACTAGAACAGCGTTAAAATAGCAGGACTACAGCAGGATCGTATAATAGACACCGTTGCGAGGACGAGCCGTCAAAGGCGGTTTCTTTTTGGTCTATTATTCTCTATTCTTTATATAGTATATATACTCTTTATACTCTTTTTGTTGTAATAATTTCAATAGAGAGATTTTCTCCCTGGTACCTCTTCCTCCTCCTTCTCTTATAGTACCGCGGTAGCTTTACTTCCCCACTATTTTATATACAGGCAAAGCACATATTATAGACGACCGAGTATACTGTAGATATACATGTGTATAGATATATGTATACGCGATGCATCGGCATGCGGCATTTCTACACAAGTAAAAGTACAAAACACACGTACGGTTTTTCTTCTATACGCGTATATATGTATATACACAAAATGCGCGGCAAAAAAAGTGGTGGAAAAATACTTGAGGGACGCCGAGTACCGCCTCTGATCAATGCCGCAACCAGTGGATACCGCAATCGCCCCTCCGCAGCTCAGTCGCCTTCCCCAGCTTACGGATTAAACGCACTTTATGCGCGCACTCCCTTACTTTCCACAAGGAAAGTATATCACAGGAGGGTGCAGAAACCCTGCGTGAGAGTGCGCGGTTATACTTGTGCAGACGATCCCTTTTTTATTTCTTCTTTTTTTCTTTCTTTTCTTCTATACTTTTTACATTCTTTTTCTTCCATTTTTTATTTTTCTTTTTTTCTCTTTCTATTTTCCCTTTTGCGTTTTTTTTTTAATCTTTTTTGGTTAGTTTTTTTTTCTTATCCTACTTTTATTTAACGAGCTTTCTAAACGCACAAAATTATAATACCTACATACTATTTACACGCATGAATGACTCGTTGGATACATAATTGTGTAAAATATTGTGGCTAAAATTTGCATCAATTTTTATACAATTTGATAATCCAATCATATACGTATCAGAATTTTTTAATATTTTATAAAATTTTTCCAAACTTCTCTATTTCAAATTTAACTGTAGCTAAATCCGTAGCTATTGATGATTACAAACGTACCTACCCCCGAAATATGTCACATTAAAAAGTCTCTGATAAGTTCACGTGAAATTTTTCAACATCGTTAAGAATCAAAATTTTGATAATTTTTTTGTAAACTCACACAGAGCTTCCCTCGAATTTTATAGAAATAAAATTTAAACTTCTTGCAGTTTAAACATGAAGCGTAAGAAAGGTCCTAGCAGAAACAAAGCAGCGACCCTTTGTAAGCCTTTCAAAATCTCATCTTAATCTAAAAAGCTTTAAATTAGGGTTGGCGTTGAGTAGTTATCTATATACGCAAAAACTTATAGAACGAGAACAAAAACCCAGAAATTATAATACTATCCCATATATACCTATGTATATAAGGTATTATGGTATTTTTTGATGAGATTCTTAACGATTTTCAGTTGAGAAAGAATTTTCAGCAATGGCGTAATGGCTCGATATATATATATATAGGTATTGTACATACATAAATATCTGTGTATTAAATATTATGTATACATGGGAGGAGCCAGGACAAGGAGGACAGGCTCATTATACCAGCGTGCCTTTTCTAAGCACGGTTTACACCTATAAAAGTGCCTTGTACCCTCGCTACCAAATACTACTAACCTAGCCCAACCCTGCAGCGGTCGTATTTCGCGGGTCGCCGCTTTCGAATGATCACTCCCCCCGTCAAAATCAGGGATCAGTCCAGGTGGCACTCAGGCTGGTATATCGTCTCGTCTCTCTCCTCTCTTTCTCCCTCCTCAATTCTCTGGGTCATTTAGATTTTTGCTGCTACTTTTCTCTTCGCTTTCTATCCCCAAAAAATCAAAGTACCTATACACAATGCTCCACTATACTGATATACAAACAGCTTATAGACTGTTCAAAGATTTCCACCACGCAATCAGTGCGAGTGCTTTATTTTATTTATTTATTTTGTTGTTTTTTTTTTTTTTTTTATTTCATATTTTTAGCATAAAACTTTACCCGCGATGTCAAAAAGCTTATTTTCACAAATTATGGAAACTCTAAATAAATTTTTGATCCATGAAATATCGTCACTTTTTCGTTTTTCATTTAGGATGTATTTTAGTAGTTTGGGCTGACCAAACGGTCCTTTTTCTACTGCCAATCTGTCTATTTGGTCTTCAAACTGAGGTCCGTTTATTTTTTTATTGATTTTTAGGACCTGCATCCACTAGGTCTAAGCCACGAAGAAACTCCATGTAACAGATTATAGGAAATAGTTGGACTGTGGTCATCGGACAAATTGCAGGTATTGTGGCTGCAGGGTATAAACCATCAAGAGTAGACCAAGGGTAGGTATGGCGTCTAAATTCTAAACTGTACTTCTTCGAAAGCAAAGAGCACCGCGGGTAATAATGCGGGGTGGGTTATACATAGTATAAGCATTCGTCGGTGGTGACATTATATACGGTAAAAGTAAAGGCGAGTTGAATTCGAAGGAATAGGTCCGAGGCCTATAATCCCTCGGCTAAGAAGCAACGACACCGCTTTCGCTTGCGTTGGCGCTTCAAATAACGCGCTTAACGAAAGATTGCGGTTCCGAGGGATATTATCCGCGTTGAGATTTCTCAAATACATATATACCTATGTATATACATGTATACATGTATACAAGTTCCTCGGCACGGATCGACGCCATCGTATAGCCATTCTCATTCACTAAAATCACTGTTCGAAATAGGACAATGCGAAAAGATCCGAGCAAGAGAAACCACTGTCGCATATAATGCCGATTTCAGCTCCGAGTAGGTAGGTATACACGCCGCACGGTGTATATTACTTTTCAGAAAGGGCGGTGTGACGTAAATTATTGTAAACTCTATACCGTTTATACGAAACCAACAATGAACGTGTTTGCCGACACAATTTCCCTGGATTATCGCGTCTCGTTGTCTACTGTTATTTCCGATATAATACCTGCGACATCATGCGGTTCACCCGAGCGATTCTCAAACCGTCTTTGGCGTTCTGAAACTTTTGCTTAAATTTTCTTCAATGTTGGTATATACTGTATATTTCGCATATTACCATATGCTTCGTAAAATCTTACGGTTACGTTATTATTGACACTTTTGGATCAGAAATCTATTTCAGTACGACGTATTTAGGTGCCATATTATACCGTAAGCGTCAGCTATACGTACAATGTGCAGAACAAAAAAATAAAACTACATATACACGAAGCGTCAATTACAAATGAGTATGCAAACGGTATTTCCGTTATTGTTGGAAACTGTTATCACGTTTTTTTCAAGACTTTACACTTTGGAAATATAAAAAGAAAACATTATAAATGGAAATTGAAGGTACAGTATGGGTATTTTATAAATATTGTATATCTAGGGGCCAATTCGCAATTAAATAACGACAATATTAAACAAATCGAATTACATATAAAAATAATAATTCATTTCTATTTTTCTATTTCTTTCTTTTCTCGTATATATTCTTAATTTTATTTTTATTTTTTTGGATTTCATGTTATAAATGGAATTAGAAATATCACACGAAGAGATTATAATAAGACTAGTTATATCTATAATCTGTACAGTGTACATACATACATACATACATAGAAACTTAGATGTGTGCGAGCTGGTATAGCATCGTGACAACGACGACGGTGGCCGCTCAAGATGAAGCTGACAAAGGTACCGCGACCCCCGCACCCCGTGGAAATCTCCGTCTTCTCCGCGAGGTCGTCTCATCATCTCATGTCATCCGAATCCCTGGTGTGTCTTCTCGGAGACGGTGGTCGCATTCCTAGCCAGCTTATAGCGGACTCCTATCGTGAGTAACCATCGCGGGTACCCGGTAAACCCAGCAGTTCGAAACCCACCGTATATCTATCCTAGGTGGCAAATTTTTTTCCTTCTCGAGATGGATTTTTCTTCAAATCTTTCTTCTTCCTTTTTGTTTTTTTTTTTTCTTTTTTTTCACTGCTGCGGCATAAACGTTAAGGATAGTCTAGAAAGCCGAACGATTCTTTCACTTATAGGTATATATATATATGTATGTAGGTATATGTATATACATATATATTTGTTTTTGTATACACGTATGCGTATCTATAGATGCACAAAGGTTGCGGCTTGAAACGACAAAGAAAAATCCTTGACAACGGTGTCATCCCCTAGGCAAAAGCTGGCTACCGTGTTGAGAGATCATCTTTCTACAGTCGGCCTTATATGTATATAGGTATATATGTATACATTTCTTGATAATATATTATGAATTTATATATGTATGTGTGGCACCCTGCGTCGGGATTTTCTTGTATACCTGCAGCATCAGAGCGCCATTGAAATACTGATCTCCGAGTAACTGAGACGACTAATTTAAACTTTATACTCGAATGGATTTGGCTTTTGAACCGTGTGTGTTTGTTTGGTATTTTAAATTATACCTCTTAGTTACGGATTTGGCTTTCATGTGGCTATATGTATACGCTATTTCAATTGATATTAAACTAGGTATCTATACCAGATACAGTTTAATAATACGAATATATACGATACATTGAAAATTATATGTTTTTCACGAGTTGCGATATTTTTCATAATAATTATATCTTACAAAATTGTAATAACAATTAACCATTCAATAAAAACTATATGTATACATATACATATAGTAATCGAATATCTCGTATCAAGGATAGATTTTCCACATTATATTTTATTTATTTTTCTCAAATTTTCTGTATATATTTATTAATCTTGTTCAGAATTTTCCACGCTTGCAGAACACATAGGTATATAGATAGATAGGTATAAACATCCATCAAATTATATGCGGCTGTTTTTGAGCATGCGTACATTTATAGGTATACACAATTTGAATAAAACAATATTGGATTTTCGGGTAATATTTATTCTACACAATTCGAATATAAGTAGGTATATATCTATAGCCACAACTAACCACCGGAGCGATGCTTGAGGCTGGTATAATTAATTAAACCTTTCTCATTTTGCCCAAAATGTGTAAATAGAAAATATGTCATAGAAAAAATACTGATATTCATCCATTTGAAAATTTAACGTGAATTTATTACGTATAATCAGTGAATCTAGGTATATATGTATACAAATATATGTATAGATATTAAACAGCTTGAATTGTAATAATAAATGTGTCAATCTTTCTTACACCTCACCATTAGGCTAATAGTATAATCAAAACTATACATAGGTATACATATACCCTGAAACTTTTCACCCTGAAATAGAAATATATACGACTGCCAAAGTAAAGGAAAGAAAGAAATCAATTTTGTGAGGAAACTGGATTAAAAATTTTTTTTTCAATTGTGTATACACAGCTATTAATAAATAATCTATATATTATAGTGTTAATATGTACTTATATAATAAATACTTTAGACGTGTATAAAGTTAAATAATAATTTTCCACCCCTGTGATACAGGGGGTACAACTTAACCGCGCGGTATATTGCGCTAGTCATGCAAAGGCACGTGGCTGCTCAATTTATACGCGGTAGTTAGCACCGGCCTTGTATTTTCCCCATGGGGACTTGGGGAACACATGTATGATGTATATATATATATATATATATATATATACATATATACCTATATATATATGTATATACGTGTATATATGGGGGATATAGGAGATATAATATGCGGGAGGCAGTTTCGCCGCGGGATGCCAGCCGCAAAGCATTCCAAACGTCACACTCTACGGAATGATATTCAACGCGAGCGGTGATCTCGAAGAGACCAACAACCACGAGACTGTATAGGAATACCTACATTTATGTATTAATATATATTATATATACCCACATACTACACAAAACCCTTAGAAGGTAGCTACGGAGCGAGTCGCTACCGTTTCCTTTTTAAAGCCGCTATGCTATCTTCGTTACGAAAGTCATCGCGAGATCGGACAGCGGACGCAGCGTGTGTCCGTTCGTATTTGTAACTGTAGATGAACGAAAACTGTATATTGTAACCATGTTTATACCTATGTATGTATTATTTTTTGATATATGTATATATTTTCAGACGGTTTTGATACATAGTAGTGTATATGGTTGTATACAATATACCCAAGTTTTGCCCCATACGTAGCCACGGACTATGCCAAGGGCTTTGGACCGTTCAGTTCTGCAAGCTGTGGCAGACACCAAGTTAGACGAAATTTTTACTTTTTTTTTGTTATTTTATTTTTTTTCATTGTATATGCCACAGATTTGGGATCAGAAGATAAATGAAAAAGAAGTATAGAAATAGAAAAGAAAAAAAAAAAAAAAACTACATCCTATACCGTATCGTATTACGCGGCTCGAATGAAGGTGAAATGGAACGCAAAAGTCACGGCTAAATATCGACCACTTGCTATATTCTATGGATTGAATCCTTCGGACAATGACACCTGCAATTTGTTAAACTAATACATACACATTGCTTTAGAATTCAACCAAAGTACACTTTTAGAGGTTGGGCATAGGCTGATCAATACACTTTCTATTATTGGTATTCATAAATTGCAAGTCTTATTGACAGGATTTCAGGTTCCTTTAATATACGTTTGAATTGGATATTCACTGGATTAGGATAAAGGCTATAAAGTAATGAAGTGTGCTGATTCTTAGAGGTTTATAACTGATTTTGTTTCCAATTTTAATAGTTATAGCCAAAAGTGATCCATATGTAAGGCAAAATGTATTTAAAATCCAAAACATTAAAAAAAAAAAACGCGCAAGTTGACTTCAAGAAATGAAAAATTGTGTTGATAATTGAATCCAAGAAATCCATTTTCTCCATGGTATTTGATGATCATAATCTGTTTGGAACTGATCAAACACGGTTTACAATGTACCGGAGCTGTTATAAAAAGGAAAAAAATTTTAGCGTAAATACTTTTTGGATTTTCATTTAAAAAAAAATTTATGTGATTTAAAGTGTATTTGAAATATAATTTTATTTGAAATAAATACTGATTCACGACGTTCTTCCCCCCTGGAGACGTTTCAATCCATACGATGTTTTGTTAAACAGAAAAAAAAACACCGAAAAACGGCAAAACGGAGTCTAGATAAATTTTTGTTTTTCATTTAGCTGATCATTCTCTATTCTATAAACCATTAAAATGACGTTATCGCAATTCAAGATAGCCGTGTAGTAGATGAAAACTAACTGATAAATTTGTTTTCTTTCAATAATTATTATTTTTCTTCTTTATTTTCAAATTACTCGTATACGTCATATGCGGAACGCCCTGTATATAAAATTTACAGCGACATGGGAGGCTCATACTTGTGACACATCGGCGCACGGACTCCTCTAAAAGTTAAAACACAGGCCGGTCTGTCTACCCGGACAGTCTCTCCATATTCTGTCTGGGTTCAAGGTAGGTATATTATACATACAAATGTATACATGTAGATATGTATATGGAGCCACATAACCGCGACGATGCCGAGTCTTCGTCCGCATCCACGGCATATGACAAGCTGATCGGTCAACCGGTGACAGGGGTTGGTTGCGCGCGCGAGCGTGCGTGAGACCCGAAGTTCGCCAGCTATGAGTACGAGGACGAAGACTACGAGTAGGTCTTGGGATCGGGATCGGGATCGGGACGTACGGACCACCCCGTCCGTCGCCGATCATGTCCAACTTTGGTAAACTGACCGCCCCCTCATCCATCATCTTGCGAGTAGTCTGGCGCTCGATCGGCTCCGTAGGATCGCGAGACCAGGAGGCATACTCGAAGCAAATTGGCGATGGAATCAGCGCCCTTTTTTTTGAGTAGGCTACATCCATCGCTTAGTGCAGGATATTATCCTGCGTTTGTCATCTTTGATACAAAAAAAAAAAACAAAAATGAATTCTATCAAATTGTGCCACAGTAATATTTCAATTTGTTGCAACAAAATAATTGGGGATAATTGTGGTTGTGATTCATACAGTTCAAATTATACACATGCAATTGATAAGTAACATTTCCATAAACTAACAATCCGTCATTCAAGTTCGAGGATTGACGATGTCCGGTTTGTGATCGCGATGCGTACCTACTCGTCCTCGGTGAGATTTTACACCCATCGACAACGAATATCCACCATAACGTGCAGTTTATACTAGAATATAATTATAGGTTGATAATTTCTGAATAGCGTAATTAGCCTCTGCAACCGTATATGTAAATATAATTCCATGACGAGAGTAACAAGTCGATTGTATCCTCGCGGCCATGCACAACCTTCAAAAGGGTGCTATTCTGAACGGACTTTGCACCAGGACGAGGGTCTGACCCTGCACAAGGGAGAACCAGGGAGAATCGAGGGGGCGATGGCACGTGCTATAGAAGATGATCGTGTCGTGGACAGTATTACAGGCTGGGCAGGTGGACGCCACTACTGCAGGCAACGGTATATAATAAGAATTGCGGTAATTATAACCAGGTCTTAGTGTCAGTCCTACACCCTTTACTCACAGTTAGCTTATGGACGGATAGATTATCACCCCCAGTACTAGTCCTCTCTAAGTATTATCGATTCTTCGATTTATTGAAAGTTCCTTTTTTATTTTTAATATTATTGAGACATTATTTATGCACATTATCTGATATAAGACATCACTGAATTTTTTATTTTCTTTGTTGCAAGGTTCGTTTTGTTCGATAAAATAGTAGGTTTTGAAATATTTGTTATGTATGTACATACCTACAGCAGGAACCTTGTGAGATAAATAGTTAAGTACAAGCTGAGTAAAAGTAATCCTTTTTAAGTAATAAGTCCTCGTTAAGTGTAATGAATCCATAAGGAACAGTGGAGGATAGTCTATTGTTAGTTCGAGGCGGGTCAAACCGGGCAGATCTAAAAGCTTAACATAAATGATCGACACTTCGGTCCGGGTGCCTGCTTTTACCCTCGTTAAATTCTGGATTTGGATATTTGGATACCTATAATCTTCTTTTACCAATTTCTAAATCTATCCCTGGCTCAACGTGCAGCCCAGTATACGTTTTGCGAAAGTTTAAACCTAAGGTGAAGCCAAACTGTGTTAAACTACCGAGGCCTTTCTTTGTCAGAAAAAATATCGTACCTATACAGAATAGAAAGTACGTTGATATCTAAAGAAAAGTATACACCTATGTACAAACATAATATATAACGTACATTTTAGAATCCATATTTAAAAAAACAAAAAAACAAAAACGTTCGAATCGATCGAGTTTATATAACTTCATCATATAGGTACGTAAAAATAAGACTTTTCAAAGAGAAGTCTTTTAGCGTGAGGTTCTGGTAGCTGGTACTGGATGGTCCTTGATGTTGTATCAATTAAAAATAATTCGTTGTATAAATATATCTCCATATAGGTGCGTGTGTCATATGAGGTTTGCGGCAAGCGGTGAGACATAAAGGTTCGCCAAGATTAGAGATGAAAGTCAGATCATCAATGCAATCAATGTTAGCCTAGTCATAGCCCAATTAAAGTTTACTTTAACGATTCTGGGGTCACTTCGAAACCCGTCCTTATTCTCAGCCCGTTAACGTTCTGCACCGCGGTATAAACGACAGAGGACTATATAACGGGCACACTAAGCAAAAGGGCAAAAGGATTCTATGGATGATCGCTCGCTCTAGGGCTGCCGACGGTTTATTATATAAAACCCTGCACCGTAACCAATGGAGAAAAAAGAAAATAAATAAAAGAGAAAAAAAAAAAAGGACGCGTAATGATCGCGCGTCATCCAAAAGCAGTCTTTTCACATTCGTATATACTAATTGTATCAAAGTTATACATACACATGAGTGAAAAGCGGGAGGGTTTTGCAACATTTTATTTCTACAAACTCTATAATATGTTTAAATATTTTAACACAAAAATCAAATAAATGTATGATAAAGTATGAAAAATTATACAATAGTACCAAATAAATACTAAACAAATGTTCTTCGTTCTTCGAAATCGAATAGTAGTAGGTATGTATGTATGTATGTACATAAAGAGTAGCGCCAAAGAGATCAGGAATAAGGACTGCGCAATGCAAGTGCATCAGCCTCGGCGTTGAGGCGGCGGTTTGATAGATGCCATAGCTTTGAACTTTGCCGCCGTCATCTCGCTGCAGTACGTTGCGTCGCAATGCCTGCCGCTGCTCTCACGCACACACGTGTCTCTTTGTCGATACAATTTATATACAGCGTTGTGAAAACGCCACTTGATCCAGCATCGCCCCTCTAATTCCAACTCCATCTATCCAAACTCTACAACCCTGCACCGAGTCGAGGCTCGACTTTAAAGATATAGTACGAAATGAAAAATAAAAAAAAAACTTAATTACTGCTTTTTGAGAAGCGATTGATTCACAATGAGTCCTGTCATGTTATATCAGGCTTTATTCATTAACATAAACACAATCTGCTTAAAATAAACACTGAATTTCTTACATTTGCAAAGACTGTATAATTAAAAGGGCGAATTACTCGATCGCAACGTTAGATGATCTATTTTTTGTTACTGCCGTACAATACTCGAGTCAATAGGTATTTGTTTGTGTACATTGAAATTTATAGGATAGGTATTTGTAAAGGGATATACAGAAGAGGTAGAATGACTCTCCGATAGTTGAAGATGGAACAGAGCATCAATACTCATTAGGGTTCGTCGCATCTGGCGGCTGGATCGCAGGACACAGAAAGATTTTTCTCTATCTATAATATCGAGTCTCTTTCTCTTTAGGTTCGGCGATTGGTAACGGATTGCCGTTTGGTGAGCGAGCGGAAACTTAACTGTGGATGATATTCTGGTCTATGTCGGCCAAGGATCAGCCAGCTATGTAAGTTCAGTCGGCTTACTATGTAGTATGTATGTATGTATGTACATACATACCAGATGACAACAAGACTTCGTGACACTAGCCGTTTGTTATAACCGAATCAAAAGTACCGATTTGATCATCTGCTACCAGGAAAACTTCGATACGTCATTCGTGGGCCAATAAATCCTAATCAAGATTTAGAGAAACAAAAAAAAAAAAACAAGATGACTTAGGCGGTCTGTAATCTATAATAAACGGTTAAATTTCACTCAGTGCAAAATCATCAGTTTTGTAATGACTGAGATAGAGATTTGAGGGACTCAAACCGCAGATTCCTGAAGTGTATGATTTCATTCTTCTTTTTTTTTTCTGTCAGTACACTTCCGGTGACAAATTGCTTGCATATTTATTCTGCAGAAGAATCGTTTCACCGTTTGTATAATCTATTATACCTGCAGTAGTGCACTATGGGTTAGATTTTAAGAATGGGAAGAAAATATTCGGTCTTTTCGGTTATGAATTGAGCTAAAGTATATGCCTACTCTGAGATTCTTTGGAATGGGTATAGAATCGGTCATTGACTATCGTGTGGACTTTTATGTATAGGTACGTGGGCGACTACGTAGGTACCTTTCACTGGGGTATATTTACAACGATCATTATTGACCGGTACAAAATGGAAAGCGATAGCGAACATTGTTCGAGTTTGCCCATTCAGAAGTTTAAGGCGGGGAGCTGAATGCCTGCAGTACGACGATACTTACTCGACTCGAAATGGCCGGCGAGTTATAGTGGACAACCGTCGCCAGGGGATTCACTACACTCCAAGTGTCATCCTAGCTCGGATAGGTATGCATTCATGATATACTCAATGAGGAGGTTTTTCTCAATGGCCAGTCTTCGCTGAGGAACGTGAAACATCTATATATCCCAAAGACGTCTGTATCGTATCTACAGGGTGTCCCCGATTGAAAGTAACATCCACAATATCCATACGAATACCAATAACAGCCACAATTTTACGATCTTTCTTTCAATCCTTTTGGCATTTTTTTTTATCTCCTTACAACATTCAAATCTGTCTTATAATATTATGCGAAACTTACGAATGATTAAAAAAAAATAAAAAACACCCTGTATCACTTTCGACTATGAGAAGCATAGAACCTGTGGAGTGTTAGCTAGGACTTCTGCTTATGCTCAAAACGATATCCTTCACGTCCACTGGGGATTCGCTCGGTTAAGGATAACGACCCGTAACTATACGGCCTCTTTTGACTCCATTGACTGGGCCAAATGAGGCATGTAGATGTCACGATGAATTGGCCAACGTTCAGAGGGAGGATCCTGCAATTATTACAATACCTTGCAGTCGCGTAGAGCAGTCATCGTTCTAACATAAAGAAGAAAATCTACCATCAAAGCAACGAGAACTGTTCAGTACACATCGCTGCTGGTTATAGCTGTTAAGGTACTGCGATCAAACAGATTATATAGGATCTGACATGTTACACTATCTTTATGATTATTGATTCACTTTCATTTCGTTAAAAGACGTGTTATTCTAATGAACTTAGAATATTATAGAAGTGAGTAAATTGAAGTATCAACTTTTCGAGTTCTTATACAACGATATGTACGAAAATGATGCGATATACGGTGAACGAAGACTGTCAGCTGGAGTATAAAAGCATTCATGCAAAAATACATCAGCCAATCATATCCATTACGAAATTAACGGTATAAACCTACCGACTAATGATACCTATGCTTCACACGTGCAGGGTTCGTGCCATGAAGTGCTAACACACACGTAGTACGTATAATAGATATAAGATACGTACAACGATGGACTGACTTTGTTTCTTATAGGCACGCATATACATAAATACATCGTCCATGCTTCGATGAATTTTACAAAGGCCAATCCCGAATGAAAGAAGAGATTAATGGCTGTAGAAAATACTCTCAAATCACGCCTTGAGATTAAGACGAGTAAAAAATTGTTCACTAAAAATAATTCGAGATGTATAAAAAATACGAAGTAATCGTTTTTTTATAGGTATGTGTATAGCTATCCAAAGAATTTCCGAAACGCATTGCAGGTATCGATATAACATAGGTATATTGTACTTATATCATTATCAATCTATATATCTGCACATGTAACAATTACAATCCAATACACAGTGAAAGAATTTTTAACGGAGTAAATATATACGCCTCTGTAGGTATAATATCATGAGTTCGCGCTCTATGAATGCGCAATATTAAGATTAACATTAATTTTAGCATCATTGAAGTTGAATTATGTGATTCGATCAATCAGTTTTGTGGGAGAATAAAGCTGCAGTAGCGTTCTGTATTTTAGATTTTACCACAGCAGGGGGTGGTGGACTTCAGAGTAATTTAGTCAACGTACTCTGTATATAAAGTATACGGATTTTCGCGCGGGGTTTCGGGTTAGCGTATAATACGAAATGAATACGATCATACACATATATTTGTTGCAGGACTGACGAGCAGGCATTGTGTCGACGTCGAGAGCAACGAGGCGAGATTCACGCAATGTCATGCTTGCCTCCATCTCCCTCACCCGGTTCTCCACAACCCCCTCGACACTGAATCACATTATGTACTACATCGCGTAACTTGTATTCCCTGGCTAATAATGATTATAATAACGGTCATAACATCATCGGGGTTGCAGGGGTTGAGGGTGGGGATGAAAATGGGGGACAGAGGACAGGGTTGGCCGCCTCTATGATCGACTGATGTTATAGTGTTTAGTTTAGCTATGCGCAGTATCTATCCTATACCTATATGTATACTTCAATGTATAGACTGTAAAGAGGAGGTGTGCCTCATGGGGCCAAAAATTCGCTACGGCCAGCTGGGGATCTCTGTGCCGTTCCGTCAGGTCGCCTTCGAGTGCACGGGCCTCTTTATTACATTATGCACGCAGCTCATTCAACCTCTCGGCGCTCAAGTGCCCAAAAGTAAAGTGGAAACCGCTTTATTATGCCCTCTGGTTCAGTCGTAGAGGTAGGTAGGTGGGTAGGTGGGTATACAGTGTACATAGGTATAGGTATACCTAGATAAAGTTCATTCATGATACGTTCTGTGTACCAGAAATCCGGATATTCTTAACTATATTCGTAAATTTCTTCTATTAGCTACAAAAATCCTATTCATATTCACTAATTACATTCAAGCATATATTAATTTTTTTTATTTAATCAATGCTTGCATCGCTTTGCTTACAATTAATGTGACGATGAGAGAAAGTGTTTGTTGCGGATTTAATGAGTGATATTTGAACTAACATAATCCGACTATCGAATGTATATAATTTGCGGAATCAGTGTTACGTCGATTCGATAAAATGACAGTTAATTAAAATACGACAAATGAACTGCTTGAAAAAATTTTATTTGTGTTAGGCGCTGAAATTTACATTTAAAAATAATTTGACTTTATGTAACGCACGTTCCTTATACAATACTTATTAAAAATTATTCATTTTTAGTCGGACAGTGCGTGGGAAGAGGTGAGAACAAAATCCCGGTAGGGTACGCCACATGCTCTATGGTCCAGAATAAGCAGAATTGAATTTGATCGAAAATTATATAATTGTATAGTTGCATTTTGCAAAATAACTCGGTAGTCGTGTCTTTGGTACGTTTGCCGTCAGTCAGCCGGTATAATTAAGATTTTCAATTCGTTGACTATCGGATATTTGCAGCAATCCGTTCCTAAGCTATTTATAAAATAATAAAAGCTTCGGGTCTTTGGCTTCAGCAAGAAGAGTTCGGTTCATCCCATTTGAGCGACAACAAATATTATCAGGATTGCAGTAAAGGACGGGGAAATATAGGAAGCAAATTTTTTTTATTTCGTTTATTCCATATATAGACTACTTTCTATTTTTTATTTTCGGACAACCACTCTGCTTTCGGAGTATTTTTAACGATCTAAAAAGTGAGGGAAGCGGGGTTCGAGCAGAGTATTATTAGCTGCCAGTCGTTAAACAACGTTGCAGCGTTGCAACATGCAGCACCACGTCTGACATTAGAGAATCACAACACAGCTACAACATATCTTCGACTTCTGTATAATGCCTGCTGCTCCATCTATGAAGCAGACTTTGGAGTACAGAGAGAAAGGTTGCTGACCGGCTGACAATAATTATCAGCGCCGTTCAGTTTCCTATAAGCAGACGTTGGTCTAAAGAGTGGGGGAAGTGGGGTTCGAGAGCATATTAGCTGCCAGTCGTTCATCAGCGTTGCAGCGTGTAGCACCACGCGACTGTCGTCAGAGAATTATAACGCAGCTACAACACATAGGACAACGTTGGTCTAAAGAGTGGGGGGAACCGAGGTTCGAGAGTATATTAGCTGCCAGTCGTTCATTAACGTTGCAGCGTGCAGCACCACGCCTGACGTCAGAGAATTATAACGCAGCTACAACACATGTGATGATAAAGCAGTCACGCCAAATACCGCCCTTACCGGCAAACGTAGTTCGTCACTTCGACCGCCGCCGCGAGATGACGACACCATGTCATTCATTAATTAATTTATTCGTTTCAGACCCCGTTGGAGGGGAGAACAACGACCTTGAACTTGAATAGCGGCACCAGCTGTTACGGGGTCAGTGGCCCTCGTGGCGTCAAAGAGTTCGCATGGGGGTTGCGTTAACGAATTCAGTATGAATACTTCGAACAGATATTGATATTATAACACTCGTTCTTCTGTTACAGATGAATCAACTTTAATCCAGAGTCCGAACATATTCGTCCGGTACGGATTTAAGTTCCCATTTCAACGAACGAGTGCATATTGAACTTAGTCTTTGTAAAATTAGTTGTATTCAGTATATCAGCGTAGTAAAAATGTAATCTATAGATATATTAAGATAACTTGTATATGTCAAGAAGCAAATAAAGAAACTCTATCAATTACCATGAGTACATACATATATATTTGTAAGAAACAATGAGAAGTTGCCTTATTTCAAAGTGTTCCCAGTCCCTGGAATAAAGATATATACGTTTGTATGTACAATTGCATGCCTGTACGCTGAAAAATTTTCCCGCCAAAAATTTTAGCACACCTCCTTGGGTCAGATGTTCCCCTGATACCAGTAGCAATTTTTCGACTTAAATTTTTGAAAAATCTGAAAATCGCTATACATAGAGACACAGCAGCACGCATGAAGCCATGCATGCATGCATGCCTGTATACTGAGAAATTTTCCCGCCAAAAATTTCGGCACACCTCCTCGGGTCGGATGTTCTCCTGATACCAGGAGCAATTTTTCGACTTAAAATTTTGGAAACTCTGAAAATCGCTAGTGTACATGAAGACATAGTAACGTGTATATGAAGCCATGTATACATGCATGCATGCTTGTATGCTGAAAAATTTTCCCGCCAAAAATTTCGGCACACCTCCTTGAGTCAGATGTTCTCCTGATACCAGGAGCAATTTTTCGACTCAAAATTTCGAAAACTCTAAAAATCGCTATGCTCAATTGAAACATCATGATAAGACTGTACTTATTGTACATTCGTTATTTCCATATTTATTTATTACAGAACTCTTGCTTATAGCTTGACAAAAAAGTATATCTATTATTATTATTATTTCATCTTCTGATGCCCTGATCTTGTGAATATAAATCCTACGTAAGTATAATATTCATTTTTGTCCTAGAATAAAGTTTAATTGAGCCGTGGTTTATAGCTTATCTACTTTCAAATTCATTAAAGTTCTCAATAAACTTCAGCTACGTATTATAGATCCTCAATATTAGGAGAATGCGTTTAATCAACTGCGGAATCGTTAATATCGGGGAATGAAATTTCATTCAAACATCTTACGAGGATAATTAAGTGTTAAACATTACGATGCGGAGAATTCAAACAGATTGCCGCTCGAAATTGGTTTACAGAGTGAAAGATGGTAGCGCCATCTAGGATAGGCGCAACAACTACGTGCACCATGTTGCACGCAACCCGTACTACATTCCTGTTACGCGGGTTGCGTGCAACATGGTGCACGTAGTTATCGCGCCTATCCTAGATGGCGCTACTATTTTTCACGCCGTAAACTAATTTCGAGCGGCAATCTGTTTGAATTCTCCGCATTGTAATGTTTATCAATTAATTATTCTCGTAAGATGTTTGAATACAATTTTATTCCCCGATATTAACGATTTTGATTTAAAATTCTTGTAAATCGATGAATTCTCACGATTATTATAATTCACTTACCTCATTCAATACCTGAAATAAAGAGTCACAGGAGGGGGATAGTGGAAAATAACGAAGTAATTCATTATAGGTATATACAATATCTGAGAATTTATTGCTGTAGTATCGATACATTATTATACTCATTGCCAGATTTCGGTACAATTTGTAATTATTTCTTATATCAATAAATATATATATATATATAAACTCATCACAATTGTTCGATTCTATTTATTTCAGAACAAACAGAATATCTCCTCGGTGATTCCTAACATACATTTAAATTCTTAAAATTGTGGAGTAATTCTTACTTTCAGAAATTGGTATCTCAAGTTGGTGACTAGCTCGCTGTCGGTGAGATAGAAACAGCCACCACTAGTCATTTGTTAGGGCGATTTATGGTAGCCGGAAATCTAACGATGGTAATTTATCGATATATTCAAATTACTCGATAGATTAATATAATATCGATTATAAAACAAACGTAATGGTCAGAAATAAATACATGCAATCATTTGAAAATAAAACATAGACAGTTGTTACAAATATGATTGAACTGTGTCTTGCAAGCCAAAGAATTTAAATAATTTGCCTAAGCCTGTTACTCGAAACTGAAATTTAATTTTTGAAGTAATAATATTTTTCGGGAAAATCCAAACGAGATAATAAAACCAAGATTATTGAGTCACAGAAAATCTCCTCGCCTTATATCCAAATGAAAAACCAATATGTATTCGTTGGGACAAATCCATATTTCAAAAGCAGAAGACTAATGATTAAGCACTGTGTAAACCACAGTAGAAAGTCCAAACGGTTCGTTTTCCGAGGTGAGTATAATATACTGAAGAATACCGAGAGTGAAATAATCACCATAAGTATATAATAGCAATGTACAGAGGAAAAATAACGAAAGTGGGACAGCGATAAAAAGCTATAACCAATGTAACTTAATCGAGGATAATACTCAGGCAAAATAAAATCGATGTGTAATACGCGTAATCAACATTCATACAGACCACATTTTATTTATAAATAATGCAATATCGGCAAGGTCAGAATCCTTGACTAACTAATTTCACTCTGCGGCATGTTTAATTATATAAGTAAAAAATGAAATCTGTCGGTGGTATCGAAAATTTGTATTCTTTTATACTCAATTCCCGTGTATGATTAACTTATTATCGAAATTAAGAAATTCAGTACTTTCCCAATGTCAGTATCGACGTATGTATATATGTGAACAAAATATAGGTACAATACATAAGTCCTAAAGATGAATGGATAGTGTATATGATATCTATGTACCAGCAATCAGCCTGCGGCCGAAGACTTTCAATTTATTACGAAATCCATAAAGTAACTAACACACTGCAACACCTAATGCTCTCACATACTCTTAAACAAAGTGTAATTTTTGTCGTACACTAATAAAACTATCGATAACCTCCGTAACCTAAGGACAAAATTTCAAGGCTATTTAAAAACTTGCGCTAATTCATTTTAATACGATAATAGTCTCCTCGTCTTATACCAAAAGGAATGAAATTCTCAACGACTGAAGAAATGCGTCAATAAAAATCGACTCGTGATTACAGACCACGTATCTCACGATATAAAAAAACAACAAAAAAATTAATAAAATTAAACAACAAAAATCAGAAAGAAATACATCGACAATAAATAAACGTGTTTTACAGATAGCTTATTACCCAGTCTCGGATTTAACGACCAGAAAAAACGCCCCTCTACATTATGCCGTTATTTTATTCCGATTTTTTTTTTTTCTTCATCATTTAGTGCATCCGATTACAGTAAATGCAATTAATTATATCCAATTGCATAAAACTGATTTTCGTAACTTTTGCTTGGTTTAAAGTCACCTTTGATCTTTGCTACGTCAAACTTTTACTTACGAATATTATATCTTCACCTTATAGCCTTGAACCGATCCTGACCTTGCTTAAGACTTGAATTAGGCATATACATATAATAAAATTCGATGCGGAGGTAGCGAATCAGTGTTTTCATATTTATTTCACGTGTCTTAAACGTGGGCTGCTCAACAAGCTGTTACACACTTATGTTCAAAAAATAAATATAAATATATTACACAAGTATCAGAGTAGTATAATTCGCGTCCATGATTCATCTCGTGATGTCTATATGATAACTTGTCAGCTATTAGCAAAACTTTTTACTCACAATTCCAGTAGAAATTTATTTCAGCCTATAAAACCGATATAAATGATTTATTATAAGTCGGGTAATCTGGTGATTATATGTTGAACAATATAATAAAAATTACCAAATAATTATAAATCTCTGAACAGCTTTCACTTTTTTTTTTTTAAAGTTCTCGTTATTTCCAATTTAAAAAATGATTTTCGAAACAATATAAACAGTCCCGAACGGTATAATTGACGTCCTTTTAAATATTCATTAATTCATTAGTAATCGGCAATTCCATTCCTTCAGAGGTTCTAGCTGTTTAACATCCGCCACTCGCCTGAAGTATCTACATTATACAGGGAGCTAAAGTTTTGACTATATCTACTTTAACTTGACTCATTCGGTTCTCGTACCTGCCGCATTTATACTTTCGATCTCGAATCAGTAGCTAAAGTATTGCCGCGAGTGCCTGAACTTCAAAATGCCAAAAGACTATAAAAAATAATAAGCTTTGTTCCCATTAAATCCGGACTGCTATTGTGTAGCGATCACCTTCGACACACCTAAACTTAGGGTCAAAGACTTAAGCAGATAGTTATTGAGTGTGAAAAACATTAACAAAACGTTCTCATCCATCAAAAGAGAGGTGTAGCTAGTAGCTATAATACTCCTTTTTTGAAAGTCTGTAGTCTGAACTTGAACGAAACCAACATCTAAAAAGGTGAAGGTGAAGAAGCGGCTTGCAATAAATTACATCATCGAAATTATAAACCTCTTTTCTAAAGAGCTGGGAATTTTTAGGAATTATGAATATAACCTCCATCCCCTCAGGCTCCAATATTCAGGAGTCTGGAATTTGCTCAAGATACTGACGCTATTCGTACATATTTATCTCGAAGACCCGCTCAACGGGTTACTGCAGGCATCTCTGTTCAGGACGAAGAGAAGGAGGAGGACTTCTTGGGCTTAGAAAAATAAAAACATCAAGAATGTAGCAAGAAAACGATACTTATACCATCCCGTATTCTGGCAACAATTTCGACGAAATATAATCTGTGTAATAAAATTATCCTGTCCCATGTATAACATGCATATAAACCCTATAAATGGTTAATCATTAAAATACCAGGATAAAAAATTGAAAAACATCAAATCTTCGCACATACATACACAGTGCAAAGGCTAAATACAATTTTCGTTTAATATCATTTGAATGCAAAGCCAGTCTTTGTTTAAAGGAAGGCCCGCATCCTGCTCAAGCTGACGCGACCCGGGAAGTATTTATTGCCGAATATGTCGGCAACAATTCATCGAGAGACTGTTTCTCAATGGCAATACAACCCCAAGGACTCACGAAGTTTATAATTATCTCGTCTCATAGATCGGGAAAAACAGTTTCGTTCTATTAGAATCTGAAAATTTAAACGCATGTTTATACAAATAGCATAAGATAGACAGTTTTAACAATAGAAGACCGGGAGTTCTATCCTGATGTAGGAAATCATGATTTTATTGTTGTCTTAGGTGTTTATGAGGATAATATATTATGAATGAATAAATTTAGACACGAGTTAATAACGACTAAGTAATTTCAATCTCTTATCATATTTTGTGCCCCCAAACAGCACTCCCACGCATTAAATTCATCGAAAGGCGCCCCACTCACGATAAAGCAAAATGCTAACTTGTTCGGGTCCCGCATGCTGCGATAGACGATACATGCAAGGTTCTTTTCGTATGTATATACAAGTCTCCGCACATTCACATTAACGCCGCGTGCCGCGGGAGACTTCTTGTAGTTTGGAGTCGCTCGTGCTATGCAGTCGTAGCCGGTCTGGCTGACTTGGTAAGTCAAAGTTGTGATCGCGGTTTCCATATTAATAAATTAAACAACTCACGTGTCAGTTTAAATGAAATTTTTCATTTTAGTTTAACACATTCTTATCATTCCAATAATTAATTCATATAATTCTCTCGAACATCTATCATATTATAATTATACAACGTGCAGTGCCAATAATGAGTGCGGTTACCGTGTGAAGAAGGAAACTTTCAATTAAACTTGCAGCTGAGAGGAAGCTACGCGATCTGATCAACAATCTACCCTTTCGAAACATCATGGGAATGGCATAGGAATATCGCTTTAATTATTCGGTAAAAATATAAAAATTATTATAGTACATAATATGAGTAAATTATTTGAAAATTCGTAATTTAATATTTCTACTATAACATTTACTGTGAAATATCTTATGTCGCGTTTAATACGATTCCGTATTATTTAACCGGGTGTTGTGTTGTATATGGGGTAACTATCGGTATTATATGTATATACGCTTACTAAATGAAGGATTTTCTTTCACAACTTATACCGTAACTTGATCTTTATATGGAGATATCGTGCATACATATACCTATTTACGTAATGCCATACGTATGTATGTACCATACGTATGTTCACCTAACACAAGAGATTTAGTTATTTTATTAACGGGTTCCTAATATATTCTAAAAAATAAAAAATTTCACGGAACGAGCATACGGTATAGATAAATATGCGTTTATACATATATCGAAAGAAGAAATCTAGTCTTACAATTATCAGTTGAAATCTGAACAATATATTACGTGAATGGAGAAGTCTAGTAGGTAATCTAATTACCGTGTATCATATTTTGTGTAATACTTATATTAAATCCAGATATACATTAATTGTGAAAGGTATGTATGTAATTTACGAATATAATTCTCATGCAGACACTCTACTGCAGTAGAACAAAAGTTTTTTTGGCACGGTTGTGTAACTGCGAACTCAAATATCACATTGCTTATTTATCAATTAATCTGAGAATTAGACTTTCTGCACGGACTGCAAGATAAAAATTAAAACATACAACTCGCACATTCACTAAATATAATATGCTGATTCTTACCGTCCGTAGCCTTGCCGAAGGCTGTAATATATTTTTTATAAAATTCTCTTCCTCCGATTGGCTTAAGGAAAAATTATATTAGTATGAAACAGAATTAATTCATTATCCTTTTTTCTTTTTTTTTTTTAACTAAGATAATAAAATTCTTTATTTCATATCTTACTCAAACCTTGACTCAACAACCTGATTTTGTTGCTGGGTCAGTTGGGACTGGCGATACTGTGAAACTTTTAGAAGTGATAAAAATAAATTTGATAATTATTACAGAAACGAAAATTTAATCAGTGTCGAATAATAAATTAGCAAGGATTACGCTGAACAGATGAACGCTGGCCGCCTGAAAGTTCGGTTGCGCACTCAGCCTTGAGCTCAATGCGTTCCTAAGCCAGAGGAGCCTCCGTATTGAAGTAGAGGTTTGTTCTCGGTCCTGACAGTATCTTAAACGTCGACTGTACAGAGAAACTATGGGAATTATGCAATCCGTGCAGGATATCTCACGAGGTGTTTAAATAGTTGCGAACAATATATATACCGCGCCATGCAAATCTTACGATTACAAACATGGATAAAACCGTGATTTTAATATCACGACTCTCTGGCACCATCGGTTCTTTTAATTTATTACGATAATATTTTTATCATTTTCTCTAGCTGTCTCAACCTTTGGAATTTCGTTAACGAATACAATCTTGAAAAAACAGTAAACACGCACTGATAACGCACATAATGAAATCCCCTAACATGTTTACGATATGATAATGTACTACGACGTTTATACTATCACAAAAAGTAAATTCGGATTGAAAAACAGGAAAATTTAACTTGATGGTAGTAATTAAATTAACGATTGCGTAAATCAGTTCTATTTTTTTTTTTTTTTTTTTTGCGTATTAAACAAATTTAATGTGGCATGGTCCAATGAATACAACAATCATTATGTCGAAGTATAGTAGTCAACATTTGACTGAACATTTACACGTGGGGACAGTGAGAATCTCTAATTGATAAGATAGTCACGTGCATAGAACTTTCGCTCTGCAAACAATACATGCGCTGTCTAATTTACTGTTAGTATAACGATGTAATCCAAGCTCGAAATTACGTTGTTATAAGTATCTTGCAACATCTTCCGCATCTAAATTGTTCGCAATATTAGAAAAATAATCCATAGTAAATATTTCAAGTATATCATTACTTGGTAATAAATCGAGTAACATTTTTTCAAATACTCGATAGGCAGTACCCACGATCAGACAAGCTTCGTTTAGCCGTATATTATAGATCGTGCATTGCATCTTGATCGGTGATTGATGGATTCAATGATAATGATCGAAAGAGAATACTCTTCGATTCATCTAACTGGTAGTTGGGTAATACACGTGTCTAGTTCGCCTTATATGAGAACGAACAAAGAGGATTTAAAGTTAGCCTAGATGTAACCGGGTGACTGCTTTGCGCGGATTGTGCACTGTCAGCATTTCAGGTTCAATGCCTCATGCTTCAAAACACTTTTTTACCTACAGAAAAGTTTAGCTCTGAATTACGGGCAAAGAAATATCTAGTGAGTAGGTAATTGAAATCTCAAAAACTCAAGAAAATATATTCAATTTTGTTCACCATTAATTTCTATCGATATGTATAAGCCTTTCACACATCCCGTATAACTGTCAGTGTTTGAAAATACTGTTCAGGTGCAAGCTATGTTTTATCTGACCAGCTGGACTTGTGGTCTTGTATACTACGAGTTCATTACTGACTCAGGGTTTAACCATTTCTATCAATTAGCCTGATTTTATTTTTACTCGTAAATACAACAGGGGCTCTGTCAAAGTTAAAAAGGTAAAATTTCATTACAGTATTAAAATCTCTAGTAATCTTTTGCCAAAATTATTATGGACATTCCTCTATCCTATCTCATCTTATCGTCAGTTTCAGAGGACTGATAATTACAGAGTAAAAGAAAGGAATGTTTCAGGTAAGATTTTCTCACCGTTATTTTAAAGGCTATTATATTTTGAGCCACAAAACATGTTGTATGTTACATACGTATACCTACATATATGTGTAGGTGATTTGTATAGGTCTCTACGTATACAAAGAGACTAAAATCTTCTACAGTTTGTTTCATTATAAGCCGGAATTTCGCGGGACTAAATTATTTCTTTGGGGAATTTTAAACCCACAAAATATGTAAATGAGCTTGATGATCGGTAAATAATCTACAATAGTCGATATTCTATACTTTATAAATAAAATTTTTATAGATTAAGAAGAAATGTACGAGTATAAGACAAGGTATTACCTGATCGTCATCGTTTTCAATTCACTCGTAACAATAAACGGGCGCAAAAATAGCCAGTAATAACATCACCAAATCAATAAAGTACTGTTGACCACTGAACCGCAAGACCTTACGTACTGTATGCATTTTACTTATGTGACATTTCGCGGACACGAGTTTAAATAAACTTATTGTTAAACTTCTCGTTGACAAAGCTGTCTAAATATCGATATGAATATAATATGGTATAAGTACAACGCAGGAAAATTTTATTATATGTATGTATAACAAAATTTGAAGGAATATTTTTATTTTCTTGTTCAATTCTAGAGTAAACTGACAATGGATATGAAATAAAAGTTTATATGTAGGACACCATGCAGATATGATATCAAATATATTGCACGTCATTCTCTTCTCGTCTACAGTATGATTTCCCCAGCAATCTCTAATTGTCAGTCAGTGACCTTTAGTTCGCATCGTATATGTAGATATATATTACACTATAGGGGAGAAGATTTTAAAACGTTTTATAGGGGGACTTGATCGATCAACGGAAATGCAATGAAGCTATGTTCCGGTACAGAGTTTATCCAACTTTAACTTTCTTAAACTATAAATTAATCATGTCGTTTTATCTATCGCCAAAATCGATAAAATCCTTTCACGTAATTTATTCTAATTCACTTTAATTTTAGAAGGAACAATTTTATGCCACATCCAATATCGCAATTTACGCTATTCAAACGATTTCGCTCATTCATTATCGTACTGAACACTATGAATTTAGGTTCCAATTAATATCGCTAGTTTAGGGGCAGAAAGCGCGACGAGTCGTTGTTCCAAAATATATTTTTGACCTAATAAGTGAATCTAGTATCAGCCTTAGCTACCGTCAACTATTTCATCCGACCTCTGACTTTAAGGCTCTTAATCCGTGCCAACTGAGACAAATCTAGTTTATTTCCTATTTCTAAAAAGTGAATAAAATAAACTGGTCGAAAAAAATATACCTTGAAATCACATACACGAAGTTATTTCGTGAAGTAAGCTGTTTATATTTATATATATACTGTGTGTTTATTTATTTCCTAGAGTATGTGGATTGTATCGGTGTGTGTGTCTGTGTGTGTATACTTATCGTATTAAAGTGTAGCAACTGACGGTTGATACACACGTGATTATTTCCATGTAGTACAGTTTTCGGTCACGTACATTTTAGTCAATTTTAACGATCCTTATCCTTAATACAGTCAAGTTATACTTCGGATGTTCGTGAATAAATCGACGAGATGCACGTTCCTGATTACGTACGTACATACACTCATGTCAACGCGGTTTTATGATGCGATTGTAAAATCAGCAGGTTTATATGTATACCCATCTTCCGTATACAACTTCGTCCGTTATAATTCACGATTAGATCTAGTCTAATTGCCAGTGTCGATGGAATTGAATTAATAAAAGTATGTGTGTACCTGGGTCGTTTTATGTAAAAGTGACAGAATTATAAGTGAACGTCACATTTAAGATTAATATTATTTACAAGAAGTTAAAATATATTTGTAATTTTAATGTATTATAATTAAGTCATTGACTTTTTGAAATATTTCATATCTGAAGTATTTTACGAAGCGATTAATTTTTTTCTAATAAATCTCTTTATTATACATACGAAATTTCAACTTCGTAGATATACGTGGTTATATATCTACACATATAAGCGTTTACATTCGATTATTTTTAGTCTTCTCAAACTTCCCGGTCCGGGTATTAACGTAACAAGTTACCTTCCCCATTCCTGACTGTTATCTTTATTCTGAAGACACACACGTGCTCGACTGAAACAAAACGATAGAAACAAAGGAAATAAAAAGAAAAAAAGAAAAAACAATAATGAATGGATTGAGGTGAAAAAAAAGTTTTTTTTTGTTTTTTTTTCATTTAAGTAACAGATTCGGGTCAATCATTCAATCGTATGAATTATGTATACGTATGCATGTATTCCTACATGGTAAGATTTAGATGCGTTAAATATGTTACCCATATATAAGTCGTGTATTATAAATAGATTTAAGAATATAATAATAAATTGTAAGAGTGCAACGGAAATCTGTATAACTACATATCTAACCCTAGACGAAGTTTCATAAGTTTCGTGATGACTGATCACTAATTATACAAGGAAAAATATAATGGCCACAGATTGTAGCTATACATATAGTGTCGAAACATTACATGACTAGTAGCTTTATCTTTATGGTGGTATGAATCGAGTACAAGTACGCAATACACCACGTGGCTCCGTTATGATTAAGCTGGAGATCATTATAGAGGCTGCAATGACCTTTGCTACTGTCACATCAACTCAGAGAGACTGATAATATATATACTTTGTACAATTCTATATCAGTGTATGTAAGAAAAATTTTTATACCACACGATATTAACGCATGATATAATTGCGATATTTTATTTATATTTATAGATAAATCGGAGGAATGAATTAGTCGAACATTTCGTGATTTATATTAAATTACTAATCTTATATACCGATTTGTTTTTTCGATCTTTACGCATGTAACCAGTTTAAAACTTTCAAGTGGTATGTTTTTCTTCTTTTCTTTTTTTTTTTTTTTTTTCTATCTTCCGGCTAGATTTTTTCCCTCTGAGATTATCATGGATTTTAGGTATAGGTACTTCAGAGGTGGAGTGAAATTATTTTTAAATCCGGCAGTGCTTCTTCTACGACAGACGTTTCTCTTACAATACTGAATATACATATATTACATCGCGCTGTTCATTTCTCAAACAAAAGACTATACATATACCTACTGTTAAAAATTCTATGATAGAGAAATGAGTGGCGAAAGTTAAGAACCACGACTGTCGATTTAAAGAAAATATTTTATATTTTTATTTTCCATACGATCATAGAATTTGCTGCCTATGCAAAAGAAATGATTTCTTACAACGTGTAATAGCGAAATTGGGTTGCTGACAAGCCGCTATTCGATACCCTGTTTTATTCCGTATTTCACAACAGAATATTCGCCTTATAAGTAAGTAAAATTCATCTAATGCATATCTATAATGTTATATTCCTTAAACAGCTATGTAACCTAAATAAATAAATAAATATATCATCAAACGCATCTGAAGAAACGATATACATATATTCGATTGTATTTGCGGATTAAATGGCGTAATGAGCGTACCAATCAGCGATGTAGAAAAAAAAAAAACAGAATAATATGATAATATATTTACGTTTGCATTGACATAATTAGTAGATGATGGGAAATTACACAGGAATAAATTTACTTTCGATTGGAAATCGGACTTGTAAATAATTTTTACTTACTAGAATCGTAGTCGATGTTTCCTTTATACCCGTATATTATACCTAAATACGATCCCCTTAATAACAAGGCGTACTATAACTCTAATTCGTACTTATATCAAGTACGTTTTTCTCGTTACTTTTTACTGCACTCTGTACCTGCAAGTGAAATCTAAACGGTGTACAAGAACGCGAACTAATGTCAAAGGCATATAAGTAATGCCAATAGACGTACCACGTGCCTATAACCACGTTGCGAATGTGTGGTCCCGCATGTATACATAGACAGTTGTTTGACGTACGACATCAATGAAATTGATCGTACGTAGGAATAGTTGGCAATAGAAATAATTTTAGATCCGAAAGCTTACGGCGAAAGTGAATTTGATCCGTATTGACTTCCATCATAGATCAATATCAAAGTTCGAATAGATGTTTAGAAATTATAAATATTTCACTTCGATTCGCACATAAATTTAACTGGATTTCATCGAATTTATTTTACGAAAGAAAGCGGTGTTCGTCTTAGATTTTAATCTCGTTTCCATAATCGAAGAATTTCATTTCACCGAAAGAAAGTAAGACAGAAAAAATAAAATTAACTGAATACCTCACGCATTATATATACATATATAGCTAGCAAGAAAATGATGTTTTTTAACGAAAAGATGCAGGCTCTACCTGTTATCGTATTTACATAAAGACAAGAAGCTTCTCTTCGGCGTGAAAGTATTGTACCTGACCAATCAGCATCCCACTTCTTTTCGAGTACTGTCGTAATATGTACCGCACGTAAGTGTTCGGTTATGTGTGACTCCAGTTGCATAAGAGTAAGTTGTACGTACTACGGCTATGCAAAGTAGTGACTCGGTTTAAAACGATTTGAACTATAGCCAAGTGGGTTTAAATGGGGATCGAAACGCGGATATAATATAACAAGGCTCATGCTTAATTGTTGATTAATAAAGATCGGTTGTTAACCGATTTTTTCAACCAGAACGTTCCATGTTCGATAAATTATAGGCACGTGTAAGCATTCGTTAATGCAGTTTTTCGAATCGCTATACAGGATCTTTTTTCCTTTACTCCGAAATGTATTTTATCTCTGTTCAGCTCTTTCTCTCTTGAAAAATACCTGCCTTTCCCTTCTTCGAACGAAATTTTGTTCACCAATGTTTACTGTACAAGGTCAACACGTTGGCCAGACAACTCTCAGCTGATCGCGATGACCACATACCAAACGTTGAGCTTATCTCATCGCGTATACATTTGTGTGGAATTCGATTGTCATTGATTCGTGTATAAGAGATTGGTGAAGTAATTTTGTTACTTTTTTGTTATTTTTGGTAATTTAGCGTGAAGAATTATTTATATAATTTTTAAAATGCATGAATAGAGAGAACAAACGTTTGAGAAGAAACGATTTGGTCGTAATATCTCAAAACCTGTACACGACTTAAACTTCATCCAGGAAGTAAAACCGCAATTTCTCCGCTACTACCGAAACCTGAAATCCATGTTAATTCGACCACAGCGTGATACGCGACTCGCATAAACGTTTCAATTCCAAAACCACTTCCGTAACAAATTTCACACTCTGAGCAATACTCGACTACTCATTATTTTTCCATACGCGTGATTTGTGATCTGTTCTAATATCTTATACAAAAATATTTTATCGATCAACAAAATTCAGAAGATAATTATATTCTCTGTAAAGATGATGTCAAATGATCCAAGGTGTGAAGCTGACCAAAGCTTATAATCCGTTGTACGATATACCGGAAATTCTAAATCCGTCTCTAATAAAAATTAATGTGTTTTTCTATGAATTTTCTTTCCCAAGTATGATTAAAGGACCATATTACAGACCCACCTGAAGTGAGTGATAAAATTTAAAATAAGCTGCATTGAATCAGTCGAAGGTGCAGTTACAGTATCATTCAAATATCGGTATAATTAGGTATCTTTTGGTACCACGAAATGAAGAATATTAAAAAGCAATACTTGGCTCGTGTTTCACACAGTAGTATGTATGTATGTACCTGCTTTTAATGACTATAAAATTGTAAGACACGAATCGTGATTGCGGTGCGTAATTTTAAAACCACTATGACGACTTCTTGCGTGATCCTCCTGCAATCTTATGCAGCCTAGAAAGAGGTATAGAACTTTGTCGACATAGATATAGCCACGTGAAGAAGGGTGTACCAAGGTGGATACTAGGAGGCTTAACAAAGGAATAGATCTCCGGGAACCTATAAAGGTCAAATCTCTTTATTATCGTGGATGGGCGCGTTGAGGAATGCGAGAATTGCCTCTGACCTATGGGGTCATTTCACGCGAATAGAACTTGTTTGTTAGAACGTTCTATGAACATATCTGCAGAATGTCCTGACCTATTCCACGAATCAATTTTTTTTTTCTTATTCACGTTTAAAAGGTTCTTACTTATTGACTATACTTATGTATCACGTATGCCCTTCAGTCAGCATCATCGTCTGATTGTCTTTCAAGCAGAAATTATATAGTATTAGTTTATTGTAGGTATATGCTAGTATATGGGCATCTTTATTGTGTCTCGTTGTACAAAGTGAAAAGTGTAGAAGATCTTTAAATGAAAGGCTAATAAATTACAGATCGAAACAGTCTGCTATGTGAATTGATATTTCTTAATCGATTCTAAGTTTACTATATTGGCAACTTTCCGATGTTGTAGAAAGGATGTTTTAATTTCAACATTTTTTTTTTTCTTTCATAATATCGTGAGAGATTCACTCATAAAATTTTGACACTTTAACCCACGTGAAAATAGACGCGAACAAGATTGCGTGTAATTTTAGTCTGTCGAAATGCATTCAATTAAATGCAAAATGTAAATCACCTCTAAGGAAAAAAAATGTAACTTTCAAGATTAAAAAAAAGTTCTATTACATACGCTAAGTGTAATATTTAGACAAATTATTTCTAACGTATAACATTTTTACAAAGGGGAATGAACTTTTTTAGTTAAAATAATAATATTTGTAATGATCAGAGTATAGACAATTATGATACGACAACCTCGGTGTTCCTCCATTCAATTGCAAATCATTCAAAGTCCGATAAATTATACACAAAACTTTTTACGACTTTGTCAACTATCGTTGGACTCGGTTGAGTGATACCTGATTTGTTGTACGTTAGTATATCCTAGTTCATATATAGTGATTACCAATCTAGTCTTACCTTAGCGTGTGCCACCGGTGTTTAGCGAAGGCCAAGATACGAGACCGTGATGTAAAGTATGTAAAATATATACGTATATATATATAAATAAATACATATACACAGACCGGTACCTAGACCTACATATAAGAAATTCTTACGAAAGCAGGCGGATCAAGATTATAATATTACTTTGCCTCAGGTTATCGGTGTGAGATATATACCTTGACGAAGCTACATCAAAGACATGATCCTGAAACCAGGGTTAGAATAAATACATTTTTTTTTTTTTTGTTTCTTGTCAACTAAAAGAAATAACTTGCAATTTTTTCACCAATAATCACACCCTCGGTCTTGTGCATTCAAAGCTCTGAAACCAAATGAGATACAAAATATAACCAGGATCTTTACTTGTTCATTAAGTCATTGGACAATTATTAGTATGCTAAATCATGAATATGATTAAATATTTGTACAATTCTGCATAGTTATATTCAACAAAGCATTGAGCCTTCTAAAGCCTTGCTAAAACCTTTGAATTTTCTATTTGTAGTAATAAATAACCATAATGTTATGCTTTAGAAGACACGATTTGATAACAGAAGAAAAAAGAAAGGACAAAGTGGTTTCATTCACAGTTGAAATCATATCATCCCTGTACACCGAAATCCTAAAATTTTAATACATTTATTTATTTATTATTTTCTTTTCTTTTAGAAACCCTCCGCATCAAGGATGCGAGGAAACGGACGATTGCTACTGCTTGTAGCAGCGATCCTGTTTAAAATGGATTTCATCTCGGCACAGACTCCTCGACTTGGAGGAGCAGTGAACATCTTCAGCAGGTACGGTTACCTGAGTATAAGTATGAGAGTAGTGCCAAGAAACGACACGGATAATTGGATATTCCGCGAGCCAACCTTGGACGTATTTCGCAACCCAATTGCAGCGCCACCGCATCCTCAAGACAAAAACGCCGTTCTTAAAGGGGATTTCCACATGGAATTCTGCGACAATATAAGACAGCTTCTTCAAGCCTACTTCAGAGACTTTTCATTCGAAAGACTCGACCGACCGTGGAGAGCTTTTACAGCTAGTTGGTCGCGGGCTGCAATCGCTAAACACTTAGGAATAAACGCTTCTTTCGCAACAGGCGATCACTGCTACGTCTTAGTTCGCGTTGCCCGATTTAGGGAAAGCCAACGACTAAATGGTCCCGTCGATTCCCTACTCCTCGACGAGGCAATCGCAAGAGAAGTCGAAAACGTTACTGTTGGTGATTACAGCAGCATTATTAAATTCGTTAGGAACTTTGGATCACACTACATCTCATCATATGTGACAGGAAATTCCCTCTACCAGGCAAGTCCCAATTTATTGACACTCCAATCTCTCCGTCATTAATTTATTTATCGAGCTAATCAAAGATTCTCTTTTCGTTTTCTTTTTTTTTTTTTTTTTTTTTTTTTTTTTTTTTTTTACATAACAGGTGTTCGTGTACACGCCTCAAGTATATCTGCGGATAAAAGAGCGTCTAAAATCACGAGGTGTTGGTGAACTCTCGACATCCGAATTGAACAATTTTTTTTCGCCTTGGTACGCCGAGCATATGGGTGCTATTCAATCAGCAAGTGGAAATCGATCGGTTGAAGCATGGGCCGTAGACCGACTTCGTGTACAATACTACATATTTACATACGCAAGTTTGTTAAAGCTTCACGGAGACGTGCCGTTATTACGTCAGCTCGATTCTCTTCTCGGTAACGAAGCCCTTCTTCAACTTCAACTTCGTACTTTAGAACCACTATTCAAAAATCATCCAGCCCGACTCGAATGGTTCCGCGAAATAATCGACAATTTTTTTAAACTTTACGAAGTAAACGTTTGACGAATAAAAAAGACGTTGGTATTATAAGTAAGGGCGGAGAAATAGGGAGAGGGAATAATAAATGAAATTATTAAATAACGGGAATGAATATCCCGACTATCTCTGCAACGTCGAATTCGCAAGTGCCTTTTGCAATGTTCGTTATAATATATTTATCTGCCAATATAGAAGCGATAATTTTCTAAAAAAAATTTCAACGACGTTTATAACGAAATAGTAAAACGGGTGAATTGTGAAGGTGTTTAGTTAGCGCGTTTCTTTTATATAATTATATACAAAAAAACACAAAAAAAAAAAATTATTGATGAAAGAACGTATAGATGAAATAGAGAAGAATGATAAAAACAAAAAAGAAAACCATATTAAGTGACCTTTAATTGACTTACGTTAATTTATTATAACGTTCCTCGTGACCGAACATCGTTCACTTTTAAACAGACTGATTAATTCCTGTACAACGAAACGGTGTTATTTTGCTTAATACCTCAATAACGTACGAGAAGGCGTATAATATAGGTAATACGCGTATAGATACGAAATATAATCACTGTTATATTGTTATAAATAAGTATTTATTATATAATCGTTAATACAAAATCATTTTATACAAACATGTTTTATTTATTTATTAATTCATTTATGTTATTTTTATTTTTATTTATTTTTTTATTTGTTTCAATATATCACAAAATTTATCCATGTCTACCGTTTCTGTAATGATAATAAGGTAGGTATCTATCTATGTACCTACTTTACACTGTTTAGCCACCTTTGAAGAATTCTATTATAGTTATTATATGCATGCATACATTTATACCTACCTATAAATATAACTTTTCAGATTAGAAATCAACAGTTTAATCATTCAAATTCTAAATGACTAAAATCCACGATAAAATCTCGTGATTATTTGTAACCAATGGATAATTTTATTAGTCAATAATTCATCGTGTGGTATACGGTAGGTATAACATTGCTATACAGCTATTGGACAAAATGATTAACTAAGTAATCGTAATTACTTACAATACGATTTCTAAATTTAATTTTATATAAATAAGTAATAAATTTGTGTATAATTACGGTTATTGTACATTTTTCATCTCAAAAATGTTTGAAATATTAGTGTGCTGCAAGATCCGATTTAAACCTGATGAAATATTGATCTATTTTATCAAGTGAATCTTTGTTAAGAATTAAAACCGCGTCGGGACTAGAGAAAATATTATTCAACAGTTTTCTATCCAAATATATTGAAGAATTTTAGAAAACCCTTCAGATTTGGATGTGAAAAAAACTTACAAAAAACAAAAAAAAAAACAACACGTTGTTCTTCTACATTTGATACATTCGAACAACGATTTTTATATTCATAGTTTTTTTCAAGATACGCTAAGAATTTTATATTAATTTATTCATGAATTTTGAATAACTTGAGAAGTTTTCTATATACCTTCGAACTTACTAACTATCGAATACTTATTTACATCTTTTTTTTTAAGATGTTTCAAGTTCGATAAATAACAATAAATGAGGACGAGTTATGTCAATTTCTATTGATCTAACAGCAAGCTACGACTTAATTATCGTAAAGAATATTACTCGCGAATAAACTAATAAATAATAATATAATCAGTCATTTATTAACCACGAATTACGGATACTGTCTTCATATGAATTCGAAAAAAATAATAATAATAATAACAATTATAACCGGTATGTATAAGCACAATCGTAGTGCATGGAATTCTATTTACATGCATAATACGCTGCACGTGTTTCATTAAATTTTTCTTGTTTTTCTCTGTTCGTTTTTCTCTGTTATTTAAGAATATTCTCATTATATTAATCCCGCATACGGAATGCGATGAATGTAAGACTAAATAATGATGATGTAACGTTATCATGCGAGAAAAAGTGAAAACAATATTATACTAATTGAGTATTAATTAGTAGCCTAGCATTAAAGTTCAAATAAAGATCTAAATTCTATTTAAAATTACTTATATCTTAAGGAATATCGCAGCAAAGCCATTCCATTCATTAATATCGACTAGTCATTGTCTGATGCAAAGAATAATACGTATAATATATATTAGAATTTAAATATGAATAGAAATATTTCCACATTTCTTCGTTTACAATTAGTTCAACCATTTGAAATTGTCGATGAAAAACAGGTTCGAAATTTGAAAATATAAAATCTAACACATCGAATACTGTTTGTAATAAAAATAACCGAAATTATGTTGCAAGTATAATGTAGAAATTTCTTGAATATTTACACTGACTTATTGTGTCATAGAAATTAACGTGTTAATTTTTTTTTTTTTCTCAATTCTAGAAAAAGTTTACAAGTGAAGATTGTCTCTCATTCACGTGCCTCTATGATGACACATTTTCTACATTTACGGTACACAAAAATAAATAGAGTATCTATTTACTAACTAGACAAATCACTGTACCCAAAAAAAAACGATTTTGATACTCAAAAATTTGCCTGTTATACATTCCAGCAATAGAAATAATAATTTCTAAATTATATTTATTGCAAAACACTCGATGAATACCATTGACATTCATTCATTAACACTGTAGAAGTGAATTATGTGGTAATATGGTAATCTATGAATATAAATCGGCTAATTTAGTATACTTTCACGTACTTTTCAAATTATGAACCTTTCAATAAAAAAAAGTAAACTGTGTTGACATGAGAGTTACTAGCTTTAGTAGCACAAGTGACCGTGTAGTTTGATGAAAATGGAATGCAAGACTTTGCATAATTCCCTTATATCTAAATAAAATTAATCAGTTTTCTTGAATGTTGATAATTTAGCACTAGCTTGTTGATCACGGCCCAATTTCTTCCCATTGACAACTAATACCACCGGTGTTTCGACTCTTATAGACTTAAACTCAAAACTCTATAAAAAAATAAATAAAATAAAAATGAACAAATGAATGAATATTATGTTAGATAATGATTACTACATAATCATAATAAATTGAAACTTTAATACTAACGTTATTCCTGAAGGAGAAGTTGTGAGGCGTTAAAAACGGTTCTGGAATTACAACCGTGTCTCCAACTGTAACTCCTCGTCCTTTTGCCAGATTATATACCGTTACAGCATAGCATGTCTTCTCCGCATCCATCAGACAGAAAGTACTAATCACAAAGTATGAAAATAAATATTAAAATTTAATTAAAAAGAAAAGTATCCCTTGATATTCATCTAAGTTGCTTATTTCAGCCCTACTTTCAGAACTTACAAAGGAACACAATCAGGGTCCTGGATCCAGCATACGACTTTTCCAAATACAACTTTTTCTACATTTACACCAGCCACCAATTTGTCCAGCAAAATCAAGTCTAATTTCACTGATTTATTTCCCAAGGTATAAAACCCACCCTTGTAAGGACCCAGATATTTCGTATCCAATCCCTAAGTGGCAGAAAAGTGTCTTAAATATAGGTATAATACAGTGATTATATTTCGTATATTTGCCATTCCATAATTCATACTTCGTACCTGTACCATCTGATGTAATTTTTTGGCCTTTAATCTCCCCTTGGTATTAGTCAAATCTTGTACATCTTCAAGATATTTGAGAAGCTGCTGCTGTTTATTACGTGGTGTATCCCAAATTGGATCCAAGAGCATTGATTGGTCAAATGCTTCCAACGCTAATTTATACTCCTCTTCGTATTTCAGAGCCTGATTCAATAAAATTTAGTAAATAATTAATTAGAAATTTTCTCTACAGGTATCTACAGACTTCAAACATCAATTTTAAGCTCTTTTTAATATTGCAAGACTCTTTATCGAACTAGATTGTCATCATAAAATTCGGGATCATTAATGATATTTCAGAATTTTTAAGTCCCTGCATAACTACGGAAATTCCAGGCCTTTACACATGTTCTAAAATTCTACCAATTATTCACGAGCATCATACTCACAATTGCTTTGTTGTAAAACAAATCAGGATTGCTTCTTGCGATGATATCCTTCTCCTGTAAAATGACAACAACAAACTCATAAAAAAACAGAGAATTTTTTATGCCTGGTGTAAAAAGTAAATGAAATCAACAATCGGTATAGTTCATCATCATCTCTACTCAATCATTACACGATTAAATATTCTTCAGTTCACTTACAGCTTGCAAATAAGCGGACATACATTGCCGAAGAGTTTTAGGATTTTGAATAATGGTAAAAAAGGAAGATAAATGTGCGTTTCCAAGTATCGCCCATGACGTTCCATCCAAAGTATCTAAGCTAACAGCTTCTTTTGCATACTCAACACCTTTCTGTACGTTAGTTACTTTCTGTTCGTGAGTTCTGGTCGGTTCTTGCCTAAGAACCATCGACAAATTGCGTAAAGAAACCTTGTTCCTTCCCTTTAAATGAATCATCAGAATTAGAGTTGGTAAAATTTTTATTATTGCATGAGACATTAAATTTTTTTAAACGTACATGAGGCAGGGCTCCAACAAAACAATTTTTAGCCTGTTGTATATCATCATTTTTCCAGTAACATTCACCGAGCTCATTCCAAGCATCAACTAATTTTGGTTCAAGTTTTACTGCCTTGCTTAACAGCTCTTCAGCCTGAGGTACGTATCGATCGACCACATTTAAAGCCCGGCCTTTTAGGTAGTAGTACTTAGCCCGAGCTCCGTCTATCTCATAACCTTTGTAGTCGTCAAATTTGCTCAAAGTATTACGCATCTCTTTTTCTACATCGCTACTCTTTTCGATTGCATTTTCTATAGGATGATTTTCGAAATAATGATCTCGGAATAAGTAGAGAGACTTTACTCGCTCCTGGAAATAGAAAGAGAAAGATAAAAATTGCGAGATTTTTAAAATAGAAAGTTATTTGAAGGAGGAGGTATTTCGTTGCGTGATTTAAATAGGTTTCAATTATTTAATAATATTTACTGTCAATACTACTATCGGATCTTCTTTTATTGCAGCCGGACTTTTCGCCCCCGCAACAACTTTTTCGTCAATAATTTCTGACATTTTTTCATGTCATTCAATAACCCGGAACATTATTTTAAACGATTTATTAGAATACAGATAATATGGATTAATCTGTTGAAATACGGGTTTTTTTTCGAGGCTTTAAGGCTCTTGGATATATTTCAAAACTGTGCTAATTACGAAACTATCTGAATACGAAATAAATTTTTAGGTTATAGAAGCAAGTGGAACTGTCAAATACGCGAGATAATCCATGGACTAGAAAAAGTTAAAGAATAGAATCGGACAAATAAATAAACCAATCAGAACACATGATTAAAAAATTTCAAGCTTTATCATTGGTCGGCGGTGTGTCGCACATCGATTTACTGTTCTCATGAAGATTACCCAGAAGCCTTTACCACCTCCCTGTCTATCGTGGGCGTGACGTCATGGATATACTGTGAAGTGTCGGTGCCCAGCGGAGGCCAGTGTAACGAGAAGAGCAGAGAGATCACGGATCAAGTTTCCCACAATGCAGTACGGGATTGATATCGCCATTTTATGTGTTTGGCTCTGACACTGGTGGTGTGGTGCGTGGGGTGAAAATCGCGTCTCGCAGTAGTATTAAAACGCTATTTGCAAAATGTTGGTGAAATACTTTGTGCCCGACATGTGTAAGTAACGAGAACGGGGTGCGCGGTTGTGTAATATTGTATCGTGGGTCTAGGGCCGAAATGGTGTAGCGGAGTTGTGCGTGCGTGTGTTTTCATCCGAGTGTTGCACACTAGTTTTAACTGCTGTCACGGATCTGTTATTTTGTGCTATTGAGTTATTGGTGTTGGCTCATATCACGCGCAGCCTCCGGATTTTATTTTGGATATATTCTCGGCTGTTACGATGAGTTCGAGAAATATTCCTTCAGACAAGGTGAGTCTGTCACCTTTTTTTTTTATTCTTTTGGTGTTTTTTTTCTTTTTTTTTTTTTTTTCTTTCTGCTAATATGTCTACCGCACCCTTCTTCGATTGCATCTCGCCTCCTTGTTTCCCGACCTAGTTAGCCACCTACCCAATACTCTTTGCTTCTCCTGCTACCCTTAAAATTTTATCTCTTCAACACCTCGTGAACTTGACGCCCGAGGATTACGACTTCTTCAAATATACACACCGCGTTTAATCACATCAGAAAAAAAAATGTCCCGTATCGCTATTATAAACGCATAGAGATACCTGCAATCGCTAATATTTTATGATATTTACTTTGTAACATATCACGACCCTGCCTCCAATGGGATTATTTGTTCTCTAAACACAGAAACTGTGTAATTGGTAGATATAATTGATTATTCAAACAAAGAATAATAACGCGTGAATGAAGAAAAATATCTTTTACCACGAATAATAAACAATTTAAAGTCTTGCTCCAAGTTTATGGTGGTTTTTTATTTGTTTAGTTTTTTTTTTTTTTTTCAGAAAATAGATATCGGTTTGGGAAAGATGATGAAAAACACCTGTATTTAGAAAAATTACAAAAATTAATAAGGCACAAAAATACGATATAAAATTTTTCGATTAATTAGCGAAACTAAAATGATAAAATTGTCCAGATTTTAGATTCTTCGACACGTATCTCTTCGAAATTGTGAAAGTTATTGAAAAATAAATGAATAATATTTCTTCTTGGTTAGTCAGGCCAACTGTCGCCTGCAGTCTTTGGTAAAAGAAATAAAATAAAATAAATCTAATAATTTTTTTTTATTTTTACTACTCTGGGATAATATCTGGTAGAGAAATCATCAGATAGTATATTTTTTGTAGTACAAATATAAAATAGAAAGTTACGATACCGTAACTATTAACTTGCAGTATACATACATATATACGTATACACACACCTACCTTGTATCGTCGTCTATACTTAATCGAAAATCTTCAATATGGATACTAGCATAGGATAAAAAAGTAGAAAAATAAATAAAAAAATAGAAAAATTGCTGTTATTTATAATAAACTACTAACGAAAAGTGGTGATGAAGTTTTTAAGCTACTAAAAGTAAACTTGAATTCTGGCATCAGTCCAAATGAAATAAAAATAGATTTTCAAGTATAATATTAAACGATTGATTCTAACAAATATACAATGCACTTGTGAGTTTTTAGGATAATTCGATTAAGCAATTTCATTTCGTTGATTGAATATCGCGAATAGTTTGATTAAAATCCTTCTGCGTTGAATGTGAATTATTATTTTTTATTTTTTTTTCACTCACATTTGCTTAGAATTAAATATAAAAAAGAAAATTACAATTGAGTTGATGACAAATCTTTATGTATGTACTTCGAATTTATTAATATCGATAAATTTCAAGTTCGTATACGTTGCCCTTCAACCTTTTTTTTCGCACGCACGCAATATGGATTATACTTTAGCTATATACCCTACCTATATTTACGATGTGCTAAAAATACCAAATAATTAAATAAAAATCAACAAACTAGGTACCCTCGCGATTTCGCACCTTTATTTCATAGATCAGATAGGCTCGGCCCTCTTCACACATATTCAGGATATTGAGGAGGGCAATAATTTAGTTACTTAATTAAAACTGCGCCTTTTTCCCCCTCTTACCCTTCCCCTCTCCCTCTTCGTCATCCCCTTCTTAATTTTAACTTTTTCTTTCTCTCCGAATAAATTAAGTTTAAAATTTTTGTTTACGTTTTTTCTTTTCAATAATGTACATCGAACATTTTTACTTCCTCTTTTACTCGTCTTCAAAATTCAATCAATTACTAATCAGGCTTACGTGTATATCGACTAGTATATAACTCTACCTTACGCAATCTATATACTACATACAAGGACTTCTTTGTGTGTACATAGGTATATATAACTCTATATATTCGCAATTACGAAAGTGTCGTTCGTTGTTGAGCAGCCACAAAACTTTTTTTTTTCCATTGTATAATGATGATAAAACCGTTCGATTTATCGTTAATACTACGTTTGAATATTAAAAAGGGGGCAACTAAATAAAAAGAAAAAAATAAAAAAAGGAGGAATCGTGTTTAATCTTGCTTACGTTTATCTCGAATCTATTGTCAAGTGTCTTTGTTCTGTTTTTAAATGATAAAAAAAAAAGAAGAATTTATTTATCAATAGACATCGTCCGTAGACAAAGGACAGACAAAATACACGGGGAAATAGCGCTTCTAAATTTCCCTGGGGGATTTAAAAGCGACGATTTTTATTTGCCTTGACTTTATCGAAGAGACTGAAATTACGGAAATGAAAGGAGTCAATCTTTTAACCACAAAAAATCTCTCTCTCTCTCTCTCTCTCTCTCTCTCTTTCCTTCGCTTCCTATAAAAGCCATAAATTTTGTCGACGTGGATTTAAGGCAAATGATTTCGTACGCAATACCGAATACCGATAGATTCCATCGGAGAGAAGGGATTTGGAATAAAAGAAAAATGCAAAAAAAATAAATAAATATACTATTAGGGTTAAAACGAAAAAAAAATAATGAAAATAAAATAGAGAACTCGAGGTGTAACGGTAAGTGTTTGAAAAAATAATCATTTTATAGGTGGCAAAGAACTGTTTTTCCTCGACTCTTGTACATATATTTAACCGATTTTAAAAGCGACTATTTCGTAAATAACAGTTATGTTTCCTTAGCTAACTGACTTACAACAACGATGTTGTGTTGAAGCAATATAATATTGCTGTTCATGCTAGTACGTGAGAGAAAGTCTTCCGGACTTCGTCGTTGTCGACCTCCTACCTAACTGACAGCATTGTTATTCTTGTTCTTGTGAAATTTAAATTCACTTTTGGCAAATGAATGACTCAGTTTATTTGATGTCGAAAATTTGTAAAATAAAAAAATTAACAATTATTCATTCATTCCTTTTTTTTTTTCTTTTTTTCTATTAAAACTGCAACATCGAATGTTTCAAAAACGAGTCGTTTTTTTTTTTCTAATATCTATATTATATTTTTTAAACTTTACTCAAAGCCTTAACACATTTTCTTAGATTAACAATATAGCAATATTATACGACTAGACTGCACCGCCGTTGACAGTAATTATACTTTATTATTTATTCTTATCGAGTAGATATTTTCATACGTCTGCAGTATATCAACAGGTAGTTGAAATATTACATTGATAATGTCGTTTTATTTCTAATGAATTCTGTTATTCTATGAACAAAAAGTTATTCGTACAGTTTGTAATTAAATGATGAAAATTTTTGAAAACTGCACATTCTTCGTCAAATAATTTTTTTACTATTTTAATAATATTTAATCTAAAAATAAACGAAATAATATACTTTCGGGTATATGTTAGTTGAAAAATAAAACGTGTCTTAAAACGTTGAAATTATTTTCGTTCATTTTTATTCTGGAAGGTCACGAAACGGAATAAATTTTCGTTTTTTATTTATTTTTTTTTTTACTTTTTTTTTAAGTTTTAATCTTGATGCACTAGGGCAGAGGAATCGCCTAGTAAAGAAATAGATAGTTATCTTCTAAACTACTGAACAGACCTTGATAAAACTTGGCAAGAGTAGGTATATTGTACTTGTGTGATATTTCAATCTGACAAATAAGACCAAAAAAATAATCGGATTGCTGATTGTACATGGCAACGTACAATACTGGCATATATGTATTTTTTTACGTAACTAATTGTAAGCGATAACTCACTTATAGTTATCCGATCTCAAGCTCGATAATTACAACTCCTGAGTAATAACTCCGCGATATTATATCTCCACTATTGCAGTAGACTAAATAAATTTATTACCATGACCACGAGATGCGATGTCTGAAAGCTTTTAGCGGTTTCAAAATTGCAAAGAAGAAGCGCGACCCTGACCACACGTCCTCGCATTCTCTGATTTCGCCTAACGATTCACACACACACACACACACACACACACACACACACACATTAATGAATGTAAATGTTATTTATTTTATTTTCTTCCTTTTTGGCATAATCTTTTTTCTTCTTTCTTCCTTTTTTTTTTTGGAAATTTAACGGTTCTAATAAAACTGGCTATTCGTTATTTGTCATTCTCGCATTTTAAACTCGTGTTTCATTATACTTTAAATTAAAAAATTGCGCAAGTTACACGTACATGTAACACCTAATTCTGACCATAAACAAACTAGTTAAGCATATTAGATTAGCTATAAAGTTTCCCGTAAACTTGGTCAAAAAAAAATAAAATAAAAAAATAAGCTAAAAATTTGCCAACCTTTATTATATTGCCATATCGTAAAACGGTACTTAGTCTACGTTATATATAATTGTTACATACAATTAAAAAATTTTCTTTATCTTTTTCTCATGGTTTAAAACTCACACATCAGTATATAATTTAGAAACAATGTGAAAATGATTCAAATATTATCAATCACAGAAAAGATAAGATCATACGCGGAAAAGAAGTACACAATGGTATATTCTTGTTAAAGTATAATAATATGTCAAGCCGCAGAACATGAAAAAAAAAAAACATTTCAAACTTTCATTTTCCTCGTTGATGTCGTATCGTTCTTTAATGTTTTTTTATTTATTTGTCTTCCTTTTTTATACGTGAACAATCATCTTTATATTCACTCGATCAATAAATTGCTAATCAATCAAATCGTTGTTCTACTTTATCTTTTATTTTTCTTATCAATTTAATATATAATTTAATTTTATATAAATTTTAATTTTTTTATGACTCCTTTGTAGCTTGTATTATTATAACTTTTGGTAATCAAATTATGAAATGTTCTTGCCTCGGAGCTTATACGCTTTAGGCGTGTGATGAGAAGCTAAACAATAATAAAAATGAAATTTTAATGAAAAATTTTTCAACATCTTTACACCTTTTCGACATACTACCTCGCTTCATGAATTGTTGCGAAAACAACGTTAAACAACGTTGTACGTCCTCGTTAATATACGCGCGTTCACGATGCGTAAATACAAAACGATTCCCGCGCATATAAGTTTCGTTACAGAAACACAATGGAATCACATATTGCTGCTTCTATCTGCAGGTATAGTGCTGATTTTTTTTTTTCATCTACACTGTGACTATCAAGCAAATAGAGACATAAACGTAGGAATTGATAAATATTATACATGCCCAAGGATTTCGATCTGTGGTACTACCTGCGGGTTTTCAGTGCTGAACCACTATGCTTTAGATATAGTCAGTCAAAGTTTTATTATTAAAAAGTTTTACTTTTTGTCATCGTGAGCGAAGGACAAGTCCGAAATTATTGTGCTTAAATATAAAATTGTGAACAGGAACTTGGAAATTATTAATGACCAGTTTCACGTTTTAATAAACTAATAACTAGCTAAAACTTTAGTGGCGTGACGTTGAATCATTTCATATACAGAGTCGATTTTTGCTATATAAATGTCATCCTTAATTTAAACCTGTTTGTTTCTTGCTATTTCAATTCCTGATGATATCAGCTGCTGATTAAAAAGAAAAAAAAATTGCAGAGCAAGTGACATCATTTTTTAAAAGTCACATCAATATCAAAAATCTGAACGTCAAAAAGGAAACTTGCCTCGATCGATCGATCGATCCATAATTATCTGATTTAAATAAACTGAGAACCACGTTTGAAAATCGTACAGTTATAATATATACGCAAAAAAATAAAGATTAACGGGCTTAAGAACTTCCCTTTGAAATGCTATATAAAGGAAGAAGAATAATAGACAGCGACGAGACGATCTGATCGTAAAATCATATAATCTGCAATCCTCCAGTCTCAACAAAGGATTTTCGTATTTAACATTCCGTACGCAAGTCTGCTCTTTACTCCTCGGCGGTCGGAGACCGAATGGCGAATGACAAGGTTATCTTAGCAGTCTCAGCCTCCGTGGTCCGTGGACTCAGCCTCACAGCTAGTCGGGGAGACGAACGTAGTACCGCATGCAGGCGGGGGCGAACGAGCGAGCGAGCAAGTAACTCCTCTACCGATCGATCGATCCCCTGGCTGGCCGTAGGACTTGTGTCCCGAGCACCCGCGCATACGTATATATATATATATATATATATACATGCCCTAGGTGCAGATAGATGCGAGGAGGGCGCGGGCGTACATTCGACCTCGAACCTTATTCCTCTTTTCTTATTCTCTTTCACCCTTATACCTGTCGCCCGTAACATTGCGGCACGGGTTGATAATCGTGCGTAGATCATGAAACGGATTTTTAATTTATACATATAGCTATATATATATCTATACGTTTAGAAACCTATTCGATTTCATTCCCAGTTGCAATTCCTTTAACTAAACTATCTGTTCATTTGCCGAATTTAATTAAATCATGTATATTTTTAAAGCATCAAAATTATATATATATATATATATCGCATTTTTTTCTGTATTTTCGTCTATTTACGATACGCGACCGAGGTGGGTATATGTTTAATACAAAAAATTAGTTGGCAGATGAGGTATGTATAGGGTGGTAAATACTCGAGTTGCCAAATGAATTTCTTGGTTCGAGTATAATATACCGACCTTGAGGCGTGACGTAGGCTCCTATAATAATCTCTAATCTTTGTGAGATTCGAAACTTTCACCGAGATATGAACTTTGGCTACATATATGTGTGTATGGATAGATAGATAGGTATATAAGATATTATAGATACGAAAACCAGTTTGGCAATCAACGAAAGTGGCGAATTATATATCCGTTTTATACTCTTATATATGTATAATATATACATGTGTATACATATACGTATATGGATAGATATATATACTACCGTATGCAACGATATATATGTATATATATGTATTAAGGAATATTTCAGCGAACCGACGACGCGAATATTAAACGAATTGTTCGTCCGCCCGTGTTCCTAACCGATAACCGAGGATTTAGAACAAAGTATGTATGTATAGTAGTAGAAGAATTTAGTGGGATAGCCGACGTTTAACTAGGTCACCCAAAGTACTTGACGCTGCAGCTTACACTGCTGTAAAAAGTTGCATTTTGCAGTTTTACTCACTTCAGCCTTGACCCTTGTTTGGACCCAGCTTCTTGCTATTGATTTATTGCCAATAAAAATCATCGACTAGAATTTATTAGCAGATTCTCTTATACGAACTACGAATGAATAAATATTCAAATATATACTTATTTATACATATATACAGTATGTATATGCGGGGCAATATATTCACGCGATCTAGTCTAAGTATATGTATAGTATTAAACTTTTTCATTTTCTTTTTTTTTTTTATTCTCAAATAGTTTTATATTTCAATCATTTTATATACAATAAAACTGAATACAGGAACAGGACGTGGTTTATCCTTTTTTGTTGATTAAATTTCAGGCTAGAACTATCGTAATTAATTAATTAATTAAAAGAGATAACAAAAATTCTGCGGCATTTCATTTTGTGTATACGTATAGATATATACTAGAAAATAAAAAATAAAAAATTTGCTTTATTTGTCCCTCGCGAATTACTTTTTACAACGTTATCGCACCGTACCTACTATAAAACGTGCTGAACCAATTTTTTATACTTCTATTTCTGTTTGTTTTTCTTTTTCTCTCTCTTTTTTTTTTTTTTTTTGATCCACTTAATTACGTATTACGAGAAGGTTGCAGTGTAGGAGTTTGGTGTAAGGTTTGAAATTCTTTCACCGTTGTATACGATCGCGTAATAAGTTTGTTCGTAAATGATGAATATATCGGCCAATCCAATTAAATGATTAAATTAAATACACTACTATAATACGAGGTACAGAGTTCCGCGATGCATTTTTGTAGCTTCCGGATGATGTATTCGCACGTTACGTATATAATATAAGCAGCAAGAGATACTCAGCTGTATACGAGGTAATTTATATAAATTTTGTCTCAAAAATTTCTCTCTATTTTTTAATTTTTTAATTTTTTTTCCAACCAACGAACGTTTCATCTAAGAAACGTCTCTCGAATATCTATGTATTCTTATACGTATACATACATACATACATATACACACGCGTGCAAATCTCAAGTCCCACTTCTCCTCTATAATATATAGGAACTTTAATTAATTCAGAATTTAATTATTCGAACGTTATATGCACAAAGGCATGACGAAGAAGAAGAAGAAGAAGAAGAAGAAGAAGACGAAGAAGACTATACGAAGAAGAAATTCTCAAGTTTAATTTACATTCGACGACGAGACTACGACGACGAGACCGTAGTTATTAAGCCTCTTCTTCTCCCCTTCTCATCCCGCACAATATATTTACTTGCAAAATACTTATTCGAAGAATAACTTTGTGTATATACGTATAATATATGTTATACACTATATATATAAATATGGGTATTGAGCTTCCGTACGTATCATCGCGAATGCGAGAGAACATCCTGTATACATAAATCGAGTGAATTTTTATAACCACTCGGATGTCACGTCTTCGCATCGTGCTTGCACTGAAAATTTCATATATATATATATATATATATATACATACAATATGTATGTAGCATATATATACATATAAAGGCAAGCTGTAATATAGTGGACAAAGTACTTTATTATATACTTACTTTATACATTATATATTTACGAGTATATCTATGAAGAGTATAAAAATGTCTGCAGTATTTAACCCCGGGTCATTATAGTTAGTATTTCAGTTAATTGTTGTTAGTGCAATGTCTTATGCGGAGAGCGAAGATGACAATTAATATGGTTAAATTATTTCTTTAGATTACGTCATCACGCCTATCACGCAATTGTTTAATTTTTATTTTCTATTATTTTTTTTTGTGTTAAATATAAAAACTGTACATTTCGTATATTTGAATACATACACAAATAATATATATATATATATATATATGTGTATAATATCGTATAAATATGTAAATATATGAATTGTACATCAATAATAATTTGATGTTTTGAACAGGCCGGAATTACGTCACCGGTCACTTTGGTGAATTCGATTCGTGGGTGGGATACGAACATCGATCATATATAAACGTCATGCCATTTTCTTACCTCCTACATAACCGATATACCTATATACTATACATAAAGTTATATACATTGGTAACCTGCACCCCACGAGTTTACACAGATATATACACATATTCTATATATATCTACATATAGTATTCACATATGTTACATACGTGCTAGCATACACCTATACTATATCTCGATCTATGTTATACACATACATACATATATAGACACGGTTGCTCTGCTATAGGTAAAAAAAAAAAAAGAAAAAAAACGCGACTAACAGGACTTCGGATAATGGAATGCTCCGGTAATCATCTTTCTCGTGCCGTAATAAATGCCGCATACATGCATACATGTATATACAATACATGCATACAAGAGAAGAGAAGAGAAGAGAAGAGCGTGTATTATACCTACGGTACCTACGAGTATTAAGAACCGTAAATATAAATGCGGTACTATACTTCAGGAATAAATAGAATCTCTGCAAAACTTTTGTACAATATGCCTATGTATTGTATACCTGTATATATATGTAACATTGATATGTATCGTGTTTTACTTCCCGGATTACCGTTTCTCTCGCCGTAAAAAAAAAAAAAAAAAAAAAAAAAAAGTTTAGCCTAATACGATATACGTACAACGAGTCGAGATAAAGGAAAACAAAAAAGAAAAAGAAATTGTAGAGTAAAAAACGTTACACAAAGAAAAAAAAGAAAAAATAATTTCATTTTGTGAAACGAACAAGTGGAAAGAAAAAATGTTTCGTTTCATTTTTTATTTTGTATTTTTTTTTTTCAATCTTTTTAAAACTCGTAATGTGATCTTGCCAAAGAGAAAAAAAAAATACCCTCTTGTCGGTGGTCGAGTGAGCAAGAGAGAGGGGGAGAGAAAGAGAGAGACAGAACTGAAGGCACAGTACAGCAACCGTGTGGTCGGTTGGTCAGACGAACCGAAGAAATATAGAAGGAAATAACACACTGGTAAAGAAAAATACAATTAGTCGTAGGAAGTAGCTATGACCACGAGGCTCTCATATTTTTCTTATCTAACCTCTCAGAGGTTGAAATTTTCTTGGAAAATTCGTAAACGTGAAGCGTGTATAAGCGGGATCGCCGTAAACGAAGGAAGAGCTATTAGGCCCCTTGGGAAGGAGGGAATGCCATTTTGAATACGGGATCTGTGTCTCCCTTTTCGTTTTTTATTTTTTTTTTATCTTGAGTCTATTTTTGTTTTTTTTTTTTTGTTCCCCTTATATACATACTTCTTCGAAACCTCCAATCTTTTTCTCTTGTTCTCTGCAGAGTAGGTATATACCTGCAGAAACCTTACTGACCATAATGCCTTCTTCCTGTGACTTCTGCCTTTCTTTATTTCTTTCTTGATATTCGTCCTTCAAATTGCTCCGACTGTATTATTATCTGAAAACCAATCTTCGAAAGTATTCTAACAATCTCTTCTCTGCAGCGGAACGTGATTCGCTTTAAAATTATAACAAATGAAATACAAAATTATATTAATAATACGAAATTATAATATATTGTAACATTATTATCAGATATTATATTCATCAATTATATTTCTTTAATTGTCACAATATTTCTATTTCCGATAATTCAAGAATAGAATAGCTAGAGTCTGTCTGTTTCGTTCTAAATGTCTAATTAAGTACGTATGTACAGGTATGTATGTAGGTAGGGAGGTAGGTAGGCAGGTAGGTAGGTGGGTACCATGTGACGCATTGTGTGGTGTGTAGTTGGTAATGAAAATTTTAACGACGTTATAACATGAATATTAGAGTTCACGGTAGGACCGCAATCGTTGTTTAAAGTCCTACATGCGTCACCACAGTTTCGCCATTTATATGTGTAGAATTTTTAGAAATGACTAAAGGAGAAAAGAAATTAGGTAAAACGTTTTATTTATAATGTTAAATTAATTGTCAATTATTTATCGATTATTATTCTTATTTCATTTTCTTTTCTTTTTTCTATTTCTTTTTTTCTTTTATTTATTTTCAATACCCGAAGAGAAGTTTGCTGAAAAAACGATTTACTACTTTATTTCCACTTTGAACGAAAAATCGAACCTTCCGTGTATGTATTCACGGGATATTGCAAATTCCTGAATGGCGTGAGGGGAAGGGGGAGGACTTCGAATTCTCTGTTGGTATTTTCGTTCGGACAGCTAGAGTCGGGCCAGTCTTTCTTATAGTAACGAAACACGAGGCAACACACGAAGGGTGTGTGACACCCACAAGACTGCAATAAGATCCGCTGCTGCTGATACTCGATAGCAAATTGCTCGAGCATGATTTACCGCCCTAGAAAACGCCGTACGGCCGCGGACGTGAAGAAGAACGACGCCGTTATACCGTATCATCTCGTATTATTATTATTATTATTATTATTATTCCACCGTTATAAATCGTAAATCATAAATTATACCACGTCATGATCTCTTCGCGGCTTGTTATACCTAAAATCGTAGAAAACACGCTTCAACAAGGTTTATATGTAGTCAAATCAGGTAGACGTGTATAAACTTGAAATGTTCTATTCAAATATATAGAACGAAGACTAGAATTCGTGAAAAAATATTCGGTAAATTAACACAGAGTATATTTGAAGCTCACTCGAATACCAATAATTGCTATTTGATTCTATGAAAAATAAGTTTAATGTCCATAAATTTGGATAGTTGAAATTTTTTCTTTTTTTTTTTTTTCTTCTTTATCAAATTTTTTAAACACAACATAATATTAAGTTTTGGATCATACTCTACGATGTTTAATAAAGTTATTATACATATATACAAATCGCCAAAAATTTTCCCATCGAGAATCAGATAAAACTGTATTATACCTCATATGAAGCGATTCGCCCAAACACGACTGAAAAGAAAGAAAAAAAAAATAATAATAAATGAGTATACTACATACCTCGTAAAAAAAAGTACAGGTATATCACCTAGATACACATAAACATATAATTTTCGCAATTTTATTACTTTATTTGGTAGTAATGGTTGTGACTAACCCCAGTTTAAGCGACCTGTACGTGATGTTTCAAATGTTTTAATTATAATTTGTTCTATAACGATATCTATGTATATTATACATATATATATAGTGTATATATTTTTTTTTTCTCCCGCGGTTTCGTTCACGTCAAGGTAATCAATTATTATTGCCTCATCATTGCAAGGGAATTAGAGTAGAGAGGGGATATTTACACTGTATTATACGTATATGTATACAGCGTCTGTTTCGTCAGTACGTAAACGCAAACCATGTGCTTGTTTTGAGAATTTTGATCGTAATTTTAATTCAAACTCTCCTAACATATTATATTGCCTACTTCTGATTATTGTTGGCAAACATACATCGCAAGATGATGACCATCATCACGATCATGATGATGATGATGGCGATGATGATGATGATGATGTTAGAATCTAGATGTGCCATTGCTTGATCTAAGTAGTTTGTCGTGGTATGCCCTGGTAACCTGGTTAGCTACTAAGGCAAGGCTATTTAGAGCTCTTAATAGTCGAAGTCAAGGTAAGAATCACTCCGCGACGTAGGTATATAGGTAGATAGGTAGAGAGATGTATATACGAAATTCCTTTCCGATGCCCAATCTTTTCGGTGAATTTTCAACGTGGGAAACTAAACACACTTATATAGGAGAGTGATCGTTGTTGGGATCTTTAAATATACGCTAGAAATTCCTTGAAGGAGAAAATTTTTTTCTATTTTTTTTCCGGAGATTCTTCCTTCTCTTTTCTTTATTTAGGTTTAACATTTTGTTTTTCTTTTTAATGCTATAATCTAAGCTTTTAATTCTAATTTTACAGATAAATCTACGCCTCATTCTTGTCAGCGGTAAGACAAAAGAGTTCCTATTTAGTCCAAGCGATTCTGCTGGAGACATAGCTCATCATGTGTTTGAAAACTGGCCAGAAGGTGAGAAAATAATTATGTTAAAATGTGTTCGATAATTTATAAAATAGTGTTTTTCGTTTTTTTTTTTTAAGGATATTGCTTTAAACTAAAACTCATCTCAATCGATATTATCATACATACATATTAGACAAAGAAGAAAAAAATATTGTATTGTTTTACAGACTGGGCGGAAGAAGCCGTAGCGAAGGCAGAAATTTTGCGACTAATTTATCAGGGTCGTTTTCTACACAGCAATGTTACCTTAGGTGCGCTTGGCCTCCCCTTCGGTAAAACAATAGTAATGCATCTGGTTCCGCGCGAGAATCTACCCGAGCCTAATTCTCAAGGTAAGATTGCACAAAGTGGATACTATAATATTGATGTATGATCTTTTTCTTCCTCATTATTATTTTTATCCCTTTTCTTAATATGCGATATATATATATATGCTCGTTTTGTAATTCTGTCGCTCCCGTTGGTCATGCTTTGATTTTCTATTTCGAAATCTATAGAAATATGTTTAAATATACGTAAATCCAAACCCCTATCCCAAATTTCCTTAACTCCTTTCAGGCATACTTCCTAACGGTGAATACATGTTCGTCCAGCCTGACTAAGTTGATAATTATACGAAGATATCTAACGAAGTTTATTTTCGCGGTATAACAGATAATATATGTAAAAGTGAGTTTTTTTTTTCTTCTTTCACCTCCATCACTTTCTCTCATTGCAAATTTTTGACTTGCAATATCTTGTGTACTCATTCGCCAATTTCTTGTAACATATTGTATATATATATATGTATACATTGCAAGTAGCCCGTGAAATTTCGATATAAAATTTATTTATTTTTTTCTTATCATTTGTTGTTGTTTTTTTTTTCTCCATGAATTTATGTACATATCCAATAACATATTCGGCGGAGGCCTAGCAGCATGACCAATAGCAGTAACAGAATTCATAAGATAATATTTTGATGCTTAGATATTGTCGTTAGATCTGTGATATTAGATTTTCGAGAAATAATAAATAGCGTGTGTATTTAAATAAATTTTATTTAAAGTTGACAAGATATTGCAAGATATTAATTCAAAAAATCCCAATTAACTTGTATTGTTTATACCTATATCATTGAGCGTATAATTATATTGTAATTAATATCGTTGCGTAATTATATTTGTTATTCAAAATTTTCTCTGTATGGGCGTCAGACAATTGCTAATGAAAATGATCTTGATATGACAATAATAATGATAATAAAGAATGAAATTTATTAAACAGAAACGTTCATTTTTTAATAAGAATAATCTTTAGTTAGTTGAATGTCTTTTATTCATAAAACACGTGCTACTCCTCTTTGGCATATTCGTTGTGCCAAGTATTACACATTAAATCACTAGCAATAGAGATTGATAATATAACAATTTTTGTTTTTTCTTACTATTTGTATTGTATAGCAAATGAAAAGATCCTTTTTTTTTCTTTTAATATCATATGAAACAATTTTTGTATACAAATTATCTTGGTATAAATTAAAAGAACTTTTCTTATACTCACAAGTACAGTAGAATTTACAAAAAATCTTTTTAAAAATGATTGAAACACAATTTTAACTATTTCATTCTATTCCGTTATTTGTTCAGTTTTAAGAAAAAATTTTACAGCTGATTTTCCTCTTACAGTACTTTTGAATATTCAAGTATCCATAGTTAGTACTCAATCATCAGCTAAAACCATTATCTGTAATATTTGACTTGTACAATGAATTAAGAACTACATACTGTCCCTAAATATAATGTTTCTGTTACAGACCAGAGACAAAAAAGTAAAGGCGGTGGAAGCAGTTGCTGCTCAGCCTCCTGTTGCATACTTTAAATATCGGCTGCCCTGGATAAAAAAGGCTGCTTGAAGCTAGCCATCGTACGTCCAGGCTGGGCCATGGTTTCTAAGGTTTTATGCTGATGTATAATTGTTAGTGGCTGAGTTCGCAAGCAGCGTAGTGTAGAATGGTTACAGACGACGATTGTTGAATCTACTAAAAGGAACTGCTTTGATTTTCCGAACGAAAACGTATTGAAAAGAAAAAAAATAAAATAAATTAATCTATATATATATGTATACATATATATATTATATGAAATTTCACACCCCAGGTGTACATCGTTAAATGTAAAAATTACCTTACGCCAGAGTTAGAGCCGAACCGTAATTTGTCCCGACTTTATCCTTAGCGATAAGTTTTGAGCTAACAATAAGCAGGATTGAGAAAAGATGGTAAAAACAGGAGCGGCACGTTAAGCAGTTGAATTGCTTACACTACCGAGTCCAAGTTTTTATGTATTTATAGATATAACACTACTGCGCTTAGAAGCTCAACCACTACCTTACCACCGCAGCGTTATAATTACGTAGATGGAATATGTGTGCGAATGATTATATGAGTGATTGTATTATGTTTGAAAGAATGCGGAAGGGAATAAATTTATGTTGTGATATGCAGGTAGTGAATATATTATATACATACTATTATTAAAATTATATATTTATATATATTTACGAACAAGAAAAAAAAAACATAAAAAAACAAAAAAAAAAAATTAATAAAAAAATATATATAAATAAATATATATGAAACACAGTATGAGATGAGTTGACGTGAAAAAGTTGAACTCTCGTACAATAGACTTTATTATCATGAATTTAAAATAATATTATGACGCCACTTTGAGAGTTTAGTATCCAGAATTAAGATTACGAGAGAAAAAAAAAAAAAAAACTTGGATCTCTAATGGTAGTTATGATGAAATAAATAAAGTAAAAATAAAAATGAAAAAAAAAAAGAAAAAAAAAATCAAATATATTCTCTGTTAGCTCCTGCCCAGACGTCAAACCGTTGGGCCTTTAGCTTTACTCCTAGACCCAATGACCCAGTGCTACGGGTGCACACCCATACATAAATAGATTAATTATTATAGTTAGGTCCAACCAAACCGTAACAATATGTTGTAGCCTATTCTATACATACTCTACTATACTAACTGTACTGTATTACGACTCTTACCAATGCATAACAATGTGTATATATATTGTCTTCTTGTGTAGTAAAGTTCATCAAAATTTACGATTATCAATGCATTTTAAAATTTTTTTTTTTTTTCTGTTATTCTTCTTCAGTTTTTTGTTTTTAATTGTTTTTCTCTTTTTTCGTATCGACTCAGTCTTATCATATTTCATTTAAATGCACACACACACATCCCTTAGTACCTGTCCAACTTATTAAAACTAACGCCACTGCACCATGACGTATGTATTTATTTTTTATATGCTCAACTGTATAATGGCTTTGTAATTTTATGAAATTCCATTGAAACTTACCATTATACCTACTTTTATGGTAATCATATTGCTAGAACACGAATTTACATAATAAAATTGCATAATTTTAATATAGGCATTTGTTGGCCGCCTGTGCATCACTTATCAAGTGGATATAAAACAATATTAATATTATAGAAAACAAATATAACAAATCTCATCGCAATTGGGATGAAGAGCTTTATAGCCGAATTCTAATCGATTTACATCAATTTCAAATAATCAGGTCAGTGACGTATGATGCGTAAAAAGTTTCTACAGGTAAATAGCAATTGTCTCAATCATCCGATTACAAGTATTCTCCTCAGTATTACTTCTACAGATTTAATAATGACATCGCTCAGTTTATTTCAATCAATGCGGCCTGGAACTGATTCCATTCTATATTGTTTGAACCTAAACTTTTAAGCTAACATTAGATGTCCAATGATTGTAATTGGTGAATGATTCGGTTGCAAACCCTAGATAGAAAAACCACGAGACTTATATTGGTTGAAAAGACTTGTGGTATACTGACACGAGCATGGTCACCACCCTGAGCTCGTGGCGGTTATTTTTTTAGCTTCTTTTTTTTTTTGTTCTTAATTTTAATCGTAGCTGCTCAACGATGATATATCAATTGATGCTCATTATTTAATTTATTCAAGACTTTTTTCGTTGCTTAAAGCGCAGCATCTTTGCCAATTCTGTAACAGATTTCTATAAATGTATATAATTTTCATCGCTATACCTATGCCACGTATAGAGATAATTTTATTCCATGTAAAGTATGACAGTGTTAGATTATATAACACTCGGTGCAATAGTGATTCATTTCACATTTTTATCATAACTTTGCTTTAATCCTTCTTTGACAAGAATAATATTGATTACAAGTATTAACTTGATGTTTTAACAACTTTTATATCTCTGATAGCAATTCACAATATTATCATCTTTCTTTTATTATGTACCGTTGATCGTGGCGATAACGCGAAAATAAATTCCCAGACTGCAATACTAAAATTTATTGTATATTAACCAAGTAAATGAATTTGTAAAAACTTTCCCTTTACTTATACTTATTTTGGGATTATTTCAAGTATTGTATGTCTGATAAATATTGAGATACATGTACGTATGTAGTTTTCTGTTCTGGATGCAAGTATGGAGACGACGCTTGCCTGTTATATTTTTCTGGCAAATGATATCGGAAAAAATTGTCGTTAAGTTCGTTTGCTAGATTATTCAATGCAGTTGACCTTGTTTCGATTATTCAATTACGTAGCTACGTAATAACGTTTAAGAGAGCAACAATATTTGACATAGAAAGAGCACAGTTCCGCTACTTACTCTGGTTGTAAAATATTTTTAATTAACTTATCAGAGACATTGAATGTTTGATTTTTTTTTTTTTAAATTATTAAATTAATGTTGTATAAAAATAAATAGCTGTATTGAATTCGTTGTGAAGTTTCTTTTTTCTTTATTTCTTTTTTTTTTTTTAATCTTTAATATAATTCTGTTCATTTCAATATTGTTATAATAAGGTCGTTCACGAATTTCATAATATTTATTTCTACAATCTAAGATTATTTGTAAACACATGAGAAATTTAATTCTTAATATACATATATTAAATTACGAATAACAACGATATTAAAATTAAATGACTGGGCTTGACATTTTTTTAAAAAGCCATGTGATTTGGTTGACTAGCAACTGTCATGTGAAAAAAATCACTTCAAAAAAGTGAAACACTCAAGAAATGGAAATAGTAAAAGAAATATCAAAAAGGAAGAAAATTAAAAAAAAACGTAAAAAAAATATAATAAAAAATACAAACAATTATACGCTATTAGCTAAATAAGGGATCGTGAAGTAAAACGATATCGGAAACTATGAATACGATTTAATATAATAAATAGTAAGCTTATTCATTCCGCGCTATTTGAACTTATGTCAGTATGGTGCTAGCGTAGAATGACATCCAAACTTTAGGATTCTTGTAATATAAAATATTCAACCCTTTCATGAATCATCCAATGACTCATTTATAAATTATTTAAATTATTGTCGAGTCATTTCTACATACTGTTAACAATAAGTTATGGTTTATTCTGGTATGATAAAATATAAATATATGAAGCAACTTTTTCTTTTTCTCATTTCTGTTCTTCTGAGACAAAATTTTGTGAACGACCTATTGGTGCCCAAGGACGCTGAAGGATCTTGTAAATAGCTCAACATTTTTTGCAAAATTAACACTACTACATATCAATTGGATTTGAAACCATTTGACACTAAAGAGTACAAACATGAATCGATATCTTACATTATTCCAGATTCCAGTAAAGAGCATTTAACATCTGAAGGGCTGTACTGAATTCTGATACTATAACATGAAATCAAACTCATGAAATAATATTTCGACGATGTAAACAACTTAATTCAAGTTAGAATGGATAGAAAATTTTGTACATTGATTTTGAGCATTTAACAAGATACAAATTGTACTACAACACAGATGAAACATATACATATTTTAGGAGAGCCTAATAATTATTATGAAAGAAATATTTTCATTTCCACCTACTTTTATGACAAAAACTTTTTGTAGCGTGGCCTACATTCTAGCCATTTTAAGTGCATACCTAGATACCATTATATCGCATGTGTGTAGAAATAATAATTAATGTATCATGAAAACTATACAATACTAACTACTCGAGGCGTAATTAAAATACATAAAAATAAAAATTGTCCACGGTGAAAATAGTTATTCGATGAAGAGATTATAAGATAATGAATATTGTATCAGATTATATGAATATATATTGTTAGGTGATTGTGCATAGGTATGAATAATTTTTTAAAATTATCTTCTTTGAAAACGCGTTGAAAAAAAATAAATAATAAATAATAATAATAATAATAATAATAATAATAACACTACGAAAATTATTCTGCTTTCATATTACATTATTTTGTTTAGAATAATATGAAATCATTAATAATTTCTGAAAAAAACAAAAAATAATAATAATAATATGTTTATTAATTCCTACAATATATATTGTGTTTTAATGCTACTAGATTATAGATAATCTTCATCTGTAAATAGAACAATTAATATTTCAAATGATAGTAAATGTTTTAGAATCTTTTCAAGAGAAAATCATCAATTGAAAAATAACAATAAACTAATTCGTTTGTTATTATTTTCAATTTGGTACACCCAATAAAATAAAATAAGTTTATTACAAACAGGCACAGAAGAGGCGATGCCAAGTTTGCATAAGTTAATTTTATTTCATATCAAATGTATATTCGTAAAAATGCTAATCCACCTTTTTTGTGGATATATATACATATATATATATATATATATATATATATATATATATATATATATATATATATATATATATATATATATATATATATATATATATATATATATATATATATATGTGTGTGTGTATATATGATTGGAATTCCCTTTATTTACTTTCATGTTTACTTATCGTAGATATATCTACATATGTTTAATTTACACAAATCATACATTTCATATAAATGAGAGATTTTTGCGCTCAAATCTTGCTAGTTTATTGATATTTTTGTGTTAGCGGTCAAAACACTCTTGCTACTTAGAGACTGGTGAAATTTTTACCATCGTTCTAAATGGTATTGTAAATTTTGGTCTCAATATTTGATTGCCAGGCAGAGTGACTAATCTTTTACTATTTTGTTGCCTTTAACATTATGGAGTAGAAATTACAATTAACTATGACCTCGCTTGCCTATCTATAATTAGTACAAGTGATAATGGATTTCTTGAGGTGTTGTTGCATTTCACTGCCGTTGGCTTAGTTTTTGATTAAATAAGAATATAATAACATTCTCAGGATTCCTTTTTCAAGTCTGTTTCCAAGATTATCTGAATTTGATGAAATATTTGCAACTATTTAGTTGCCGAAAATGATGATTCATATGAATTAGATAACGTGAATAATTTTCTGTTGAATTATATAATTTTTTTTACTATGTGGTATCATTTGGCAAATGTTGAATGCTTGTTTTTAATTATTCAATCAGGCTTATAGTCAAACAATATGGTCACATTCATAAAATACAATTTTAGTTATCTGAATCCAAGAGCTATAATTTATAAAGTTAAATTATACGCCTTTTCTGTACCTATTTGAAATTTAACATCAGATAAAATAATTTTAGCAGATTTACAATTAAGCTTATGTTACACACCTAATTTGTAAATATTAGATCATATTTTTGTCTTTAATGTAAAATCAACGAGGAGCTCTTAGACTAAAGAAAATAAAGTTGAAAACGTAATGGGAACAATTTAATCTTATTATACTTCCTTTCCAAACAATTTTTCTTTTATTGTAATGTAATATATGTATAATAATATGATATAAATTATTTTTCTTTTCCATAAGCAACTGTATCATTGTTCTACCAACAGAATTTGATAATCGTAAGTCTTTAATAGATACATTTCAATATTCGCTAAAGCTCACGATTACCTTCTATACTAAATTATCAAATTACTTTAAAAGTTATATAAATTTGATTTATCGTCATTCATAGTCAATTGAACACAATTTTCAATGCTATTCGCATCCTAACTAAATGCGTGAAATTACTATCTGTTCTTATCAACTACAAGATCACCCTACAATTATCAATATCAATAATTATAGGTTGGTAAGAAGTGAAAATTGAGGAAACCAGTTGAAATATTTTAATGTTTATTCAATTAAATATTATCAATCAATAGTGCGTATAAAATGCTTTAAATATTTTATTACTTTAATAGCAAATTAGCTAAAATATATTGGCTTTCCAGATTCACTAGATACAGGTATACGAAAATTGTTTATTTCTTTTATAAAGCCGATGAACTAATCGCTGCCATAATCATATACAGAATAATACATCTGTGTGTACAGAATCAGAAATCTATAACTAAAGTAAATCTATAATTGTTAATTTTCAATCCAATTCGAAAAAAGCGATTTTGTCACGCGCTATATTTTACAGTCTAATATCGAACCATCGATTGTTGACGATAATCGTAGACTATATTCTAGTTACAAAAACTGCCAACCGCTGCGCCACTCAACTTTTCTAAAACGTTTTGTTCCGACATAGATAGTTCGCCATCTACACGTATCGGACAAGTAATTTGGCGTGGGTCGGCCGAAGTGAGCGTCGGTGTTCTGTAAAATGGCTGACGGTGACATTGATTTGTACGCCGACGATCTCGAGCAAGATTTCGCACAGGTAAGTCTATTAATAATCTAAAATCCTCTCCTCTTTATCTTGCAAAAGTCTTATCATCAAATATACTTCAAATCTGAAATCTCAACTGGTGAATAACAAGCATAACACGATACTTCCTTCCGGCGTCATGGTGGTGATAACGATCGGGAATATAATTTAAGCTATCCAAAATATCGAATTATTTGTCGATATACCAATCGCTCAATAAATAAATTATCATTTTACTTCTTCTAAATCTTGAACAAGGACGAATTCGCTGGAGAAGGCGTCGACCTGTACGACGACGTAATAGCAGCACCCCCAGGTGGTAACGGCGGAGGGTCAGGTTCTGGTGGCGGAACAGGAGATGGCGATTCAACATCCCCTAACGAGGAGACTAACGGTAGTGCTCCATATCACCAACTTGGAAATAACATTCAACCAAACCAAATTGGAAGACGTCATCAACTTTACGTCGGAAACTTGACCTGGGTAAGATTTTTAGTTATAAAAAAAATGATTTTCCCACTTTTCTTCATCCATCATCGGTGTTTCGTTTGTTTGTTTTTTCATTTAAAATTTTTTTTTGTTTTTCTGAAATCAAACTCAAATTTACAAAACAATGATTTATATTTTATGTAATGTAATAAACAATTAAGAATTTTGCCCTTTTCGTGCCGAAAACATTAGATTGAATTAGATAGTAAAAATCATATAACGTGTTAGGAAATTGCACACTTTAGCTTTTTGAAGCAAATAAAGAATATTTAATGTATTTGATTATGATTTGTTTGGAAAATGTTACAACTAAGCGATTCGAGGAGATTTTTTCAGTGTTAATATTATTATGATGATAATAATAAAAGTATTGGATATTAGATATTAACTTATCGACTGATGTTATTTTCCAGTGGACGAGTGATCAGGATATAACTGATGCTGTACAAAGTATCGGTGTTCCTGATTTTGTCGAAGTGAAATTTTTTGAAAATCGTGCTAACGGACAGTCTAAAGGTTTCTGTGTCATATCACTCGGTTCTGAACAAAGTATGAGAATATGCATGGAAAGGCTTCCTAAGAAAGAACTGCATGGACAGAGTCCGGTTGTCACATTTCCAACAAAACAGGCACTTAATCAGGTAATTTATTATCGTTATAATAACGCATGTTCAAGTCCTGAAGGTTTATCAAAATATCCTGAAAATTATCTCTTATTTTTATTTGATTTTGCTATTCATCAAGATATTCACATTTTGTTTTAACTCGTAGCCATTATTCCATTTCATGTTTCACTACAAACCCAATAACTCTGTTTCTCAGTTCAGAGAAATGAAAAAGAAAAATATACCAAGTAATAATTAGCCTTTTAGTCCGAAAAAGATCCTGAATTTTCGTGTGTATATTTTGTTGAACACAATTTGACCGATTCGAAAACACACCATAATCAAGACGACAATTAGGGCCCAAACAGTTAGAGAATACGTATTATTTGCTTATGTGTACATGTATTTGCGTTTGGTAATACAAATATAATTGATGATTGATTTTATCACCACTGATCATTGTTGGTGAATAGATGTCTGTTATAGTTGTTGATGTGACTTCGATAAATTAAATTTAAGGTCTTTTAAGACTTATAAAACAACTTTTCTCTTCTCAGTTTGAGTCTCAATGTAAGACTCGACCAGCTCCAGCTCCTCAACAAAGTCAAAATCAACGTCCACACAATCCTCATCAACATCAAACCCCGTTACCTCCTCATCAACAACATCCTCAGCATTCTCCACACCCACAACATCAACAACATCCACAACAAAATCACGGTCCTAGAATGATGATGGGACCACCGCAAGGCGTTCGTAATCAACGCATGCCCTTACCTGGCATGGGACCTCCTGGACCTGGAGGGCCGCAACAAGGTCCGCCTAGAATGCATGGACCACCTATGGGCCCAGGTGGACCTCATCATCCTTTACCTGGTCATCCTAATCAAGGACCACCGCCGCCAGGCTATCAACAAGGTCCTTGGAACGGGCCTAGACCAAATGGACCACCTGGACCACCTAGAGGACCTGGAGGACCTGGAGGACCTCCGCAACAAGGACCACCAGGACCAGGACCTGGGCCACAACACAGGCCACCTGGAATGGTAAGTTATTCATATGTTCATCTATTTTTTGAATTCATAAGACTATTGGAACAGTAATGATATCGGCAGCTGAGAAAAAAAAGGTGTTGTTTCAGCTTTGCCGTGAAGAAGGTGATGCTTCAGCTTTGCTGTGAAACTGAAACAACGCCTTTTTCACGGTGAAGCTGAAACAACACCTTCTTCCGACGATATGATGATGTAATACTAGCTTACTTCTTTGATAAATTGAACAAATTATTTGTGAAAGCGTATCAAATATACAATAATATGGATCGACTTTACCTGTAATAAAAAGCAGTTTTCTTTGTTCTTCATACTTTTTACTGTTCACTCGAAATTATGAATGATTTTCTAACTTAGTTATTTTCTAATCACCCCACCAATCGTCTTTATCATATGTAAAATATTCTTTTTGTATTCCAGCAGTTCCATGGTGGACCACCTGGACCTCCTGGCCAAGGACCACCTCGTGGTCCACCTGGACATCCTGGTGGACCTCCGGGTGATCCAAGAGGAGCTCCGCCTCGCCCAGACTGGAATAGGCCTCCTGGTTAGTATTGATTTTATACAGAATTGCTTTCCTTGATACTTGTGGTTCTTTATTCAATCTTTCTGCTTACTAATTAAATTGTTTAATGTACTTAGGAATGCATCATGGGCCTCAGGGACCACCAGGCTTTCCTCAACATCAACATATGCAAGGTCCACAACCTGGTCAAGGTCCACCGCAGAGAGGACCTCCTCCAGGTTCGATGGGTGGTGAGAATTTAAACACGTTTCGTGATATAGCTCTGAGGGAAATATTACGTCTACTGTTGACACTAGTCATGATCAATGTTCAATCGACCATTCAAGAGCCTCCAAAACTGATATTTTTCTGTTTTCAATCTACTATAGATTATACATTCCATTAACAGTAAATATTCCCACAATGGTTAAGCTTCTTCTTTATATTTAAACTTTTCAGTTACCATACCAATGGCTTAGTCTCCAGTAAATTGCTACTTTTTTTTTTACATATAATGCCATCTTTTTTACCAAAATTCACACATTGCTATTGCCTGAAATGAATTAAAAAGTTGTACCTAATAAGGGGGGAAAAAAAATATGAATCAAAATTATTTATTCGATCTTGACAAACATAATCGTTCGATTCGAATAAGACTGCTAAAAAGTTTGCAGTTCTGTCTGCCTGACAAATTAATACTCAAATTGACTTTCATCTCTGCCCAAATCGCATTCACTAATCCAGAAATCAATTGCTTCGAAAATCTTTAAAAATCTCGAGGATTAAGATTATGACAATCGTGGGTCACCTGAATTCGTTAGAAATTGTCAGACTAAATCCCAAATTTTTACCTTAATATGAAAATTGATCAGCAACGTTACCAGGACCAGGTGGACCCCCGCCAGGACATGGTGGACCACCACAAGGCCCGCCGCAAGGTCCTCCTGGTGGACCGGCACCTCATGTCAATCCGGCATTCTTCCCTCAAGGACCTCCGCATCAACATCCTGGACAACATCCTGGTGGACCTCCGGGACCTCCTGGCCCTCCTCATGGACCACCTCATGGACCGCCACACGGACCTCCACATGGCCCGCCTCATGGTCCACCTCATAATCAACCGCATGGGCCACCACATGTACCTCCGCATCCTTATGGGCCACCTGCTGTACAGGTATGATTGATAAATGGAAATGATATTTTTTTTAACGTATATGTGTGTTTTTGCAATGTCACTACTCCCTGCTAAAAATCAGAGCTTGATCAATTAGATGTAATCTAGTAAAATTTAAAAGTCTGCTCAAGGAAGTATGGTAATGTTATTGTGAAAAAATTGATGGTCATCATCAAGAAGAAATATAAAAACTTAATCAAGTGACAGAATCTTGAAGATAGAAATAGTCATTGAAAATTATTAAACAGATTTTTCAAGTATACGCTACAAATTGTTACCAATTTTTTGTTTTTAATCCAATTTCAAAATGTCACGGCTCGCTTTACTTAGTGATAAAATCTAAATCTATTGAATAAATTTTTAAAAAAACGAAACACTGTTTCTTTTCATACTTCCTTAAGTTATGTTTGTTGAAGGAACTTGTGCATACCTTTTATTTACGATGATATTTATCGTAATTTTATATATGTTTTGTTTTTCAAACAATCACAGGTTCGTAAAAGTTTGAGTATTGATGATATTTTTATGATTACAGGGTGAAACGTTCTTTGGCTCCCCTGTAAGTCAAAATTTTCAAAAACTATGGTTTTCCTTGGTTTTACTAAACAAGAGTTGTTTTTTTTTTTTGCAGTTTTTAGACAGGCTATGACAAACCATGTGTGCATTTTCATTAATTTTTACACGAATGTGCACCGTGCATTTTCTTCTGCTTTTAGCAGGGTGTAGTGATGGTTTAAACAAATTTGGAAACAAATTACCTGATGTTTATTTCATTGAAATTCATTCCTACAAACATTATGTGGCTCGATGATGAAACATTTCCATCTATAGCGTGATTCAATTACTTTTTATTCCAGCCTCCGTACGGAGCTCCAGGTCCTGATCATAGGCCTGAAGGACCACCGCCTCTTACTGAGCAAGAATTTGAAGAAATTATGGGTCGTAATCGAACAGTATCCTCTTCGGCCATAGCTCGCGCAGTATCTGATGCAGCTGCAGGAGAATATGCCAGCGCTATTGAGACATTGGTCACAGCTATATCGCTCATAAAACAGTCAAAAGTTGCGGCCGACGATCGTTGCAAGATTTTAATCAGTTCACTCCAGGATACTTTGCGTGGAGTTGAGACAAAAAGCTATGGATCTGCACGCAGAGGTGATTCAAATTTGTTATTACTTCAGTCAATGTACTTTGTTTAATTCATTAATAGATGCTGTATACTGCTACGGTTATAAAAGCTTGATATTTTACATGTTTATTTCATTTCAGAACGTTCACGTTCTCGTGATAGAGAGAGGAGTCATAGAAGGCGAAGAGATCGTTCGAGGAGTCGCGATAGAGAATACAGGGAACGCAGCAGAGACCGGGACAGGGATAGGGATAGGGAACGTGATCGTGAAAGGGAACGTGATCGCGATCGCGATAGGGAACGTTATTACAGCGAACCCTATCCTAGAGAACGATCACGCAGCAGAGAGAGAGATCGTGAACGTGAACGGGAACGTGAATACAGAGAACGTAGCAGGGAGGAAAGGTGAGCTTCATTTTTCACTTTTTTGCATGACATTGCTTTAGATATTATACAATTTGAGAAGTAGAATACGTACTTCTATGTTATACAATCAAAAAATGTACAAAATCGCTTCAAAGTATGACGTTGATATTACTTGGAAACTTTATACACAAGTATGCCACATATTTTGCTGATACTTTTCACATAAGGCAAAACTGTTGAAAATTGTATGAAATCTTTACTTGTAATTAGCCGTTTTGGGTTCCTTTGTATTTATCAGCACTGTAAAGTATTATATAAATTGTACTTATTCCAAACTTACGATACATATACATTTTAGATTAGTGATATATTAGTACACATCGCACTCTAGTGTTATGGAGTAATGTCTGCAACTGTAATTCCGAAAACGTGAAATTGAAGTTTGATGTAATATTGTAAATTTGTAATTTATTGCTTATATTGTGATTAGTATTATTGTACGGAAAATAGTTCTATTTCCAATGCAGTAGAGCACAGAATATGTATTATGTAGAATGAAGATGAAACCTACGCCGTAATTTTGGAGTTTAGATTCAAGTTTTTACAGGTTAATAAGATTGATCTACTAATTAGTTATTATAACAAAAGTTGGCAAAGTCTTGATCATCTTTTACAAATTGATTTATTGACGAATATCTAAATAAATAATCATTTAATTTACCATGAAAGATATCAATAATTGTTTCATCTTCAGATCTCAAACTTCAGTTCATGGCAATATAATGTTTCTCTAACTCTTCTTTTATGCAATCCAAGTAGAATCTGCATTAGTAGTTGAAAATTTAAAGGCATGATATAGAAAACTACGTTTACATATTTTGTACATTTAACAATGATCAATAACTGTGATACCGGATATATTCTTCTAAAGTTTGGTTCTGCTTTTGGATTAGGACTTTGACTCACAATTTTTGGCACAGTAGATCTTCATTCAAACAATTTTATTACATTCCTCGATAAATTTTGATTGTTCACAATAAAATATTTTTTGGTTCTTGAAGATATATCAATAACAAGATAAATATATACACTAGATTTCACATTTCATAAAACTTTATCAAATTATCTCGGATATTACCGCAATAATTTGGGTAAACAAAGTTGAGAAAAATTGTTTGTGTATTCGATTTAGTAGATTTATCATTTTAAAAGCGGTAAGTTATGTAACAATATGTCAATTTTCTATTAGTACAACACGTCAGGCAGCCAGGCCCCGAGTTAAAGAAGAACCTCCGGAGGCGACTCCTGTACCGTCATCAAAGTCGTCTAGGTAATTTACTTTTTTACATTAAAGCGAATATGTTTTAGACCGATTCAGGGTTGTGATCGGGACTTTCATTGGTCAGTCTATCTATTTATGTTACATGCGAACGAGTCTAAACCGAATGCATCAATTATTTATGTAAGATGTCACAATATTGTTCTATATAATATTTATAATAATTAATTTTTATTAAAAAAACTAAATGAATACTTATTGGTAAATAAATGGATGAAAATTTGTTTGTCACTTAGCTTAGGTTCCCATTTGTAATGGTATTTCAAGTTAGGAAAAAAAAAATTGTAATATTTAAATACGCATATCATTGATAATTAATTAGTTTGTTCAGAGTCTATAGATCGTGGTAAAATCGTTATGCGTATATATAATATCAAAGTGAGACAATTGGCTGATATCTACTGCGTAGGTATTATGACGATCGCTACAGAGAACGTGAACGTGAAAGGGAACGTGAACGAGAAACAAGCAGAAGACCAGCTGAACGTGAACGAGAGCCTGAACGTGAACGTGAAAGAGAACGGGAACGGGATCGTCGTGACGAGAGAGGCGACTCTTCACATCGCTCAAGACATTGACTTGCCCAGTTACTGAAGTGCTGAAGCATCAGAATAACATTACCTACCACACTACATAGGTCATCGTCGTCTTGTTTGTCTTCTTATACAAGTTAAGCCCATCAACAGCATTGTCATGGATATAATTCCCTGTGCTCTCCATAGGATATTATGAAACGGTGTTAGCATAGAGCATAGTTCAATATAAACTACATGCAATTGAATTATAGAATTGTGGCAGATTGATAACTATCTTTCTACTTTTTTCTGTTTTTTTTTTTTTTTTTTTTTTTCATTATAGATAATAGGTAACGGAGCAAATGATGTTCATAGAATACACTCTCATGCTCGTTGGTTTTATAATGTAAACACATTCTATAGAGTTAACTAACATTTCCACATTTCAATGTTTCATACATATAAATATTGTATAACGATAGCGTAGTATATTATACATACACACACATATGTAAAAGCATCGTAGTTAAGAGGATTTTACTTCAGTTTAAATAAGCTGACGTTTAAAGTAGGTTAAAGAAAAAAAAAATTTGTTAGTTTCTAAAATAATGTTCATGTAATATGAGACTCTGTTTTGACTTTTGGTGTAATTAATAGTAACTAAGAACAGAAATATGACGAAGAAACGAATATGGATTGAATAATTGAAGATTCTTGAAAAAAAAAGCAAAATAATAATAATAAAAACAATAATAATAATTGGATTTTACAACGTATTCAAGAGGAATGAAGACACCTATGCAAAAATTCAACAATCATCTATCCTGCACAACGATGCCAAGATTGTATCTTAATATAATACAAATATTCGCTTTCAAAATATACATGTAAAACATGATTTTACTTTATTCATCTGTGCACACAATATCCTTAAATTGTTTATTTTCTTTCATAATGAAGGAATTACATTTAATGCAAATTGACTGATCAATCTATAAATGAATATTTTAGTCCCAATGTTCAATAAGCTATCGTCATTACTTAAGGGATTCAATAAATCCAGGTATAAGGTTTTAAATAAACCTAAATATGAATACATATAATGTTATCATCATTGTTTATTGTAATAGTGCATTCAACTGATATCCACATGGCGATATAATATGCATAAATTATTGTTATATACCCTGAGTTGGTATCATACTGCACAAATTTTCATCAAAGTTTTGATCGAAGTCTAACGTGTGCAAGTATTATAATATTGTTGAATAAGTTTATCTGATTTTTCTATAACAATAAAATTTTTAGAACGTTGATCAAAAAATTGAAGAAATAGCAGTACCACATGGTTGACAAAATCATTGAAAACAATTTTTAAACATGATTTCAGTTCAACTTTGCAGAAGTAAATTTCTTTTTTCTTTTAAATTCATAATGAAAATGAAGATTCATTTGTCGTTATTGGTTTTTATTTTTATTTTTCAATTACATGCAGATAAAGAATTATATAATGATACTACGTATGATGACAATTGTTTGCAAAATGAAATCTCAATATACCAAAAACAAAAAATCCCTAAGTAATGCATTACGATTAACCATTTTTAAACTAGTGATAAGGTAATCCTGTGAGAGATAATTTCGAAGAAATGAATTTTTCTTGTCCCACTCTGAAATCGATGATTGATGTGGTTTTTGTATAAAAGTCAGTCACTTCTTTTGATCTGACGAATTTTGGGTAGAGAGTATGTAGATAATAAAAATTCATTAACGCATCCAGTTTCAACTTACATTTCATTTGATAATTTACTCTCACAGGATTTTATCACATCTGTAATTTGTAGTTTATCCTTTAGAAATTCCATACACCTTAATCCTTATCTTTTATGTTTAATTTAAGTGTAAAATATCGATTGCATGGTAATCTCATGTTAACGTACATATCTGACAATGATATTGCTCATTCATAACAATGGTAGAAAGTTTTAACAATTTTTAAGCAATATTTACTGTCGGGTATTTTTATTACAAGACACTTGCTTACTTTAAAATAAATATTTATAATTCACAATATGTCCAGAAAACTTTTAAATTATTATTAAGTATTAAACAAAGAGGCAAGTGTCTTGGAAATATATTTTCAAAATTTCATGCATAGCAGTTGTGTTTCAATTTATCAGTTTAATAAGTCACTTGCTAAATATGCTTCAACAGTCAATTTATATTGGCAATACACATGCATGAGTAGACTCGAATTCTTATTATGGAAATACTACTATGGAAATGTGTTTATTTGATGCCGTAAACATAATATTTCAAAATTAATCGTGACCTAACGTAGAAGAAAGATATATTTTTTAATCGACCAGTCTTTCACATAAGTTTTTTTTAAATTGATAGGATTAATCATAGCTAAAGGTATATCGAAAAATAACGTAAACGTCTTAGAGATTTAAGAAATACCTACGTTTTCGTATATCAGCACACAAATTTTTTTGCTTGAAAGCGATACGCGAAATTGGAGCAGATTTAAGATCTGAAAAACAAATTATTAATTATACATAACTTTGGAATGATTGATATTTAATATGGAAGCGTGACAAATAGAAAGCAATATATACATCTGACTGTAATTAATTTTACATACGCATAGGTATATCTATTTATAAAAAAGGTTTCCGTTATGATAATCTAGTGGAATTTTTACCGCCTGATTTTACATTTAACACATACCACCGGAGGTATAATTCTCTCTTTTTATACTGGCAAAATTCAAATGAGAAGCTAATTCAATTGTTAACAAATCACGTGTTATCATCTAGGTTTTTCTCACTTGAATTCTACTATAATAACGTGCAGAATTCATAATTACATCGATTTTACTGCAATGCAATAATCTGTCGAAATTCCACCAGAACCTTTTCTATAACATATTTTTATACAAACTTACAACTGTTTGAAACTGTTAGTCCATATAAAACTAACGATCTCTATGCCAACATTACTTGTTAGTAGTTATTTGATTTTTTTTTTTTTTTTCATAATGAAAATATCATACAGAGAATAACTCAGTAATGACTAAAAATACAAAAAATTAATTGCATATCTGGCAAACTGTAATATTATTATGTCAGTAAACTGTACTGGCCAGATTAAAGTCGCTCTAAATTGTAGAAAGTAACAGTTGACTTTAAAAAGTACAAAGTGTGTTGCGAATTTCGAGTCATTGTCTGTGGAACCACGGCTGGGTTTTAATACTTGAGCCACCGTGCAATTTTCGAAATAACTATAACTCAAAGCACAAAGAACCACTATAATTTGATAAAATTCTTTGAAAAACAAAGACATTAGTACGACATTGCTCTGATTAATCAGAGTTTGAATGAATTAATCAATGATCATCTCAGTCCTTGAACATGGTCTTTGAAAATACTCTAAAAATATTTCTTGGCGATTATTTTACTTTTATAATTCATGGAGATTGTAATTTTATGTCTAGCCTAAGACGTTACAAGTAACAACTATTGGCAGAAGAAATGAGGGCTATACCTCAGAAGAAATTTTCAACAAAACTATATTCATATGTAGTTTATCTAAATGAATATTTTTATTTTATTTCTTTTCATTTGGTATTTAGTTGTGTTATAATTTATAATTAATTTATACATTAGTAGAATTTTTAATTTTATTACTTTATAATCATCTATTACCGTAATATGGATTAACTGATTATTCAAGTATTGCGCAAACTATGTCTTGGACATAATCGTGTGATTTACAGGGTAAGTGTTTATAATACACAGCTATATTTACACATATAGCAGTAATATACTATTATGGTAGACTGTAAACAATGTGAATTTATAATCGGCCGTAATTTAAAATACTAAAATTTACATGTTATTGTAAATTATTATTTTATTTGCAAGACTTGCAAAGATTTCGAAGGGAGAAATCAAATTGGTATATCTGACTCTCATGCGAATAATTTTGCTTCAATATTAAGCAGTTATTAGCATAATATTTGAAAGTACAAAAAATTATTGAAACTTTGAGAAAATCAAAAAAAAATCCAGTCAAGTAGAATTCAAAAGGATGATGTCCTCGCAACTATATTTTTTTATACATTTTCTGAAATATAAGCATTTAATATATTTTCAGTAACTAGAAAAGGGCAATGAATATTGTACACAATATAATGTAACTAATTGGGTATGCATGCAAAAGGATTTGAAATTTACACATCCTTTTGCTTGTTTGCCAAACCATATTCTGTTGCTCCGTACAGAATAATTAACAATAACATGTCATTGTTAATCGTATGTGACTGTTAATGCATAAATTATGCAGCTATTCAATGCTGCAAAATTCTGTTCTTACTGGGTCAATATTTAGCGTTATATGTAAACCATCAACACTATGCTTCAGTATGCATGTCCCGTTGCACGGATTCTCTAATATTTGAAAGCAATTCTATACTTTCAATGCTCAAAAGTCTCATTGAATAGCAAGTATCTACCTTCGAATTCATTGATGTCTTTCATGTTGTGGCCAAAGCACTTCGAAGTAACAGTATTCTGTGAATTAAATGCAACTTATAAAAGTATTCACCTAAACGAAAAGTAGTTGGCCAGTTTGTTGGCAGCGATGCACTTGGTTAGAAATAATTACAAAATCAAATGGAAAAGTAATCTTTTATTTGATAAGAAATAAGCTTATGCAATAGTTACGCATAAAACAAAAAAAAAAAACTAATTATTGATTTTAAATTGCGAATAGTTATTGTTTAATTACATTTGAAAAAAAGTATTAATAATGATAGAAACTGTGATCAATAGTACAATTCATAGAATCTTAGACCGAGATTCCCATGCTGAAGCCTGAGGACATAAATATATCATTTTGGTTGATATTCTCAGTATATAAAATGGAGTATTGTTGCTATACTACATATCTAAAGCTTGCATGTTGCTCAACTCAGTTTATCTAGTATTGTCTTCAGGCTTAATATTTTCAAAGTCATTAGACAAGTTCTATGACTAAGATGATGCTAAAATTCTGTTGCTTATTGTTGCTCTTTCTTTTAAATCATGATAATGAACTACTGGTATATGTGCTTATGATTTCTATTTTAATTGTATACAATACACAATTTATTGTTATTATAAAATATTTCTTTAAATATGAATTTAGACAGTGCTAAATAATTAGAGAAAGTTTAATATCAGATAATAATTTTTATTTTTAACTTCAGTTTTGAAAGGATTGAGCTACATTATAGCTGCCTAAATTTTTTCACTCAAAAAGTTTAATTTTATTATAACTTTTAAGCATTAGAGTACTATTTTATTTATTTGTAGATATAATACGAGCTATGAGGATTTAAAAAATGCTCTGATTATCGATCAAGCATAAAGAGCTTATAATATTTCAAATCCGTTTAATCTGTGATAGTAATCTTAAGGCTACTTCCGGATATAGTATTAAAGAATACTTAATGTCTTAGATACAGGGTAAAAATGGCAAGCATTTAATTTGTTCGTTATCAAATTTTTTAATTAATTTTTCAACATATTCGATCTGAAAGAACAGATGTATATATCTGTTACATCCAATATATTGTGCATGGTGTAAGGTGAGTGCGATTATAATAAGCTGATATACTAGAATTGAATATTGTAAAAAAATATCATCATCTATATTCCTGTGCCTGTACTAAGACCGAGTATCGTATATTTCTAGTTTATATACAGCAAAAACCCCAAAGTTGAATATATTCCTGTCATTCGTAGATCAAATTTACTTGCGTTGCACCATACTAAAAAAACAAAAAAAAAAAAAATGTGATAACTATAAAATCTCATTAGTTTGGATTTGACTTGTGCTTTTCAAATCTATTTTATTTTATAAAATCTGAAATAATATTGTCCATTGTCATTGTCTCAGACATTAATCACACTATTTAGAGCTTAAGATCAAATATTATTAACAAACTTGCGTCATTACACAATTTTCATGCATTTCTATTAGATTTAAAAGGTATTAACTTTATTAATTTAACAGATTTAGTAATCTCATTCATTATTTTAAACATTAGTTAAAATTTCTTTCGAGTTATTACACTTCGAAACAAACAATTGCGTACAATATAAAATTAGGATTCATTGTTCAATGTAATTTATTGAAATATTATCAGTACAATCGCTACCTAATGAAAAATACTATTTGTATATGCATATTCACAATTGTCAGAAAAAAAAATTTAAACCGTTTAATGGTTTTTAAAATAATTTCCTTTAATAAGCTATCTAAGATTGCGATTTCGTGTTTTAATTTACATATTTTTACGTCAACTTTAAAAATTTATTTATAAGAAAACTTGAAGAGCACTTTCTTTATTATATCAATCATAGTTTTTAACTTATCTATCTTTTATCAATGATCATATAGATTATTTTATTTTTACAAAACGCAATATCATGCTAATTTCGCATATATAATTTAAAAAAAAAATATTTAAGATTCACAAAAGGGAATACATTACAATTTTTGTCCTGCATTTTATGTTTGAATTATACTCTATCGATTTTGAATATTTTTCATGTAGCAAACTCTAGAGCTTATGTCCTTTCAAATCTGTTACCCTCTTTGAAATTGATGGGCTTTTGATCACCCGAATGAAGATGTAAGAACACGCGTAACATCTTCGATATTCTTTGCATTATTAGATCGAATTTTTATTCATAGGCATGAATTGTTTTATATGTATCGTTAATAAGAATCATGAATCAGTACTTGGCCATTAGAATGATCACTGAAGCCCTAAAAGAAAAAATGCCATGGTTTATCGACATTGAGACAAATACAATCATTTAGTTATTTTGATTACTAGATTTGAACTGATGACGTAAAAGAATTAAGTTGATAGTTGGATTCCCTTTTGTAAATCTAAGGTAAGGAGGACCTAAAACGAATCAATAATTTTTATTATTTTTATTTTTTTGCTACTATTCTGAAGTCTGAAAACAAAAGAAACTAAAACTGGCTGTGATAAAAAGTATTATTGTACAATTCATAATAAATATGTTTATTAAAAATGTTCAATATACATTATTAACACATATAAAATTGATTAGAAAAAAAAAAAAAAACAACTTCATCTTTCTAAGTTACTAACTGCAACGCGTTTACTCTCGTTCTCAACGTTTACAAACCAAATATTATTCACTAATAAATTATCATTATCATTCAGAAATATTTCTCTAGTTGCCTCGGCCGTTCAAACATCATTTTTACATACATTCCAATCTCTTGTATGTATGTATGTATGTATGTTAAATAATGATTAAAAAAAAAAAAAAAAACGAATTTATATATGAATAATAATTTATTTTTCATGTCATTTTCTTAAAGAGTTATTATGGATGCAAGTTACATTTGAGAATTTTTTTCTGTATTAAACAGTTAACGTGATACGAGTGACCACATGGAAACAATGATAGGCCATTATTGTCGAGAAGTACTGGTGTTTGTAGAGGCAGGGTACAGCAAGGGCATATCGAATTTACTGGCTCATAATGCATTCCCCAATGATGAGCTTGGGTTCCAAAAACATCCTTACTAATTGGTCTGTGTAGATCTTTTTCAAGAGTCTGTAGTAACTGATCTTGAACCTGTAAAAATTTTAATCAAACATGAGAATGATCAGAGGAAGCATTCTTACATGTCACTTGGGTATATTCGTTAGAAAACGCAATTTTTAGGCGAGGTAGGTGAAGATTCTATTTAATTTGATATGTTGTTCAAATCAAAGTAGAATGATTTTAAACTCATCAAGGAAAATAGTAACTTTTCCATAGGCATAATGTGTATGAGGAATATCAGTGCAGATTGAATATCTTGAATGCTTACCTTGGGGCAGCACAATGAACTATATCTGTCGCAAGGGGTTCGATTGAGTTTTTGATTGAATTCAACAGGCTGTGTAAGTCCGTGATTGTTCAAAATCTTTGTAAAAATGAGTGATTGGAACAGGCTGAAAATTTTTAAGAGTATTACACTTTATAATCTGAGTAATTTTTCTACCAAAGATTGGATTTTCCTGTACCTTTTATTGAGTGAGAGAGATGGTAGAAATGTTACTATTTTCGTTAAAAAATTAACAGCAATATCGGGTCCTTCTCTTTTCAATATTTCGTTAGCTACGTTGTTCCAATTTATTGATAAATCTTTCTGATTGTTGATTGATTTAATGGGACGATTACAAAGGAGACACTGTTTTAGTTTTAAATTACTCATTGCTTTCATTGCAAACTCCCATTGCTCTATACTCAATGGAAGCAGTATGAACGATAGGATAAGATCATCCCTTGTTTGTAGACATTGAGCAAATGTTATTTTGTCAAAAAAATCATCAAGATTTGCGTAGATGGTCACATAAATTCGCCACATGTAAGGCACTTTACTGCATAAAGTGATGCATGTATTTTTGCTATCGTTTGAATATCTTTGTAGAATCACTGTTCCTACATCGAGAAATTTTGGCTCTCTCATTTCTTGAACTGGGTGTGGGAACCCACATTCGCATACCGTTTGATCTATCGTATTGATTCTTAAAAAAGAATTCATCATTTGATTTAAAATAAATTTACTTTGAGTATTTTTTAATTGATCTTTACTTAATTTTGATAAAAATATATTTCTATAATACTGTTCAGCAGTTTCAATTGCTCTGAATACACTTGGCTTTTGATCTGTTAATTCTTCGTACGATCTCTTAACGCTATTTATCATTTCTTGCAGCGCCTGAATTATCGTGTCAATTTCATTATCAGACATTAAGTTATTTATACTATTAGCTAACGTGTAAATAATCTGTACATCATTTATCAAATGATTAATTTCATCCTTGGATGGATTCCCTTTCTCTTTCATTGAGATCGAGGTCTCAGAATCTAGGTTTCTCTTTTGTTCATTATCTTCATTGATATCATTTACATGAGATCTCACTCTGTCAAGAGATTCATTACTTTTTTGAACGTCTGAATTCCCTCCAATGAGATTCTGTATGTTCAACGTTTCTACGTCAGATTCATTTGCATCCGTAATTGATTCTTTTTCATTTCTAACATCTTTTTTGAGCATAATATTTTTCGGATTAACAACTACTATTCCTGAATCTAATTTTTCAGAGAACGAGTTTGAATTTTGTGTAGGAATAATATCAGAGATCTTTGAATCAGTCGATCTAAGTTCTAAACAATAGAAATCTTCACTATTTGTCATGAGGTAAATATGATTCTGAATTACATTTGCCATCGCGATATCTCTATACTCATTACACCATAAAATAACAGATGAATTTACAGGGTCAAGAATATATAAAGCACTTGAATTATATGTGAATAAATATTCGCTAGCAACTATATGAAGAGGTGAAAATTTCAGAGACTGAGGTAACCACTCGCTCTCATACGATTTTATACAAGACTGCTTTGATTCTCGCAGCTTTTGTACAACTGTTGGAGGAATTGCTAGAGCTTCTTTAAAATTATGGGTTTTAACAATTTTTCCATTCGGATTTGCCTCCCACAATCTAGAGCCAGGACGAGCGCAATAAATTCTTGGATATTGTTCATCGATATCATCAGCCGAGGTTTCTTCTAAATCAGAGTTACTAAAAGGTGAATGTTTTTGTATCATAGCTGAAGCAACTTCCTTTTTCTTCTTAACACAAGGCTTATAAAAACAGGCGCCAAATTCTCCCTGTCTAGTTCTTAATCCAACTTTTTCATACTGTCCTTCGATAGTGTCGCATATATAACAGTTTGATATAGTCGATATTAGAAGAAGGGGTGAAGAAAAATCCATTTGGACAATTCTATAATCTAAACCCATGATGGGACAGGCAGGATCCTGAAAAATTCCTCTTTTTACCTGTACAACAATTTGAAAACAAGTGTTAAATGTTGTAATGAAATTCATAATTTTCCTCTGAACTTTAGAAACCAACAATTGAAGATTGAAGAAGAATTTTAATCATTCTTACAGTAAAAATTGATAAACCCATTACGTGGATCGAACCATTTGCATCTCCAATGTATAGCTCGGAGCTATTATCATTCCAACACAAAGCTGTGATACATTCACCATTACGTTCGCCTTTCGATGATATTATAGCTTCTCTCACAGCAGGTTTAAACACAACAAGACAAACGTTCCCATCTGTCGTTGATAACGCTATCACCTTCTCGTCTGGTGATATTATAATGTGATTCACAGCTCCATTCTGTATGTTTTACAAATAAACAATGTGCGTTGAAATTTGAGTATCTTTTAATAAAAAAAAAAATAATAAAAAAAACTTTTAAAAACTATATCATTAATTAATTTGGTAAATTTGTCGAATGTTTATGATACTTATAAGTATATGAAAAGTGAAAATTTAATATTTACATATAATAAATACTTACAGAAAGTGGTATAAGCTGTTGGAATATGCAGGTATCTCTAGCGAATAGATAAATTCCTCCGCTTGTTGATCCTAGAGCAATGTACTTTTTTGAAACGTCGAAACAAGTATACTGTAAATAGATAGATACAGTATGTTAGATGAATTGTTTGAGAAAAATATTTTGGTATCTTGTTTCTGAAAGTTTTGATTATTGCGATGAAGTATAAGGTATTTACTATAGCTGATATGGATTTTATTATTATATTCTATTTTCATTTACATACTTTTATTCTTCGCTTATCCTTCACAGGCTTACGCAAGAGTGTGGTTATTTCTTTATATTCCGATAATATTAGATCGCTAGACTCGGTCGTGTCCCAAGTTACGTCTTGAGCCATTACTTTGGTTGAATTGTATTTGAATTATAATTGTCATTCGGAAGTTTGACAGTTCTTTAAAACTGTTTTTTGGGGACGATTGCCCAATCTTTTTTCTACAACAATAACAACACTTTGACAAATAACTTAGCACAATGCTTATAGGTGGCGGGATACTCGATAGTCACATTCTGCATTATCGACTTTGTTGGTAAAGAATGCACACCTCCACTTAGTTAGCCCCTCATTGGCTCGGAATTAAACAATTCTCTTTGCAATCGTTAGATGGTCGTTCGTTCGTGAATGATGGACATTCGGACGTTTAACGGTAATCCGTTGACTGGCTACATCCGATGACGGGATAAGCCTAAGGAGAAAGAAGAAGAGAGTAATCCGTTAATTAGAAAACAATTTTTTTTTATTATCCTAGGGATTTTTTTTAGATAGCCCCTCGATCGTATTACTTTTTTTTTGACGGTAATCGATTTAAAATCGTTTGTTGGTAGTTGATGGACCATTTTCACAAGGAAAATTTGGATATCTTCCCAATAATCGTATAAAGAGCAAGAAAAAATGCAATCTCGATATCTTCTTCTTTTTCCGAGGATTATTCCGTCATCTGAGCTAGCCTAATTCTTGTTCCGTGAGGGATTAGGGATAATGCCTTGTAGTTCAGAGACCCAGAATTTAAAAAAAATTTTCCTGGTATCAGGAGGTATAAGAAATGGTTACAAATTGTACATAAACTGACATAACGTTGACAATGAGAAATATTGTATTGATGCTACAACAATAAATTTTCAGATATACCTATAATTAATTACTTCGTTATTTTCCAGTCTCCCCTTCCTGCTACTCTTTATTTCAGGTATAACTAGGGTAAGTAAATTATAATAATCGTAAGAAAACACGGCGCAATTTTTCGATTTACAGGAATGTCAAATCGATAAATTAGGTGCGCCTAATGATACGCAATCTCAAGTCGATATGCCATGGAGGCATGCGGGTTGCATGTAATAAGGCGCCGGCTTTTTCCCTCCAAAAAGTTCAGCATACTTCCTCATGTCAGATGTTCTCCTGATACCAGGAGCAATTTTTCGACTTAAAATTTTGACAACTCTGAAAATTTTTTTACTCGGAGTTTTTGAAATTTTCAGCGGAAAATTGTTCCTGGTATCAGGAGAACATCTGACCCGAGGAGGTGTGCTGAAATTTTTGGCGGGAAAAATTGGGAGCATATGTCTAAGCAGGCATGCATTCGTATAGTTGTGTCTCTCTGCATCTCTCATTAGCTTACAAAATTTAGAGTTTTTGAAATTTTAAGTCGAAAAATTGCTCCTGGTATCAGGAGAACATCTGACCCGAGGAGGTGTGCTGAAATTTTTGGCGGGAAAAATCAGGAGCATGTGTCTAAGCAGGCATGCATTCGCATAGTTGTGTCTCTCTGCATCTCTCATTAGCTTACAAAATTTAGAGTTTTTGAAATTTTAAGTCGAAAAATTGCTCCTGGTATCAGGAGAACATCTGACCCGAGGAGGTGTGCTGAAATTTTTGGCGGGAAAAATTGGGAGCATATGTCTAAGCAGGCATGCATTCGTATAGTTGTGTCTCTCTGCATCTCTCATTAGCTTACAAAATTTAGAGTTTTTGAAATTTTAAGTCGAAAAATTGCTCCTGGTATCAGGAGAACATCTGACCCGAGGAGGTGTGCTGAAATTTTTGGCGGGAAAAATCAGGAGCATATGTCTAAGCAGGCATGCATTCGTATAGTTGTGTCTCTCTGCATCTCTCATTAGCTTACAAAATTTAGAGTTTTTGAAATTTTAAGTCGAAAAATTGCTCCTGGTATCAGGAGAACATCTGACCCGAGGAGGTGTGCTGAAATTTTTGGCGGGAAAAATCAGGAGCATGTGTCTAAGCAGGCATGCATTCGTATAGTTGTGTCTCTCTGCATCTCTCATTAGCTTACAAAATTTAGAGTTTTTGAAATTTTAAGTCGAAAAATTGCTCCTGGTATCAGGAGAACATCTGACCCGAGGAGGTGTGCTGAAATTTTTGGCGGGAAAAATTGGGAGCATATGTCTAAGCAGGCATGCATTCGTATAGTTGTGTCTCTCTGCATCTCTCATTAGCTTACAAAATTTAGAGTTTTTGAAATTTTAAGTCGAAAAATTGCTCCTGGTATCAGGAGAACATCTGACCCGAGGAGGTGTGCTGAAATTTTTGGCGGGAAAAATCAGGAGCATGTGTCTAAGCAGGCATGCATTCGTATAGTTGTGTCTCTCTGCATCTCTCATTAGCTTACAAAATTTAGAGTTTTTGAAATTTTAAGTCGAAAAATTGCTCCTGGTATCAGGAGAACATCTGACCCGAGGAGGTGTGCTGAAATTTTTGGCGGGAAAAATCAGGAGCATGTGTCTAAGCAGGCATGCATTCGTATAGTTGTGTCTCTCTGCATCTCTCATTAGCTTACAAAATTTAGAGTTTTTGAAATTTTAAGTCGAAAAATTGCTCCTGGTATCAGGAGAACATCTGACCCGAGGAGGTGTGCTGAAATTTTTGGCGGGAAAAATTGGGAGCATATGTCTAAGCAGGCATGCATTCGTATAGTTGTGTCTCTCTGCATCTCTCATTAGCTTACAAAATTTAGAGTTTTTGAAATTTTAAGTCGAAAAATTGCTCTTGGTATCAGGAGAACATCTGAACCGAGGAGGTATGCTAAAATTTTCGGCGGGAAAAAATTTTCCGTTACAGGCATGCAATTGTACAGACGTATACGTATTTATTGCAAGGACTGGGGACAGTTTGAAATAAGGAAACTTGTAATTGTTTCTGAAAAATAAATATGTACCCATCGCAATTGATAGAATTTCTTTATTTGCTTCTTGACATACAAGTTATCTTGATATATCTGTAAACTACATTTTTACTACAATAATATACCAGATACAACTAATTTTTCAAATACCAAGTTCAATATGCACTCGTTCGATGAAATGTGAACTTCAATCCGTACCGGACAAATATGTTCGGACTCTGGATTAAAGTCAATTCATCTGTAACAGAAGAACGAGTGTTATAATATCAATATCTGAAGTATTTATATTGAATTCGTTAACGCAACCCCCATGCGTACTCTTCAACGCCGCGAGGGCCACTGACCCCGTGACAGCTGGTGCCGCTATTCAAGTTCAAGGTCGTTGTTCTCCCCACCAACAGGGTTTGAAACGAGTGAATTAATTGATGAATTAAATGGTGTCGCCATCTCGCGGTAGCGGTCGAAATAACGAACTACTTTTGCCGATAAGAGCGGTATCCGGCGTAACTGTTACACCATCACATATGTTGTAGCTGCAATATAATTCTCTGACGTCAGACGCGTGGTGCTACACTCAACGCTGCACGCTGCAACGCTGATGAACGACTGGCAGCTAACACACTCTCGAACCCCGCTTCCCCGTATCGTTAGATCGATAGAAATACTCCGGAAACAGAGAGGTTGTCGAATATAGAAAATAGGAATAATCTTTGTATAGAATAAACGAATTAAAAAAATATATGTATTTCCCCGTCCTTTACTGCAATCCTGATGAGATTCATTGTCGCTTAAATGGGATGAACCGAACTTTCCTTCTTCCTGAAGCCAAACACCCGAAGCTTTTATTATCCTGTTAATAGCTTAGAATCGAATTGCTGCAAATATCCGATAGTCAACGAATTGAAAATCTTAATTATACCGACTGACTGACGGCAAACATACCAAAGGCACGACTACCGAGTTATTTTGCAAAATACAACTATACAACTATATAATTTTCGATCAAATGCAATTCTGCTCATTCTGGACCATAGAGCTATACTTGTATGGCATTCTTGTGATCTCTAACTTGAGATTGCATATTATAAAGCGTACCCATGTTTGCGGCAAACGTAGTTCGTCAATGTGAACCCGAAGTGCGGGTATCATTTGGCACTCTGTTAACATTATGAGTTAGGCAAGTAGGAGGACTGACCTTGACCTTAGATAAAGACACCTGCTGTGGGGTCACTGGTCCTCGTGTCGTCAAAGAATTTGCCTGGAAACAGCATCAACGGAATACGTCTTTGACACGTACGCATCTCGATAAAAATACTCCGAGCAGAAAGAAAAGGATTCTTCTTGCCTATAATTATCGAGAAATATATTGAATGATGACACGTACTGATTTGGCAGTTGTTTATTCTATTCTGACAATCTCGTTCGTTTCATATTGGCAATCGTTAGTTCCGTCGTTCGACGAACAGCTCCCAGAATGAGATGGACAACTTTCTTCAGCATCTTGATACTGTACCTCCACTTTGCAGTCTTTGGCAACCAGGTTAATCTTCTTCTTAGGTTTGTTTCAGAGATGTCTGTGTTCCAGTTCCCACCTCTCGTAGTTATACCTATATCATCGTCCAAGTCCGTATTTCCGGATTTTTTTGTGTCTAGGTCGACATCGTCTCGAAAGTCCGAATCGAAAGACATGGACAACGAGAAAGACGGCGAAAGCTATACCTGCAAATATCCTATTAAAAAACTCGCGGACACTGCACAGCTTGCATTCTTGTACCAACCCTGGCTTATTCATATAATATAAGCTCTTAATTAGTCGACTTAGACCTTCTGTAACACGGAAACCGCCAATCCCTCAAATTTTTAGAAGTCTTAGATTTTCATAAAAAAATCCACCTTGACAATATGGCTGGGCCACACTGAATTTCCCTGTATATCGACAATATTGATGTATCTAATATCATTATGTAATTAATATTCATTCTGTTCATTATCTATTTTTTTTCATGAATAAATTGTAAAAAATTTAATCGAAGAGGTGATTCTCCGGCTATGTGCGTTTAAATTGCCACGTGGGCAGCTGATTGACACCGTATTACTGTACCTTGTACCACAATGCACACACATATGCTTATATGTAAGTATACGTTGCACAAACACAACAACCACTGTTTGAGAATGTTTTACTGGAGGTGGAAGGCATTCCAATTGGGAGAAGAGAGAAACGTGATTCTTGGCTGTGCGCAACCGTGCTACTTCTGTATATCCTCGAGTGGGAGACCAACAGCAAAGCGGCCAAGACCGTGATCGTAGAAATGCATACAGTGCCTGCCAGATCGCAGTGTCAGCTTCAGTCCTCGTGTTTTTCATTATTATTACCTCCTTTCTATAACATAGTTATTTATCCAACGAATGCAGTGGAATCGTGGAAATTAGGTAAATTTCATTGTAACACTGAACGAATCTATATTATTGGCAATACTAATCACGCATGACATCACATACATTTTTTAGTATTTGATTTTAAATTTATTCATACGCTTTGCGACTCTTGCTGTACGCACAGAATTTTAATCGTTTGATCACGACAACTAATAGCGATGTGGACAGTTTGCTAATTATTCAAAAATTTATTCAACTTTTCACCACCATGTCATATTTTTTTATTTATTAAAGAGACTTACAAATCATGTTCCTAATTTTTTTAAATACCTCTCAATTATTAAAATTATCCCATACAATGATCGATAGCCATACGATTTTAAATAATCTTCACACCTACAGCCAAACGCTTATTTAAAGTGAAAGTAGTGCAACTAGCCCCGCCAACAGCGCGTAAATCGACGTAACCCATGGCACAAATAAAGTTTTCAACTCTGACAATTTTTTCCAAGCTTTACCTATTCCTTATCATATTCTGCATATCTATGTGTTCATAGTGCCCATGCTGACTCTGATTTGTACATTGAAATTTGCTGTAAAAATGATGATAAATCAACAAAAATTTGAAGTGTGAGATCATAGTGTAGGATCTTTGAGTAATAATTGACTTTGTACAAAAATAAATTCTTTCAAAATTCAACATTATACGTTCGGTAATAATCAATTATCACACACTTCACGAGTTTCCACAATATCCATCGTTAAATGATGCACAACTGATGACGTAACGGTGCGAGGGATACTTTCACTCTATCCGAAAATACAATTTTCTCTCGTAAACGTGACCTTCCTTAATATTTTTGGTCAAATACATTGAGCAATTATCAATTACGTTGGTTCCACAACTCTGCAAATTCTTAATACATTCAATTATGTGAACAGTTCTTACCGGTCTACTGTAGCGTTCGGTATGGGAAGATTGTTCAAGTGGAAATCGGTGCAAGTCATCCGGACATGGTGCACTGATGTACCAAGCCTAACTAAGACTGCCACTACAGGGTCGTCAGATTGTGTCGATGGTCTACCTTATGAAACAATACCAGGACCAAAGCCATTGCCAATACTTGGGAACACTTGGAGATTACTGCCGATCATTGGCCAGTACAAAGTATCAGACGTAGCAAGAATCTCCGAACTATTCTACGAGCATTATGGAAAAATCGTTAGACTTACTGGCCTCATAGGACGACCCGATCTTCTCTTCGTATACGACGCTGATGAAATAGAAAAAGTTTATCGTCACGAAGGTCCGACACCATTCAGACCCTCGATGCCATGTCTCGTTCATTACAAGGGAACCGTACGCAAGGATTTTTTTGGCGATTTACCAGGAGTCGTTGGCGTGTAAGAATTTTTTTTTAAACAGTTTTTATTTTTCTTAACTTGACGCGTAAATTCGATGGCAGGCTATCGCGTTAGTCCTAATAGTTTTAGACGGTTATAGGTCAGCCGGCAGAAAAAGTATAGTAATTATAATGTAGAAATCGAATATGAAACGAACGATGATATGTAAGACACGAGGTTTTGTTGTATTTAAGACAACATTTTACTCGTTGATATATAATTCTATTGATTATTTCAGGCACGGTGAACCTTGGAGAGAATTTCGTACACGGGTTCAAAAGCCAGTTTTACAGCCTGTTACGGTGAGAAAATACATTCAACCGATTGGCGTAGTAACCGATGACTTTATTGAAAGGTATAGACATAACTTGTTTCGAAATTATCAAAATAGCAAGCAAATGAACAAATACAACAACTACTACGTAAACATTTCAGAATGGAAGAAATCAAGAGAGATGATGGAGAGTTACCCGCAGATTTCGACAATGAAATACACAAATGGGCCTTAGAGTGTAGGTACACGATTAGAAACCTAAAACCCTTATGGCTAACCACCTTTTTTTCATAAGAAATACTCACATTTTTTCAATCTTCTTACTACCTGTGGAAAGTCCTTACGAATGTACAATTTTTTCTGTAATCTATTGCACAGGCATCGGAAGAGTGGCCCTTGACGTAAGGCTGGGATGTCTTGGGGCCAATTTAGCCCCTGATTCAGAGCCCCAAAAAATAATTGACGCAGCTAAATACGCCCTTAGGAACGTTGCAGTGCTTGAATTGAAGGCACCGTTCTGGAGGTATATTCCGACTCCATTATGGACCCGTTACGTTCGTAATATGGACTACTTCATTAAGTAAGTCGCTTTACAAAAGCTTGAAAAAATCTTGTTTCTGTCTCAAATTGACTACAGCTCTTTATCCGATATTAGAATATGCATGAAGCACATTGACGAAGCTATGGAAAGACTAAAGACTAAGAAGGCTGTTGACGAAACTGACTTATCGTTAGTAGAAAGAATCCTGGCGAAAGAAACTGATCCTAAAATGGCATACATCCTTGCCTTGGATCTCATTCTTGTCGGCATTGATACCGTAAGTGTTCTTTATCAATATTTAAACTTGATGTAATAAAATTAGGTAAGCGTCGTTCTGTTTTTACAGATATATGAATTTTTTCGTCTTTCTTCAGCAAAAATGTTTGATGCTTTTCAGATTTCGATGGCAGTTTGCTCGATTCTTTATCAACTAGCAACCAGACCTGAAGAGCAGGAAAAAATGCACCAAGAACTATTAAAGATATTGCCGGATCCTACAGTGCCAATTACCACGCAACATCTTGATCAGGCTGTTTATATGAAGGCGTTTATCCGCGAAGTTTTTCGGTAGGTTTAAGAAAAAAAAAAATTTAGAAATTCCATAAAATCTCCATCGAAAATTTGTTTCTAAGCACCGTCGTTCTCGTTTCAGAGTTTATTCAACGGTTATTGGAAACGGAAGAACACTTCAAAACGACACTGTGATCTGCGGTTACAAGGTGCCGAAAGGGGTGAGCCGTCTTATAACATCCAATATCCTAAATCGATTAAAAATCAACAAGAATTAAAAAAAGTGAAACAATCTTTATCTTACAATTAGGTGCAAGTTGTTTTTCCCACACTTGTTACCGGCAACATGGAGGAACATGTGGCTGATGCGAAAACTTTCAAGCCTGAAAGATGGCTGAAAGAATCTGTCGATGAAAAGCTGCATCCCTTCGCATCGCTTCCTTACGGTTATGGGGCTCGAATGTGTCTTGGAAGAAGATTCGCTGACCTAGAAATGCAGGTTCTGCTAACAAAGGTATTCATCTCGTATTTTAAAGATTTTTTCGATTGTAGATACAGCGATATAATATTAACGATTTAAGATAATTGAATATAATATGTGACGATTTTTCTTTTACTTCAGCTTATTCGCTCCTATAAATTGGAGTATCATCACGAGCCTTTGAAGTACAAAGTAACTTTCATGTACGCACCTGATGGTGAGCTGAAGTTCAAAATGCTGAAGAGATAAATTCGAGGGATGAAAAGGATTGAAATTTTCCTTTCCAAAGTGAATAATCACAGGAGTACTTGAATTCCTCATCGTGGTTCCGCGTAGTGAACCGATTAATTACATGTAAGATGACACGTGTAATTCATGTTTCATATTTAATTTGTACATACATAGATATATGATGTAAATAACGAGATGGCAGTAATATTATAAATCCTAAACCGTCCAGCAGTAAATACTCGTTACAACTAAGGTAATCGTGTTTGACTTCCAACCTCACCATTTACTTAATGATAATTAAGGTAACTATCAAATATTTGATATTAACAAATCAAATAGTGAAATTTTCTATGATTGTGAGTATAATATATTTACTATAGGTATATAGGTACCTATATATCTGTCCTGAGATAGTTTAAACTCACACCCAATGTCTCTGGTCCGGGGTGGCAATATTCAAAAATTGATTAGTCAGTCCCATATGGTTCAAGATTTTGAATGACAAGGAATTTTTTAATTCCTTACTTACTTCCTTCTTTTTAGAATCAAGATTGACATCAATTTCAAATGTTATTCACATAGGTGGGTGAAACCGAGTGATACATCTTAAAATCATGAAAACACAGATGAATTTTTCTTGGGCTGAATATTTGAAACAAAAACTAGCATAAAATCGTAAGATTATAAATTAATTTAATTATCTATCGATCATTTTAATTTTAAGAGGACCTTTAGGCGTATACATCGGATCAATGTGATAGTCTAATTTTTCGTGATGGTACTCGAGTTTAAATGATTGCACGATCTGAAAAAAGAAAAAAAAAAAAAAAAATACAACAGCGATTTAGAATACAGATGATAAATTTTTTTAACCGAAGGAATAAAAAAATACAAAAAATTTGTTTGCTCTAACCTTTGCAAGAACAATATTCATTTCCAACTCAGCGAATCTACGTCCCAAACACATCCGGCGTCCGTAGCCAAATGGCAACGAAGCAAAGGCATGTTTTACTCCCGAGTTTATATCACTTCCGGTAATCCATCGTTCTGGTATGAATTCGTCGCTGTTCGGAAAGTATCGGTTCTGGTTACTGATCACGTAATGCTGAAATACTACTTGCACCTGAAAATATACCAATTATGTAACTGTTATACCTACGCCTCAGGAATTCAATTTTACATTCATTGATCAGTAATTGGAAGCCCGGGGTCATACTATTAAATATAATAATACGACCAATTATCGTAGTACCAATGATCGTCAAGCAATCAAATTGAAATACTAAATAATTATTTGTAAGCTAGGTTAAATTGACTAAGTAATCAGATTTTCTATTTAGAAAAAAATACAGAACTGAATAGTATAATCTGTGAGACTTGGAGCTTCGGTGTTCAATATTATTTGATCTATATTATTACAAGTTAATTTACATCCGAACACGATTTATTTTGAGTAATTGAGTAAATTGAATGTGCGAAAATCGGATAAATTAACCTTGAGATTATTAAGGTATTGAATTATCGTACCACCTCAAATAGATGTTGTTATTAATTCTGATAATTAACAACATTAAACGATTATGTACTTTGCTACTTACACCTTCTGGTATTTGGTAGCCTCCGATTACCGTGTCTTTCGTCATGCATCGTCCGTTTCCGATGACTACCGGATACATTCTGTAATACAAAACAACCTGCACTATGAACAAACTCGACTCTAAAGGATTAAGCTTTCTCACCTCAGGGTTTCTTTTATACATGCTTTTAAGTATTTCAAATCCTCTAAACTTCTAGCGTCGATTAACGATCCAGCCGGAGGCAACACCTTGGATACTTCTTCGTAAAGATGGGCTTGCTTTTCCGGATGTAAAGCGAGCTGATAAAGAACTGATGCTACGGCGTTTGACGTCTGTAAAAAACGATTGAAAAATGTAACGATCATGCCCGAAAAGGGGATATCGGAATGGGATTTTACGACTATTGATTTGAACTCACAGTATCTATACCGACGAGAAACAAATCCAGAGCTAATATAGTAGCCATTTTAGCCCCCGTGTCCAAGGCGAGCAACCTCTCCAAAAGAGATGGTTCCTTGTTTTTGTTGCCCAGGATTTCTTTCGTCCTTACTTTGGCAAGTGCTGCGTTGGTGTGCTTTGAGGTGACTCTATTAATTGCAGAAGATTATGTCAGAAGTATTGGGATCAGTTTCGTTTCGTTTTTAGCGAATAAAAAGAACGAAAGCAATGATAAAAAGAGAAGCAATCTTTAAATTGATTACGGATCGGATATACAAAATGTATAGATATTGAAATTTTTTTCATACTCCACTATTGTGTCCAATGCGTTTACATATTTCTGCCACGTCGGTGTGTTGAACAATTTCCAAAATGGAACTTTTAGTTCAAGGACACCAACATTTTTGAAAAAAATATTCACTGCATCGATTAACTGCTGCGTCTCAAGGGGTGCGTCGTCGTCGAGGCACCCCAATCTTACATCTAGAGCCACTCGAGCTATTGCTGCAAAGTGAAATTAATGAACTATTCATTGTTCTAATCTCGTTGGTAGTTCATAAATAAAAATTCTATAAATTTGTTTATTCATATTTTAGGAAATTATGCTCACATTCTAAGGACCATTTATGAATTTCGTTGAGAAAATGATCGGGACTTTCTCCTTCCTCGTTGCGTACTTTTTTTATTCTGAAACAGGATAACGTATAAAGGATGTCAAAGTAATTTGATTCAAAATGATTGCTCATTGTAGGTCAAACCTTTTAAGGAAAGCCTCGCTCGCTTCCTGGACAGCACCGACGTACAACTTTGCAGTTCGTGGCTGCAACATCACCTGCTGCACTTTGCTGCGAAAATTATACCAGCTCTCACCATGCCTGTAATTTAGCGGAAATAATAAAAGTGCATCGAGAATCAGGGAGCAAATTGATTCACGAAGAATTTAGGTTTCGAATCGTGATTAAAATTAAGACTTTCATATTAAATTTTTTTCGACATTTTTTCAACTCTCACATACAATTTGCAATAAATTAAAGATACATACACGATTAAACGACATTTAAACCGTTAAAAAATTCACGTATAACCAAGTACATATGCGTACGTAATATTATAACTGACTTTCGAATACCAACATGCAATCAGTAAATGATACGTCTACAAATTGAGTCGAGACTTTCTATTCTTCGCGGTGATGATTTTAGTGGAATTAGATATACCGCGGGTAATTTTATTTATTTTTTATTTTTATTTTTTATAAATAGAATATAATCTCAAGGAAATATAGTCTTCCATTTCCTGAACTCTGCATGTATCTTCATAAAATATATTCTGCACACTCTCCGCAAGTAGAGTTATGAAATATGACTGTCTTATATTTCTTTTATTTGTACAGATCGAATAATCTTGCACTTTCATAACTGAATAATAATAGCTACAGCATACTATGATACTGTAATAATGATACGAAAGTAAAAATAGTCCTAGATTTTTTCTCCCCTGCAGTTGGGTGTATTTAACATTGACGAAAATAATCATAAACCAATTATTCCACAATAAATAAACCTGCAATGTATTTCCTTGCGTATTCGATGCATATAGCTATGCATAAATTCTTGGAGATATTCAACGACCCATTCGGAAAACTAGAACAAGAGATGATGAGGAAGGTAGGGAAATAAAGCTGCAATTATTTTGATTGTGATCGTTGTGCAATTATTAGTCACGGTTGAGAGTGCAGAATAAATTATGTTCGCGAAGCGGAAAGTGGTCTGCCTTCGCAATGAAAATATGTCCTGATAAAATGTCATTAGAGAAATTTTTACACATATATGAAGTCTCACACTGCAATGACTCCAGCGTCTTTCCCGAAGAAGTCCTTGCGCAGTACGTGTTTATAGTAATTTAAAGAAGGCATTGACGGTCGATGAGGCATTTTTTCTTCCTGACGAAAAACTCGTTCGATTTCGTCAGCGTCGTATACGAAAACCATATCTGGTCTTCCCAGAAGACCCCCGATTTTAACAACATCACCATATTTTTTGTAGAGACGTTTAGAAACTTTGTCTACTTCCTCGATTTTGAAATCGCCTGAAATTAAAACGGGACTACAAACTAAGACGTTGAGCGTTTTCTGAGGTGAATAATATAAATAATATTAAAAATTCTACACGTTAGGTAAACTATTATATCTTTTTGTCGGATGTGACATGTGTGAATTACGTAAGTGCTGAGTAAAACGAAACGTTCAAACACACGTGCGAATACTATTAAGAAAATATCTACAATTTCTGTTTGCCGACATTCAAATATGCGTAATTATAATAGTTTCACGTTCTGCGCTGTCACCTCAGCTTGCAGAATTGTTCAACGCGGTTTCTCAGCTTGTATAGATCTCGCGTATTCCGTTCATCCTCGTTCAATACTCTTTTTGTCAAATGGCAATTGTCCAAACGCATGTGAAATTATCCTTACAACATATTCTTTTCCATTTTATCTGTCAAACTTGAGATTTTTTAATTTTTTAATTGATGCTCCGCATGATTTTTTCTAAAGAGACCATTTATAATTAAAAACTACTTTCTATTTCAGCTATCCGGCTCATCTCACTCATTTGTGTTTCCTCAAACGTTCCACAATTGCAGATAGATACAGAATCCACTTTAAGTCTCAAATCAATTTTTCAATTGCTTAAACGAGCAATAAAAAATTCGTAACTATACGTAAAGGGACTAATGAAATGCGACAGACATTGCACCTTCCTGAATCAAGTTCTGGAAGTGACTTTCACTCGGAACATTAACTGTTGTTACTTCGTTACTTTTTTGATGATCTTATCCCTTGCCAACGTTGCGAAGTAGGGCATTATATTTGGTATATAATTAACCAAGATGCTGCAGCTTTCCACAATTACCAACGTTTTTGACTAACTTATATCCATGATACGTTAATATATCGAATATTTCTCACCAATGTAAGGTAGGAATCTCCAGGTGTTTCCGAGAAAAGGCACCGGCCTTGGTCCGGGAATTTCTGTGTAGGGTTTCGCCTGGGTCCACTCAAAGTCCAAAGGAATACCGGATTTGTCTAAAGGTTTTATCACACCCGGACAAGCTTGCGTAGAGCAGTTTGCCCCGATTTTTGGCAACCAATATAATCTGACGTGTCTCAAATGGGCCATTTTAATTTTCTCTCCAGAATATTGTCAGCCTAGAATATGTACTGCATTTAGGTATATAAATAATATGGCATATGAATCCTAAAGCAAAAACTACGCATTAAATACGCGAGATAATAGTCATGCGCGTTTCATCATACTCGCGCTCTTTTTGCTAGCGGAATTTATCACGATGATTCAATGTAATAGAAGCGGTATGTACTATATTCTCTATTTTGTACATTCAATAAACCGGTCCTACGGTTTCCTGCTCTTCGTTTTGCGGATGATACTGTCACACTGTATATGGCAAAACTTAATGTCTGGATTATATCAGCAGTGTGATTACGATAAAGTAAACGTTGTGAGAGCTATTTGAGGATTGAAAATTTCAAATGATTCTACACTTGCGAAATTTGATCTATGAAAGATTAGAAAATAACTGGACCGAATTTGGACTGGTGACCCACTAGCAGGCAAGTGTATGTATTCTCTAGCAACTCATTTCTCTAGCAACCCACGCTCTCATAAAATTATCGTACCTATTCTAACACGTATGAATTTATGCAGCCTAAAAAAATGCGATGTGACGAAGGTATAGAAAAATCTTATAAGTATGTGTATATACGTACCAAAATTTTGCAACTAGGCTCAGATCTTTATCTCCAAAACGGCGCTGTCATTAATATTAAAAAATAAAAATAAAAATATGAAAAAAAACTGCACTGTAACAACTCACGTGGAAATACACTGGAAATTAATTCTCTTACATTTTTATTGTTTAAAAATCATGCCGTTCAAGTGAACCAGAAAAAAAGTTTAACAAAATAAAAATGACACGCACTGTTGTAAACGCGTTCGTGTTTTCATTCGAAACAGAGACGAGACGTGAAATACTGTATTAAGCTGGAGTTATGCTTCGCAGTTTTACCTGTCCCTCTGTGACAGCCAAGCAAGACACATGGAAAGAGCGATAAAAGTAGAGAAGGGGTTTCGGATCCCACATCCGTATCCCTGTTTAAAAAGTCGGACAAGAAGAATCTCATAGATTCGGAACCAAAATCTGGATTTAACAGACCCAATTTACGTATTTCCGGCATTTTTAACAAAAATTTGTGATCGGATGGAAAATTATTGTAGAAATCTAAGAATCTTTTTTTATATAAATAAAAAAGATTTGATTTATACTTATTCCAAAAGAAATTTAATAAATATCGAATATGAACTTGCACGAGAATTTTTATTAATCGGATTTTTTCGCGATAGAATTATGTATGTACGAAATGATGAAAAGATATGAATTGAAAACTCTAAAAAAAAGAAGTATAGACCCCACTGACGATATTTACGGGGAATTCACATACTTCACCACAATATAATATTCTTGATATCCCTGGTCGTGGATATTGCGTTACGTTACACCTTCTTAGTCATGTATTTCTCACGAATAGAATGCTCCAATTCCTAGGATAAAAATTACATTATTTTCTATATCACACTGTTATGTGGTATAAAGTTGTGATACAAAGTGGAAAAAAAAAATAATAATAAAGAAGACTGTAAATTATTATTAATTAATTTCCATTGTTACGTTATTGTAAAATCGTTGTATAGTATAACAACATCGTAAGCCACCCAACCTGCAGCAATAGCAGCAGCCCACGCCGTAGTCACAGAAACTAGTTCTGAAATTTTTGCGACTTATCTTTATACTTTGGTCGATCTTTGCTGCTCAACACTGCTACAGTATTATTCAAGTGTTGGCCTTCGTCTGAACGCAATGTCGATAGAGACAATCAGTTAACAGTTTCTGTACGTTAAAAATTTATAAGTATATCGCCAGTGGTAAATAAATTATAGCATTTCAAACTTTTCTGTTCGTCCCTTTCTACTTCCATAGTAAGTTTATACTTTTATTTTTGTTCATCCCGCGTCCATACCGGTAAGTCAAGTTATAATCTTATTTTTTACATTCTCTCGCATATAATTGACCATTGACATTTGAAACCGGTGATCCTTGACCGTGAACATATCACACCGCTGTGTTTTAGTTTTACGCGGGTTTTTTGAGCTCGCAAAAAATACCGTATCTATGCTACTGCACCATTTGCACGGAAGTCAAATAGCCTTTCAAAAATCACCCATATATACCACGTAGATATATGGATATACAGGTAGATGGCAGCTTCTCATTTTATCTGACCTTCTCCCACAAGGCGAGCTGATATTTTTGTTCTTTTTTCATTTTTTAACGAGTCTCCCATTGTCGTCCAATCAGATTCTAGACCCACATTCGCAATAAATTTTATGATTTCATATTTCCAAGCCCCGAGGCTAGTTTTAATCCGAAATATCTTTTTCGGTTATCACACTACTGTTCTAACTTTCATAACCAGTTACAACGAAACTTTGGATCCGGGTCGCTAGTGAATTTTGAACAGTACAACGACACGTTCATTGTAACTTGTCGTGTGTTACGTAGATGTAGCCATTATTTTCAAGATATGGTGCATTTTGAATTTTTGATTAATCACTTTTTTTACCTTTCAATATCAATCTGCTATGCACTGCTCTGTCAATAATTTAATCCAGACTCCGCGAATTAGTTCTCTTGATTTTCGATTCATCTACCTATAGATGAAAAAAAAAAAAAAAAATTGAGCAGGATGTTGCAAGCTGTTCAAGGTTTTTATTTTTACGACTTTTTTTTGACACACATTGCAACAGTCGAATCGATCGAGGCGAATGTAATAAAGTGATTGCTTATAAAACGGGTCGCATAATGCTATCCCAATCCATCTGCAACAAATCAAAATCCAGTTTTGCAACGCTCACAAATCTCAGTTTCGTAAATAGGTAGTTACGTATGAATTTTCAGTGACAAAATACATTAATATAATTAGAATACTGACAATTTGATTAATACAATTAGATGTCTCAAACATTTCTATAAATCGGCGATAATCATTATTCAGTACTTAATGAAAAGTTCGACAATATCAGGCATTCATACCAAATCCCGCACGTCTGCTTGCGGGTAAAATAGTTCCTAACAGTGTAGCGGGACAGCGCTACCTCCTATACCAAATTATGGCACCAGGTTACAGATTTGAACTGCAAGTTGCATATAACAAGGCGCTATTTTGAAAAATAAATCTAAAGGCTCCCCATATTTTATTCAACGTAATGCGATAGGGAATACTTATATTATTCACCGAATGTATGTATGTACAGATTAAATTCGAAGAAATTTTAATTTTTTTTAATAATATAATACACCTAATGATAGATTTAATTAGTTTGTTTACAGAATTAAGTTTTGAAACATAGTTATAGATGATTGACCACTTTGTTACAAACAATATTCGTAATTATCCTAGAAGAATCGCTTACGTTTCGTACCACTTCGATTTTACTTCGGGTACTGACATCAATTTATTTTTATAATTGTTTACTAGTTTACTAAAGTTAACGTCATCTTTATTCGCCTTCTTCTTACCCTGCTTTGGCTGTTGATGAAAAATTTTCAAATTAATGATATTCGATAAATAAATTTACTTTATGAAACAATACAAATAATAATAGTCAATACTCACCCTTATCTCTTTTCTCGAAATTCGTTCCTCTTTCTTTTGGAGTTGGACTTTCGCTCTAGACTTTTTATTCTTTATTTCTTGTCTGAGAGTTTGTTTATGCAATAAAGCCGGAGACTTCAGATTAAATTTAGATCGCATTTTTTTCTCTCCTGGTTTACTGGTCACTCCTGAGTAGGACTGAACATTATTATCGTCGTTTCCATTTTCAACTATGGCATGCTTCGCAGGCCTTTGTTCTTTATTATTTTTCTTCATCCCCACGGGACGGTTATCAATATTTCTTTTCTTATTTTCTACGGGTTTATCATCGGTATGTTTTCTCTTATTTCCAAAGGGTCGATCCTTCGTAGTCTTCTGATTATTTCCTGTCCAAAGAGGATTGCGCTCTCGACTTTTTTCTACTCGTTTTTTAATTGCATTAACCATTACCCTATTTTCAATTGAAAATGCAACAATAGGTCTCTGAAAATGACAAAACGTTTATGTAATTAGTAGCGTAATCTTTTTTCGATAAAAAAAATTTACAATTCATGGCAAAATTTTATTGAAATTAAGTACCTTGGCTGGACCAAAGATTTTCGGATTGTTATTGATATTTCTTAACGCTTTTAATGCATCTTCGTGACTCGTGAACGCGACAAAGCCGTATTCTTTGGATTTGCCAATGCCATTTGACTCTATGTTTCTCAAATCTCGCATTACTCGAGCCTGGAAATAAATTAACATAAATATAAACAATGAGTAAAGAAAACAATTCCTTGAGAATCAGTAATGGGCTATAAAATAATTCCTCACTTCTCTAATAACTGCCTTTGGGCCTGAATGATTCTGGAAAATATCTCTCAACTTTTTATCGTCTACTGAAACAGGCAAATTATGTACTACAAGGCGAACTCGTGAAACAAACATGTTCAGGTTCCTCAACATTTGAGATTTCCATTGTTCTAATTGTAAACGACGAGCCATATCCCCAGCTGATACTCCCACTGCTGCTGGACTGCCAGCTAGTATCACTGAAAACAATCAAAAAATCGAATTTCTGTTAAAAAAGTCCGTTGTTGGTCCATCGTATTCAATTTACAGATTCCAATTATCTTACCTCCTTCTTTAACGAGATACAAGTTTCTCGAATCAGTGACTCTTGCCTTTTTGAGTTCTGATTTGTCTTGCACTTCATTTCTGTTCAGTGCTTTATGAGGATCAAGTACCTGGTCATGTAAACGTAACTCGGTACCAGCTGATAAACATTTCTCGGCATCTTCCAAGTGCTGAAAATAAAGTTTTCACGTTTTATTGTTAAATTAGAATTCAGATCAATCCTTGAAAGAGTTGTAGTTCATTTAATCACATATTTTAATAAAATTTTCAGTCCAATTGTTGATATTTTTTTTACAGTGTATAAAACTCACTTGAAATTTAACAAATGCTGTCCCTTTAGAATGCTCAGTCATTGGATCCATGCATACAAGTGCATAGTAAACTGGGCCAAATTGTTCCATGCATTTTCTGAGGTCATCATTAGTTGCAGAGAATGGAACATTTTTCAAAAATACAGTCTTGCCTTCGTTAACATCGTTGGAAATTCGGCGAGGATGAGAGGCTTCATCATCTTCTTCTTCTTGAACTTTTATTTTCTTTTCATCTTTCTCTTCTTCTTCCTCTTCTTCATCCTCTTCTTCTTCATCAGATTCAACCTCAAGAGTTTCATTAATAGGTTTTACATCATCGTCAGTTTCTCTGCAATAAGCAATTCATAAATAATTAGGACCAGTTTCTTTTATTATTCAGATAAATAGTCGAGTAACTGATCAAAATATGAGCTTACTCATCATTAGATTCATCATCTTCAAGTTTCAAGGAAGTATCCTCGTCCTTTGGCTGTTCATTCGAGCTATCACCATCGTCAGGTTCTTCCTTTTTTACTTCTACTTCCTCTATACTGGTATGATTGGCATTTTTATTTTCTCCAGCTTTACCAAACTTCGTTTTTGGCACAGCCCAATCTACTATAATAGGTCGACCGAGAAGAGGCTTCAAATTTAGATGATGAATAGCTTTTGCCGCGCTTTGGACAAGATTAAATTGCACAAAACCACAACCAACTAGTTTTCCATCTGGTCTACTCAGGATCTTGACTTCTTCTACTTTACCAAATGGTGAAAAATGATCCCTCAACGCATCATCAGTTATCTGCAATTTAAAAACAAGCCTCATAAACTATTAGAACCTTGAATAAAAGTTTCTTTCCTTCAACACATACAATTAACAGTAAATTAGGTTTACTTGAGTAAACATTTTGATAAGAATTAGTAAAATCAAGCAAAGAAAAGTTTTTCTTACATCAAATGATAGATTTCGAACTATAATTCTGGCTCGTTTCTGAGTATTTTTCAATCTATCTTTATCTCTTTTTTTCTTCTTCAGTTCTTTCTTTATCTGATTTTTAGATAGTGAAGTATTTTCAGTATTTGTAGGAGCTGTTTCTGCAACATTTTCCGTCTCAGGTAGATCATTGGTATTTGTAATATCATTTTTAGCACCTTCAGTAGCTTCTGAAAATTTATATTTTGGAATCGCCCAGTCCGAAGTGATGATTCTGCCTGAAATTCATTAAAAAATAATTAGAAGAAAGCTTATTATTGATAATTAAAAATGCTGTTTCAATTTCTGGTATGGCACAATCTATTGTGAATAGCATAATTAATTAAACCAGTGAAATTCAGACGACATATAGCTATGAAATAAAATGTTTTCTAATCTCTTACCAAGTAATTCTTTTTTATTTGTGTTGAATATCGCCTTTGAAGCTTGCTCGACTTTTTTAAATTGCACAAAACCGCAACCTACTAATTTACCACCCGGGTGCCTGAGGAGATTTATTTCTTCGATTTCGCCATATGGTGTGTAATGTTTTTTAATATCATCCTCTGTGATCTGATAAAATTGTTAAATCATTAATAATTTATTGTTAAAGATATAAAATTAATCAAACATTAGAAATAATGGAAATTTTATAATCAATGCACTTATACCTTGAAGGGAAGATTACGGAGTACGATTCTAGCCTTTTTATTTTGGATCTGTACATTTGAAGAATCTTCTGGTATTTGCTCATCTCGTTGATTTCGGATTATTCTTTTCTTGTTCCTATAAGCCCAGGACAATTTTTTTTCATGACGTTTCCTCGGAGGACCTACAATTAGTACAAAATATAAATATTTTCGCAGTGGAATTAACAAACAAGAAATAACCTACCACGATCTGGTTTCTGCATGATTATTTACACGCTGCTCATAAAACAAAACGGCAAGGACTGTAACTCAATATTTTCTGGATTTTTGAAACTTAAGATTTTTTATTGGTCGTAATATTCATTTATATTTAATATTCAATACTGTGGACGCTTCTTCGATCATCTGTTTATGTTCAAGACTTATTTGAGGTTAGATCGCAGCGTGTTCGCCACAAGCTACGCTAGTCTCACGATGGAATAACTAAACAAATTTTCGAGTTCCGTATTAATTTGTGCGGATGCTCCTAAAATGTCGTCGCAAAGACATCCGGCTTGAAAAATAAAAAAGTGGGAGCTTCGTTAAAAAACCGTTGATGAAAAAAGATAGTTGGTATGTGTGATTCTGACCACTTGAAATTGTAGCTAAACCTGATACGTCACAAAGAAGGTTGGCAATACGAAAATTTTCGGCTGCTAATTAGCGATTAAGCGAATCCCGAAGCCGCTCAAGATCAGCCGTTTTTCCATTGCCAACTTTGTTCGCAATTTGCTCTGGAACATCGGCAACTTCAGGTAATCAGAAATTCAGAATCAACCTCGTCAAGTTGTACTGGTATACTTGATTTCCAATTTCAATTAGTTTTTATTTATTTACAGGTCCACGGTTATGTTGTGTTGGTGGCAGCGAATATTTCTTTAGCTTCGCCCGTGATTACGTTATGTTTTTCGTAGTATATCTTCGTGTAATAAGTGTTCAAAGGGACAGTCGAAAGTGTTAAAACAATTAATCAAAAGCGCTGTAAATAATTTCGTACGGAGTTTTCAATCAAGTATAATAAAAATCACTTCTGCGAGAAGAGTTAACAATTCGCCTACGTCGTATCATTTACATTAACAGTAACCATCTATTGACAATTAACGGTAAAATGAGGTGTTGTGAATACTTGATTAATCACTGAAAATAAATCTCATAATAGCTGATTAAATTACGGCAGAAAATATGTTAAACGCATATAATTTCGACGAAGTTCAACCCATCGATGCAGACGATATCATCGACGTTTCGGCCTTTGACTTTACAGACGATGAAACATGGTAAGTTTATTAATCTCCTTTCATTAGTCGTTTTTCAAAAACATTTTTGTTTCTCTATCTCAAATATTAACAACCTCAAAATATATTACCGATCATAACAACAACATGCGTGTGTGTTTGTGTTTATACACGAAATTAACCTATCTTCTATTTTTACAATATGTATCTACTGTACTGTACTGTACCACAACCTGAGTTGAATCATCTCAAACAGGTATGATGAGTACCTTCATTTCTGTCAGTGACTCACGCCCGCGTATATATTTATAATACTATAATAAGATTAAAAAAAAACTAACACAATCCAATACCAAGAATGCAATATGTTACACACAACCTTGTGGTATATGTATGAATGTTTATTAAAACGTCAAGGTTCTAGAAATTTTAATAACAATCAATGTATGTATGTACATATAAGGCACAGCCTTGTCTACCAAACATTATTCTAGCGAGGAATTTTAATTCAAAACACAACATTTTTTTCTGTGGCTTCTTGTCTTTTTTTTATGTTCATTATTTTTATTATTTTTATGATTTTTCTTCATTACACATCCTGCTTTGCAGTAATAAGTAAATCACGCCTTATTTCAGGCTTCATGTATCTGCAAATTGTCCGCCGGAAGGCAGAAGTCAAAACTTACACAACTGGTTAAAAAATGGACCTGAATTCGAAGCTGAAGATAATGAAGGTTTGAACGGTTTGTACATTTTCAATGTATTAAATTTTCACGTTCTATAGTTTAAAAATTGTTATCTTTAAAACTTTGTATTATTAGCTTTATTCATAATATAATTGAATTATTTATGATTTTCAACATTTAAAGTATAACCAATGTTCTTTGATAATTATTTTCAGGCGCAAGGAGATCCATAGATACTAGAACATTCACAAGACCTAAAAAACGAAATAATAGAATGAGTTTTGAATCAATTATCGAAGCATTATCACCCTCCTCTAACAATATATGGAAGAAACCACCTCCTCCAACAATATCAGGCACTAATCTACACGTAAGTTTCAACTGAAATCAAAATATAGTACAGTTTCTTTGTGTTTTCAATTTAAAAAAAATTTCTACAGCCTTCCATCCTGACCAGTTAAATATTCCTACAATAGCTCGTCCCTCTGAGAATTAAATAAATCAGAACTATACATATAAGTGAATAAGTAAGATTTAAAATGATCTGAACATTTATTTTGAAATATATTTTTGTTTCAAAATAGGTGGACAAAGATTCAGCCATCTTAACAAACATGAGGAGAGAATCTGTGCCAGCAATGTTAAAACCAATGCCAAGTCTCCCAGTAAGATCTGGAATATTTGGTGCATCAGGACAAGAAAGCATGGAGGCATTTTTGAATTTATCACAATCGAAGGGAATCGATTCATTCATAAATTTAACTGAACCAGAATTTGCTGATACGTTAATGAACGTATCTCAGCCTTCAGAGTTGAGCTCTTCTCTTGTAGATACGACTAAGGAATCTTTTCTACATGATGGAAGTATAATAGACTCGCAGATACTTACTGATTCAATGATGAAAACCAGCATGTTCGGCGATATATCGGATATAAAAGACTTTAATGATGAAACATTTTTGAAAGACGTTGAGGAAGAAACTACCTTGAAAAAGAGCAACATCTTTGAGGATGATACTTTTACGACCAATTCAAAACCAACTGAAAAGGCAAACTTGAACAGCACTTTTAACACGTTTACACGAAGATCTGCATCGTCTTTACCTAGACACTCATTACCTTTAGAAATAGAAAAGCAGACTGTAAATACTACGTTTATAGCGACGCCTTATGATAATAAACCTGAGTTGGATGAAACGTTGACAAAAATACAAAGCAATGATAACAAACTACCGAATGGTTTCAATGGAACTTTCTTATCACAAAAACAAACATTAGAAACAATTAATATCACACTTGATTTGAATCACGATTCATCCGAGCAAATTTCGGATAGGGAGGCAGACATTGGCAGTGATTTTTCATCCGGAGAAAACATTCATTGCAATACGACCATATCTCATGGAACTATAAATTCCACATTTAATGGACCAACTGACTTAAGAAGAGAATTATTAGAACAGGTTCAGCGAAGTGCTGAGCAGAATTTAGACTCCACGTACAGCCATGTACCAGAAGATCATAGCGCTGATGTTCCTGTTATTAATTATAACAATACATATAGAAAAACCTCGCCCAAATTCCATGAGAAGAGCCAAAATAAACAAGCAAGCCTGGATCTACCTGTACGCCATAACAATGACAAAAAATATTATACTTTTACTAAGAAAACGAATATGACTGAGCCAAAAAGCAATATTGAAACTCAGCCATCCCTGGAAAGTTTGGACAATACATTTTGTAAGCCTGTAATAAATTATAAAAAAAAATTACAGGCTCCACGAATCTTGTCTAAGCTTCCGCAGTTGTTTCAAAAATCAAATCCAAACTTGGCTTCTAACAGTTTAAGAAATTTCGATAATCAGCGACGATCTAATATACCAAATTCTAAATATGGCAGAGGATGTCAGCCGGATATTTCAAGAAACGTTGAAGGGTCGTTAATAAATAAACTACTCCCTTTGGGGAGATTCAAGAGTGGATCGGAGCAAAGATTGCTTGAAGTAGGTGGAAGCATAAAGGAATTTCATAGCAAGGGTGCGTGTGGATCGACTGAAAGCATCGAAAGTACTCAGAGTGCTCACAGTGCTCCGGATCTTGATGACAGACTTAGCGTATGTTCGGACAGCAGTCATACTTCCTATAATTCAACGGTCATAAATTCTGCGCAATTACATTACATCGCTAGACTGCAGGAAGAAAGTAAGTATGAATGGAAAACTAATCGCTGTTATTCAAACTGAAAGAATATAAATAAACAACATAATTTTGGATTATCTAAAATTCATGAACTCTGAGAAATAACTTCTTGCTGCTATTCTTTCAGGTTTAAAGCAAATTTCAACACCAAAACCGAACAGGCGAGTATTGGAAAACAACTGGGTTGATTCAGAGAAGGACTTGCCTTCTCCGATACTGAAAGGTGGATCTCAGGAGCTACAAACCATTGGTCGTGCTGTTAAAACTAGTTCACCAATTTCGAGTCCTGTCGGTTCATCAACTCAATCTATAGGAATGACTGGTACGTTGAAAACTTTAGATGCATTGGAAAAATATGAAGATACTTGCTCTCAATACCTCGTTTAATTCTATTTCATTGTCCCTTTCTCAGAAAATCATATCAATGATGCACCATGCCTCACAATGTATCAAGGCCATAATAATATAGCAAAAAAACCAGAGGTGAGTTATATCAAAGTGAATGATTGATAACATTAATTGGTTGACTGAACTACTTCGTATGTAGTTCTATTTCTTTTTTTGAATCTTACACAATGCTGAATGCATTTTGAAAGAATGTAATCTCTTTCATATCTTCTGAAATGTAATTAATGATCAAATAGGTATATTGATTACTACTTAATTTCAGATGCTGGTTCGACCAATGAAACATACAGGATTAGAAAATAAAACTAGATTAAAAGCTCCGACTAATTGGAGTGCTCCGAATAGAACATCTGGTGTTGGTAGTGGAATACCACGTCCAGCTTCGCGAATTCCAGGGCCAAGAATCTCTCGGTCAAACAATCAAACTGATTGGAAAAAAGGATGTTTATAAAGGCGTTTGATACTAGATATGATTACAATACAGTTGTGTTGTAAATAACATTAGTAATAAACCTACGCTAGAAGAGACCAGTTAACTTAAATGCTTCATAGTTATTTTATATCATAATATGTAAATATAGTATTTTTTGCTGTTCTCATAAACATCAGATTGCTTCAATTGTAATAATACATGAGTCAGTATTAAATACGATCCTGTAATGTTGTGAGTGCTACTGTTAAATTACACGTGCACTAGTTCCATTCGTCAAATTAATGCTTAACGTATTTTTTGTTCTATTATTATTATTATTATTATTTTTTTTTTTTCTTTCGGAGAATTTATATCTCAAGTGCATTGAATAATCAAATTTCATATCAATATATATATTTATAAAAAATATATTTAAAATTGATAAGAATTATTTGGTCTGAACTTATTGTATATAAATCAGAATCAGGTATCAATTTAATTGATGATACCCCATTTAATATAATTATATACCTAATATACATGAAGAAGCGGTGAAACTGCTGGTTATGATCCAAAATGAAATAAATGCTGTTGCTAATTTTCTAACTAAATAAGAATTAAAGCCAAGAACGAATCAAATGGCAAAATATTAACGTGCATTTTGGATATGACCAATTATATTGAACCTAAAGATAATGTTGGTTCTATTTCTGTTGTAGGGGAAAATTTGATACGTATCTTTTTTATGAACTACTAAATTTAATGAGGATTTCTAAATAGTTAGAAAAACGATGATATCAGTAATATTTAATAATAATTAATGAAGCTAGTTTATTAGAAGATGAATTATTATGAAAATTGAAGAACAAATTTTTATCATGTTCCAATAGTTTAATTCATAATACAATATAGACCGTGACTATCTCTTTCGAATTTGTCAATTTTCTATAAAGATTGTATTAGGATTAAAATTATATAAATGAAAAAAATTTTTGTGAAAGAATCTATGCGTGTCAAAATAAAAAGACTGAAACTGAAAAAATTTTGGTATTAAAACGAAAAAAAAAATAAGCAAATTTGTCGCTTAGTATGTGTTATGTAATTGTCACGTTATATTTATTGTGTCCGTCCCAGTTTGGTGTCACCTGAAACCATATTACGCTCACAAAATATAATAATTTTTCATAAAACGCTGGTTAAAACCTACCATAGCTTGATATTCGTATGAATTTATCTACTGATTGATGATTCCTAATCATCTTCCTGGGTCGTGTAAACTATGCAAACTTTTCAAAGATTTCAATTTTCATTATTAGCAATTAACAATTTACTATTTAGAAGCCTTTCATTATTCACAGAATGATTATATCCACGACATATGTAGGGTTCGCGTTCCCCAGAATTCGAGAAGGCTTGTATTAAGATAATTAATGTCAAGTAAATCTTGAAATAACAAATATAAAATAACTATTAGCAAAGGAATTCTGAGTTGAATATTACTATTCTATTATTATAGTAGTCAAAAGATGATCAGCAGCATTATATTTTTCAAATGTTATATGAGTGTTTTATCGGAATACCAATGGATTTCAAATTAAATAGATTCTAATTTTTAATCCATTAATTATTATCATTAGTTATCAGGAAAATGAATAGGTATCTTTATCGGATTTTTTCACGTATCGTTGAATTTTAAAACTAAAAAAAGTTTATCGTCATTTTATCCTTTCAAGTTTACAGGTGGATGGAATTTAATATGTAATAGTTTAAAATGTAAGTCACGTAAACTGTGGAAAACCTTTTTATATACCATTTATTAATACTGTTGTATTGTGCTCTTTACCTTGAGTGCCTTTAGCTATATTTTATTACAATTTATTTTTAGATATTTGACAAATAATTGTGTATTTAAATATAATTATGTATACACTCATAATCTACTGCCATTTATTGTGCGAAACAATATTGCTTTAATACTTATAATTATATGATAAGTTATCATAATTTCTAATTACCCTGAATCAAGACTTACCCATATGAAACTCAGATTTTTTATAATACTAATCAAAGTTAGAACCTACTCAATTAAGTGGAAAAAGAAGCTGCAGGTAATATTTCTTTAATGTGTGTGTTTCTACATTATATGTAACATTGATCCTGCGATTGTTAATTATTTTCATTAAAACTTTTTTAACCATACTATTCAATGCAAAATCTAATACCCATGAAAAAGAAGAAAAAAAAAACCATTCGTTTTTAGGTAAAGGGGCGTTTTACGAGTCTTTTTCTAACAGAGTTTCTTTATTTCTTTTATTATTTATCCATAGTCTAAGCTACTCATTAACATCGTTACATTGAAATATCCAGATACTATAATATAGATGATAATGATTAACATAATAATAGACTAGATAGTATTCTTCATGGAAAGTAAGTACATCTGAAAGAATTTCCTCATTATACCTATGTACCTTACATCAACATGTAAACTATGTAATGTAGAAACTTGTAAATCATACAATACTTGTAAAAAAGGAATGTTTGATAATATACACAAAAGCAAATTATCATAATTAAATTATTTCAATACATTGGTCAGCTGCTTAGGAAATTTAAAAATGTACTTATTTTTCATTTTACACTTAATGACTAAAAGTTTTTTTTGTTTTGTTTTCAATCTTGGAAATTTCTCAGTTAAAGGTATAGCAACAACTCGACATAACATTTTCAAGACTCATGAAATAACATTCAACAGCAGCCGATGAAAGTTCATACTATAAATACTATACAGACAGATTTATAATAAATATGTTATACCTATGGTTATACTATTCTTCATATATTTAAAATTCATAATACGTATGAAGTTACTTATTTTTCATTTTCGACAGATTTTATGAGAGGTAATATAATGACCAAAAAGTTTGAAATATTCCAAAGCTCTTCAGCCAAAGTGTAGAGATTACACATCGTGCTTAGTTTTTCAGATCATTTGTTAAATTCATTAGGTCATTTATAAAAACCACCTTTTGTATATTGGCACAAAAAGTGTGGAATTTTTTTATTTCACCTATTCAAAACAAAATAAAAATCGTAAATAAGATTCTAGGATCTTATTGCTCTAACAGTTGTACGAAACAGTTCAAGATTCATTACAATAGCAATCATAGACATGTAATGATTATTCTTATATTTTTTTTTTTTTGATTGCCTAAAATCATTAGAAAGAAAAATCAGAGAAATCTTAGCTACAAAATTTAATTACTATATACGTATAATCCTAAAGCACCCTTGAAGTTATTATCATCAGGTAATACTACAGCATACATAATATGGGAGTGCGTATAATAGCCCCACAATAAACTACACATAGAAAAATCTTATGCATTTTTAACTTATCAATTGTAATAAAAACATAAATATTATAATACATCCTTTCACAACGTAGTAATGAACATATCATGGGAAAGTTTGCAGAGGCAGTTCGACAATACTATAAGAAAAAAAATTATGCTTTTTAAAACTTTGTAAAGATCTTTTCACGGATTATAAGTTACTGACTTACGAATATTTAAATTGTTATAAAGTACAATACATAAAAGTGCTCCACAAAGGCACACTTTAAAAACATCCTATTATGCTGGTAATAAAAAATGTATGGAATTACTAACAAATTCTCATCTGTTCATAATTCAAGCCAATTTTTAATTACTTGCTCCCACATTTTCGCTAATACCTATTGTATATTTAAAAAACAAAAACAATTAAAAATTAATTCAAGGCAAGCAAGTTTCTCGCTTGTTATGTCTGACCAATATTTTCAAATAGAAATATAATAACGATTGTATGATACCGATATTAAAAAAATTAGTCAACAATTCAATTGGCCAGATGTTAAAGCAGATATAAAATCTGAGAATCGAATAATTAATATAAAAAATGTTACATTTGTATAAGAATAATCGTAAAGTAATCATCAGATCTAAATTCTGATAATAAAAAGTATTTATGTCTGTTTAGACAGTTAAATTGAATTCAACTAAAAAAATATCTGTACAAGTTTGAAAACTATTATACGGGCAGTTTTTGATAAATCTTTATTCAGACCCTGTTTTCTATTCTAACATTATCTCGACTTTTATACAATTAGTAACTTATTTATTTATAATTTACGCTTCAATAAGAAATGTGATAATAATTAATAATTTCTTACAAGAATAACTTTGATCATTGAACTGATCCACATGTACTGGAAAATATATACACCGTGTCCCTATAGTTCCAACTCTTTATCAAAATTGGTTGATCAGATTACAAAAGCAGTGTAAATTATTAAAATGCAAGACGCTACCTTATTCTTACGGTATCCATAATATATTCTCTTCTTCTTCTTCTTATAAATACCTACATACGTGTACAAAGCACATTAAATTATACGCTTTGATAGGAATGATTCTTCCAAATTTCAACACCAATTCTATCATAATATATCGTTTTAACAACATGTATTTAAGTCTGATCAAAAGTCTGAGGTGAGATTATGTAGTTCAAACTTGCAAACGGTTTATATTCTCAGCAATATGATATATTGAAATACACACTGTAATATTCTAAGGAACATCCTTCAATATGTTTTTTATGGCCTTGAATATAATCTAAAAATTGGGCAAGCATTTTGTGAAAAACTTGTATATAATTTAAATTTTCATAATATTGGGATCAAACACCGAATATACCTAATATGATATTTGACAATCACGCCGGTTTAAATATCTTTACATATATTAAGGATATGAATTATGCAAATATTATCTCTATATCGGAATGTGAACACATATTATTATAGTTATTATTGTTGCTCTTAGGTTTTACGAGAAATAAATATTCTCAATATTATTGTTCTTATTCAGTAAATCGTTTCCTAATTAAATTGATTGTCCTTTTTCAAAGCCTTTTCCATTATATGTGAGCAGTGGTATTGCGATATTATACACTTCTTACTATAAAATTTAACTTACCAATACCTCACTCGCAGGCTAATTTGCTGTCAAAACTGCTTAATGCAATTGCAAAGGCTTGAAGTGCGCATAGGGGAAAGCGGTAATCCATTGTAAAAACATCCTCAGCTATGCGACCAAATTGCATCACGACATAGTCCACTGCAATAGATACGAAATAATTAAGCATTAAGTTTATAAAAATCCACAATGAACACCCAAAGCACTAAATAAGGCTGAAATTAAGTATTAGATACAGAAAAATTTCAGAATTTTGCTTTATTCTCCTAAATATTAATGATTTATAATTACCATCACTGTCGTGAACAACTTGAAAATTTTTTACCGAAGCCTGGGTAACACGTCCGTGAAAATTTAAAACGTAAGACTGTGTATCATCGTTCCAAGCCGGAGTTTTGTTGTGTAATTCAATTAAATTGTCCATATTTTTCATTTTCCAACACTCTGTGATTCAGATAAAACATTATAAACATAATAAAAGAAATGAAGGTATGGATTAGTTGTTAAAACTTCATTTTACCCACCTAATAATGTTTCTGAATCTTCTCGTGGACAAATCTGTACTCTTTGTTGATCCGTAGTCATCCCAGGGATGATAACAGTCATTTTTCGAGGCCCTTTAAAGCCTAGAACATTTGTGTCGTAAACAACAGCAGCTAGTTCTTGACGAGGATTCGTACGCCCCTCTCGTTTTTCACTTTTCATTAAAGAGTAACCATTGTCATAAACAGTAAATTGAGTCCCCAGCAGATTGGATCTTAATTTTCCAACGTAAGATTCAGCCCCTCTCGAAAGATCAGTCGGGTCAGATGATATTAAATAATTGCTCGTAGCACTCTTCTTCCGTTTCCTACCAGCCAGTAGAAAAACCTGTTCAAATTGAATATGAAATTAGTTTTAGGATGGATTAGTGAATGTAAATACTACCTCCAGTTGAAATACTATGCACAAACCTTCTTTCCATAATCCCGTTCAAGATGTAGAAAATATGTCGGATATAAACCACGGTCCATGCCTTTTCTATCACGTGTTATTCTGCATTTATAATGCATTTTCTTGTTTGCTGGTTGCAGTACAAATTGTTCAATATTCCCTTCCACATTTCCTTCCAATTCAGGACTCTGTAAATACAAATTGAATCGCTAATCAAATATTTTTGTCAAATTAATCTCTTTATTGATATGTAATTGAAAGACAATTACCGATGAATGATTATCACTATTAATAACAGTAATGGACCCGTCCGCAGGAGCTACCCTAAGAGGTGATTGACTGTGCAAGACATCAGATGGTGATCTCAAATCTACTGGAGATGATTCTTCATCGACACCATCACCACGGTCAGTTCCATCATAAAATCCGCTTTCAGTTTTGATATCTGAAAGGATGAAGTATATATTATTAATGTATATGTATTAATGTAAAAAAATAGTAATTTTTTGAAGAAAGCAGTTGGAATCGATTATCACCTGTTACTTCTGATTTACTCATTTTATTCTCCTGTACTACACCCATGTCAGGATTACTAGGTGACATTGTAAACTGCATTGGTCCATCGTATCCTATATCAGATCGAATGAAAAATTTAAAAATAAAATAAACTGTTATTGAGATGTTAGTACGAAGTAAAAAGATAATAATTTTCATTATCAACAAAGTGATTGAATACATTGTTGAAAGGTTAGATAATTAATTTTAAGCTAGGAGAATGATTCTGTTTAGTAAGAAGCAGGCTTTTTAATGATGTAATAAAAAATTTATTGGATATTGTTGTAGGAATTTATTAAAAACTTTTACACCTGATAGATTTAAAAGTTATTGATCATAGAGGGCTGGAAATCATTAATGTTTAAGAATACGACCTATGCCCTTTTAGGGGTAATTATTCCTTAATATATTAGATGATAAGATTATGGTATGAGTCACATTATGTTATGTTACCATGAAGCCCTCTGTTTGGGTTCAACCATTCCATTGAGTGAGTGGTAGAATTATTTGATGCTTGAATCATACCGCCAGCGCCACTCTGTCGCTTCTGTTTCATTTTCTGTGCTATTATTTGCCTCTAGAATATCAATTGTTAAATATGAAAGAATGAAAAGTTAAAATGACAAATATTTGCTCAGTGTTCGATATCGAAAAATTTTAGGACTTCATAATCGGATGTATGCCGGAAAAATTATCTTAAAAATTTCGTTTTAGTCTATTGATTCAGTTTTTCGGCTAGTAATTACGATTGAAAATGTTTAAAAACTACGATATTCTTGATATCTAGGGTAAATACTGTAGCGAATTCAACATCGAAAAAGGTTAAGACTTTACTCAAACCTCAACGCCCAATCAATCATTCACTACTTACAATTATTAGAAATGATTTTTATACTAGCTAACCTGCTGCTCGAGTTTCTGCTGTCTCAGATCTAAAGATGTCATTGTAAATTTAGTGTTTGTTTAATTTAAAAAAATCTTGTATTAATCGCGTGCTGTCAAATTACTACAAAATGGTTTTGTTTACATCGTGTATTAAATTCCCGTTGCTGGGCTGCCTAGGCAACCGTTTTTCGTTATTTCGCATTGTAATAAATTGTCAACAGTGCTCTCTGTATTCAAATTTGATAACTAATACTCAATTACTGCGCCAACTGTTGAGGAAAATAAACAACTTAATTATAGATTCTCAAAAATGTCATCTCACATTCTTCTCTGCGTTCGCAATCGTCGATGCCCATCGATAAGCTTCACGTTTTTCTCACGTCTTGCTGCATGAATTCGTTCCACGACCGGTTAGATTCTAGCAAATTCTATACGGGATCAATCAATTTCCACATTAGTTACAGAGAAATAGCTAATTAGATATTCCAAACAGTGAATATTGATTTCTAGAGAATAACAAGAACACTTAAACTGTTTGTTTAATTTTTACAACAGGTTTTTATAATCTACAGAAAGTAATGTAAGTTTTTCTTGTGTTTTAACCTATAACAACACCACACGTAGTTGTTAATTGTTTTCTTTTTTTAATTCTGAGAGCACTAGTGCGATTTTATTTCCGCTGATGTTACACGTTGAAAAACACTTCGAAAAGTATTTATTGGCAAATTTTTCAAACTAGTCCTGAATTTAAATTCATAGCCTAGGGGTGAGGTAAACAACATCTCGCTAAAAAAAAAACACAAAAAAACAACAATATTCTTGCATATTGACATAACATTTTCGATACTATGTCTTATTTAACCAGAATGGCTGCGGTCGATATCTCCCCTAAAAAAGACGGTGGAGTATTGAAAGAGATTATAAAAGAAGGAATCGGAGAAGAGACTCCAGCTGCAGGATGCAAAGTCACTGTTCATTACACTGGGACCCTTTTAGACGGCACAAAATTTGATTCAAGTAAAGATCGTAATGAGCCGTTTGAGTTTGATTTAGGTAAAAAAAGCGTTATCAAAGCTTGGGACATTGGCGTAGCTACCATGAAGAAAGGAGAAGTAGCTATTCTTACTTGCGCTCCTGAATATGCTTATCGAGCTGCTGGAAGTCCTCCAAAAATTCCTCCAAATGCTACCTTAAAATTCGAGGTATATCCATAGCTTGGTTTAAAATACAGTTTTTTTTTTTTACTGTTGCAAGGAATTTTTGAAAGAAAATTGGGTCCTCTTAATTTCAGATAGAAATGATTAATTGGAAAGGGTCAGACTTGAGCCCTGACCAAGACGGTAGCATTGAGAAATTTCAAATAGTTACTGGGTCTGGTTATGCCACACCAAATGATGGGGCATTAGTGGATGGTGAGTATGAGATTTAAAAAAAATAATTTTATTATGTGTCATTCAAATTTGATTCTATTTTTTTTTTTCCAGTTCATTTGGTTGGAATATATGATGGACAAACGTTTGAAGACAGGGATGTTCAATTTAATTTGGGCGAGGGAGAGGACGTCGGTATTATAGATGGAGTGGAAATTGGTTTGAAAAGTTTTAAGATTGGTGAGAAATCAAGATTAAAAATTAAGAGCAAACACGGATTCAAGGAAGCTGGAGAGTCTAAATTCAATATACCAGCAAATGCAGATCTGGAGTACATTATTGAGTTGAAAAATTTCGAAAAGGTATAATGTTCATTATAGTTTAGAGCATTTTTTAACACTGCTTTGCTTGTTCATAAGTTTAAATTTAATTTTATCAACTTTTTATTCTCCAGACTTCAGAGAGCTGGTCGACACCTGGTCCAGAGCAAATAAAACAAGTAACACTGTTCAAAGAGAAAGGAACTGCCTATTTTAAAGATGGAAAATTCGGCCTGGCCATAAAACTTTATAACAAGATTATAGCTGCCTTTGCAGATTCGCGTGGGGATGGGGAGGAAGAGGTGGAAGCTGCTGCAAAAGATCTTCGTTTGTCTGCATACTTGAATCTCGCTTTATGCTACTTAAAAACAAATAAGAATATAGAAGCTAGAAATGCCTGCACAGAAGCACTAGAAATAAGCCCAAGCAATGAGAAAGCACTGTTCCGAAGAGGGCAAGCAAACCTGGCTCTGGCTGCTCCTGAACTTGCAGCAAAAGATTTTGAAGAAGTGCTAAAAATTAATCCGAACAACACTGCTGCTACCAATCAATTAATAGCTTGTAAGAAACTGTACAAAGAACAACTAGCCAAAGAGAAGAAAATTTATGCCAACATGTTCGATAAATTCGCTCTCAGGGACAAACAGGTTTGTAAAAGATAAAAATCAAATAAATCAATACTTCAAGACTTTGCCTTAAACAATTATTTTGAAGTTTTGGATGATAGAAATTACAAATTTCAATATGAACAGCATCTTATTTTTGACCTTAAACTGTTAGTAATGTTGCAGAAGGAGGAAGAGAAACTGCGTGGACAACCGGATGTTATGCGAGGCGTTCTAGGAGAGTGGGGACAAGAAGAGAGACCTGGTGGTAGAGACCCTACAGCATTTGAAAAAGAGAATCCAAATATTCTCATGCTTAATGCTAATGGTACAGGAGAATTTAAAAATATGTGAAGTTCATTGTCAGTTAATGAAATTCTTTTTTTACAATATAAACAGTTAGATATGAATAGTTTGTATCTCATATCGCGACCAAACTTGCTTAAATGCTGTATGCAAGCAGATTCTCCAAATTGAAAATGATCATTTTAAAGTGGTGGCCTGAATGTTGATAGCGTCTATCACCTCATTAAACAAAATTATTCTAACTTACTGTGCACGGAAGGTTACTGATTTTTATTTATAAATCTTACAGCAAGAACGATGGTTAATTATACAGTGATAATTATTTAATCCAGAATTTAATTAATTTGTAATTTACTGTACGAATATACCAATCTTTAAGATCTACAGAAGCACTGAAACAGTAACATTCACTCACAGTATGTTTACCAAAGTATTTGAATCAACTTCATAATATCGTAACAATTTTGTTTGATTATGTGACATCAAAATATTACCTAACTGCCAAAAACGATTGATTGATTGATTGATCAAACTCGTGCTTCTCTATCTGAATTTTCAATCTCCCATGAATCCTATGTTTCATGTTTAGTGTAATCGAAGGGTATGCGAATTTCGGTCGTTTATTTGTAAAATAAATATTGTAGTAATAATGTTAATATAATTGTTAGGCTAGGGAATCAAATTGATTTATGTCCACGCATGCGATTCAATGACCTGTTTCAAGACAACAATAGATCTAATAATAACAAATTGTCTTTGTCCGGTTGCCCACAACTGCGAATTATTCTATATTCCAATATAATTCTGGATGTACTATTTTTAAATTTAAGAAATGGGCAAACCCGGTGATTTAACCTAACGGATTTTCATATTTAAAGAAATCAATCGATATTTGTTTCATGGGTTGATTTGTCGCATACGCATACTATAATGAGAAAAGACCAGTTGGTACTTGTAAAAGATGCATCATTATTGCGACTTGATTTCCGAATCGATCTCGTTCATGTATTTACAACAGAAAAAATTTAATAAAGCTTTACGATACGTAAAAAAAAGTGTCTTCTCATTTCATAATATTACATATAGTTATACGTAGTAAATATTAAATCTAAAGTTATTTTACAGAGTATGTCTGTCAATGCTGATTTTATCGACTGATAGTATGTCTCTATACCCATCTGTACACAATGATTTGACCGGGCTTCCGTATTTTGCTTCGTGTACGCTTCATCGCACGTGTGTTCAACGTGTTGAACAAACACATGGAAAATTAGACTCACATCATAATTCGCCGTAAAATTTCATTTACAATTTGATTGGAAATAAAAATCAAACGCAACCTAAACTATCAAACATGATTGTAAAAACGGGAAGACTTAAGGGTAAGTAAAAGCTTCTGATTCTTCATAATTTTAAGAATAACTTAACGTTTCGAGGTTATGATTTTAAAGTTAATAAGGCATGAAAAAAAATAAAACGCGTATCATATTATTCAAATATTTTAATTAGATGATTTCTTACGCGATGATGGGAGTGACAGTGATGATAGTCACACTATATTTAGTGACGATACAACCAGTGAAAGCGGCAGCGATATCAACAGTGATGGAAACCTATTTTATCAATATGATTCAGATTCTAGCAATGAATCGACTGCTCTTGAATCATCTAATTCCGTTAACGTACCTGGTAAATGAAATTTACCTAATAAATGTTAGATAATGTTCACAATAGTCATCAAATAAAATGTTCTGTTTTTTTTTTTTTTTTACTTATTTTTTTCATTTTACTTTTGCTTATCCGACAATGCATTTGTAATCAGGTTTTTTTCAAAAGGTTCAAGCGGAGCAGGTCAGGCATTGAATGAAGATGATGAAGAAGATGAAGTTGTTAAAGCTATATTAAGATCTAGAGAACAACATAGCAATCATCCTCCAGATATAAAGCTCGAAGATTTTATAATCGACATTTCATTTCATCCTGAAAATAATTTAATTGCTTTAGCCAGCATGTCAGGAGACGTACTTCTGTTCGTAAATTAATTTATTTGTTCATTTAGTTATTTATTTCAATAATATAATTTAGCAGCTGAATTTTTTTAATTGTTTTATAGAAAGTATCAACAATATATTAATTTTATTTGACTACTATTTAAATTCTGACTAAAATAGATTTTTGATTATTTTTATGATCAAAATAATACCAATCTCGTTATGAACATTTTTTTAGATACAAATACAATAATGAAGTTAACGAACTTGTATCTACTTACGAATTGCACACTAAGGCTTGCCGAGACATTGAGTTTAGTCATGATGGTAAAATTCTCTTCTCTACCGCAAAAGATAAAGCTATAATGCTCACTGATGTACAGACTGAAAAACTTACCAGGCTTTATGAAAATAGTCATGAGTAAGTTGCCTTAAGATTCCTTATTCTCTTATTTTGCTCAAGCTTTTCAATAGTCTAAAGTTTGAGACATTGAACATTTTGATTATTATCACTGTTCAATGTATTAGAATATCATTTTCTCATCATCCCAAATCGAAATATTCCTGTAATCATTTTGTTACAAATTTTAGAGAGCCTGTTTACACGATGACCGTAATCGACGAGAATCTATTTGCAACTGGCGATGATAGTGGAACAGTAAAATGTACGAAAATTTGAATATTTTCTTGATTTAGAAACACTTTTGTATTTATAATTATCGCTAACTTATCTAATGTATTTTTCAAGTATGGGATCTAAGACAAAAAGGAGATTCTCCATTATTTTCATTGAAGGAAATGGAAGATTATGTCAGTGCTATGGTTACAACAGGTGAAAAGAAGTATCTCGCTTGTGCCAGCGGAGATGGTTCTCTTACAACACTTAATATGACTGCAAGAAGAATGCATGTACAGGTATGTGAAGGAATGTCAATAATTATATTGCAACTAATGAGTATGTACTTGAAAATACATATATGCTTTGGTTTTCAGTCCGAGGAATACGAGCAAGAGTTGACGTGTCTTGGTTTATTCAGAACAGAGACTAAACTCTTAGCCGGCAGCAGTAAAGGCAGAATTTACGTATTTAATTGGGGAGAGTTTGGTCTACATTCTGACGAGTTTCCTAGTCTTACAAAAAAATCTATGAACTGTATGGTGCCGATTACAGAAAACATTGTCGTCACTGCTGGTGAAGATGGAATACTTAGGTAAATATTATCTGCTTTTTCAGAATTTTCATTTACTAAGAATAATCTGAAATTGAAAAAATCTCTTTGGATTTTATTTAATGTAATTAACATGACCTTATTTATTGTCAAATAACTAGAGCCACGAATGTGTTCCCTTACCGACATTTGGGTGTCGTTGGACAGCACAGTATGTCTGTAGAAGCAACAGATGTATGTAACGACGGTACACTTATAGCATCCACGTCACATGACAATGATGTTAAGTTTTGGAATGTAGAGTACTGTGAGACGTTGAGCAATCAAGTATCCAAAAAGGGTAATAGAAGAAAGGAAATGAACCATAATTTGCCTAGTAGCAAAGTGAACAATGCCTCAGATTTCTTTTCTAGTTTGTGTTAAGAATAATTCAACTCACTAATGTGAATGAAAGCAAAAGGAAAAGGTATTCCTATTTACTGTATTTATACCTATATCGAAGGATAAATATCGACGAGTAAAATATATTCTTAAGATTCATTTTATTATTTTATGTATGTATGTACTTGTATATATACGTTTATAATGATAGTGTAAAAATGTTTGTCGATTTATTATCGTTTTAAACATAATGCAGTACTTCATTTCATAAAAAGTTTCTGAGATATCTTATAAGTATTTAAAAAATTTTATTCTATAAAAATATTGAAAATTAAAATACTTAATTAACATGAGTTTATTATTACTATTTTTTTTTTTTTTGTTTTTTTATGTTTTTGTTTTTTTGTTTTTTTATGAATAAAATTGCTAGCTTGCATAAGAGACGAGTCAGATGTAATAATTTTTTAAATACTTGTACAAAATGAATCCATAATTTAATATTACTAGAAAAAGAAAAGAAAATTAAGGACTTACAGATTAAAGAACAGCAAAGACTTATCTTACGAAAATACAAATGTAAGATTAAACGTGTATAAACTACAATATAAATAAATATAAATGACAAGTTGAGAACATTATTCTTACAATGATTGTTTCATTGAATTTATCTTAACATAATATAATCGTAACTCAATACGATCTTAGCTTTTTGGAGACAAACAGTAAGCAAAAAAACGTGAGATCTAATCTATCAACCAAGTATTTGTAACATTGAATGAACGAGTAACTTGTTGATATTGTTTTTTAACGCTCAGTTTTTATGTAAAATAGTTTATTTTGCCAATACAGTAAAGATTCTGAAAATCGACTCATCTATTCAACTTGTCTTTTTTTGGCATTTATATGAATGCATTATTTAAATAATTGTATTCATGGATGAGAAGTATAAAAGCAGTGACGAATATTATGAATATCGTCAAAATACATTGGGAAGTTTGATGATTAGTTGCTAAATGAACTAATCCAACAAAAAAAATATGTAACTGAATAGAATATTTTGGAAACGTTTGAAATTATCAATTTTCCATTAGTTATCACTAAAAAACTATAACTTAATTGCTTTATGGTATGTATGTGTGGTGAGTTTAACTATTTCTCTTATTGATTCGTCATAGCGTATTAATCTACCAATTGACGAGCATTTAATCTTTGTGATATTTCTTTGTGTATCAACATTAAATTGTTGATAATTGAATAGTTTAGTAAATGGATATTCACTTTCTAAACCAATAATACTTACTTAAAATATTGTGTAATAGATAGTACTATCATATCTAATTCAAATTATATTTTCGCATATTAGATATTACTCGCTCAATATTATTGTTAGATTACTGGTGATTCATTTGACGTAAATATTCTGGAGCATGATAATGTTGCTGTGTGTGTGCAAGGGAAGGATGAATCGGGGGAGGAAAGCATCTGACGTGTTCTACGCTAGTTGCGTCGCTGTCTCCACTTTTCAGGTACTTATTTAGCACAGCAAATATCTGTGAGTTCAATACTTGGAAACGTCTTATGCGATCGACCATTCTCTTCAAATGCTGAACGAAAAAAAAACTTGCTTTTAGTACAGTACCATCGTCGGTTTTCTACTTTTCAATTTACAAAAACAGATAAACAAAATCTACTCACAATGCCCTTAACATTTTCATCCTTTCCATCAACACGCTGAACACGGAGAATATGATAGCAGAAATCTAAGGCTTCAAATCTCCTTTGCTGACCAAGAAGAACTATCATAGCGCAGCCAGCCCAGTGCAAACCTTCCCCAAAGAGTTCTCTGTAAAATTAAATCGAAGGGTGTAATGAGCGAAAGTATTTAAATTTTGATAATTTCGTGTTTATTAAAAGGATTTTGAATTGAAAGGACTTTCTTTTATATTCAAAATCCTTGGATTATCAGCTACAACTTACTCTACTGTAAATTCTGTGTCTCCAACTGGAATGCAGTAGACAAACTGTAGAGCGCTCCAAAGTCTGTGAAATTCAGTGCACTCGTCGACATTCATGACTCCATTTGCAGGCGGAGGTCCAACCCAGATAGGATCATCGAGAAAACTACGTAGACGGCTGAGAACTACCTCGAAAATTGATAAGCCGCAACAGAGACGCTCTCTTGTCAACAAATCACCTTCTTTGGCAATCATTGCTTGCTATAATATTGTCAAAAGGGGATCAGCAGGTGTTAGTAAACTGCGCAAAAGTTAGAGTATAAAACTACAATTTCAATTTCAATTCTAGCTGACATGCATATTTCTTCACTACTAATATTAGTATGCTTCAACCTTAGCAGTTCCAAGTTCATCAACGTTAGGTACGATTTGAAGAGCTGCATATTTTGCTTCTAGTCGTTTTTGTTTAGTTTCTGGTTTCTCTCCGTCTGAGATATGAGAAAAAAGTTAGAAATCAACAAAATCTTTTATAATACATGCTTGAACTTTTAATCCAAAACCAGTATCTCTAACCTTTACAGTAAGGGCGAGGTAATATATTTTGGAATGGTGCGGCATGTAACAAATCGCAAACTTCTTCTTGTGACAACGCTTGTTCCATTAGAAGACAGAACAATATGGTATTGCCAAATTCGCGAAAGTTGTGAAATAACTCAGTCTTTGCATCAGGATATTGAACTATGTCGTTCAACTGGGCATGATAGTATCCCAAAACGCCCGGAGATCCGTAATCGTATCTTGGTAGCTTACAAACTTTTGGCATTGCTTCCATCAAGGTCTTTGTAAACTGTAGCAAGTTTCCTTGGATAAGAGATTTGACAATCTTCAATAGCTCTTCCATTACTACTGCAATTCCTTGGTAGCCAAGAAGCTTGCACATTGTACGGAAATGGTACGGGCCTACAAAGCCTGTGTATTGACCGTACTGAGTGCTGTAGGCAAGATTTAACTGCTTACTTCCCCACAGGTAATGATGGGACATCATAGGTGGCTTATCTCTGTGCACAGGCTGAGCGAACTGAAGTCCTCGGCATTTCACAAATCTGTTACATTACATAAGAATAGAAATGAATTTGAGCTGAATTGTAGAAGATGTTTACATTATTGATAATAATTCACCTATTTGTCGCAGCATTGTAGCAATAGTTTGGCAAGAAGTCATAGTTAAGCTCCCAGAAAACATGGAGAGTAATTCTACCATATGGAGCAAGAACGTTGTGATTTGCTTCCCTAAACATGGCATCATATTCATCTAAAGCTAGCCATTTGCTTAAAAGTTTATGCGTGAGGCGATTTACTTGGAGTAATCCTTCCAGTTCCTATGCGAGGAAATTAAACAGTTTTTTTTAAATAAAGTAATTAGAATAATTAAATCATATGCAGCAGGATCTTTTACTTACCACAACACCTGTTATATCGCCAGATTCGAACTTGCTTACAGCTAAATCAAGGGATTTTTGCATATCGGCATTGATGCGTTGTGTTATCAATTTATTCAGATCAATACTTCTGCCGAGTAGCTGAACGTGTCTTTGTTTTAATAAAGTTTCGTATCTATTCGCTCGAGGATAGGGGAGTAAATATGCCCCAAGAGCAACACATTCAACTCGAAATCTTTTATCCAGTAAAATACTGGCTGCTAATTGTTTGTAATGAGCAAAAATTTGTTCGCTCAACTTGTAGACAAACTGGTCAAAGCATAAATTAACTTCTGCTTCTACCTCGTCATAGAGAAATTGCTTTCTAAATATGGTTAATGCGTACAATGCACTGTCGTTGTATAAATCCAAAGGATATAATACAAACCTAAAAATAAATTACATAAATAGTTTGACCAGAAAAAAACAGTAAAAATTAAACTGTGAAAGTCTTAGATATCCCGCTTACTCCATCATGGAAGGTTCCTTGCTTCTAAGAATGTGATCGGTGAGGATCCACGGCATGGACATTTCGATCGGGAACTGAAACAGAAAATATTACTTAATTTAACTTTAAATGGTGTTTGTAATCCAACGTTAGTAACATTGCACAAATAAAATAATGAAATATTAATCTATAGTGGTAAAGATAACAACACAGCAACCAACAAGGAATGATGCAAGCTAATGTAAAATATCAACTTCTACATCTGAATATTATTCTGCAGTCTTTGAATGATGCATTATTACGCCTCAGATTTGTATGGTTTACGTAAAAGAACATAGGAGACAATTCGTACTATATGATAAAATGATTATTTTAAAACTCCAATTTTTGTGCAGACTATCATCTCAAAGAGTGAAATAACAGAGATCAAGTATTACATTCCATAGACAAATATTATTTAATATATTGTCCATGAGGACTCGAGATTATGAATGTATGTATGTATAACGATAGTATTATACTTGATCAAGCAGTCACTCATTTCGAATCGGTAGTATACATAGTTTATGTGTTTTATAAAGTAAGTTATGATTCCTTATATTATGTCCCAGGCGTGCAAGTCCAACAAAACGGTGCTACAAAAACGAACGCAATAATAACAACAACGTGGCTACAACAGATGGTGGTTACTTAGTCGTGTACCTGAATGCGTTTCTCCATGGTGATCAAGTCGCTGCATTCCTCATTGTGCTGATGACGCACTTGGCATTTCTAGTCATGAAATCAATTACACACGATACTATTTTTCTGATATTATAAAAGTACACATGACAATAAAAAAAAAATAGTAGGATTGATTTAACGTTGAATTGATAACTTTACTCCATTTATTCAGTTTAATGAAAGCAATAACATTATAAACAACTTCAAAATCCCACAATTTACAATATTTAAGGCGTATGAAGTCCAGATTTAAATGAATTTAATGATCGCTTTCTTGACACTGAATTTTCATTTACAACGGATACATTCCACATTTTATTCTACATAATATGTTTTTAGTGTTTCTTATAACTTTACCTGAATTCTTCGTCCCATTGTCATCTCCAGATAAAACTCACGGTACCAAAGTTGGGAGAGATCACAACAGTTTTGCAACGACTCTGAAACAAAAATATAACGTTTGAGAAAAAGATAGTTAATATCAAACAACATTTAGTATCCTTTTCGTTCTTCTTTTCTACTTACCGCTAAAACTCAGTAAATAATTCCAGTAGAAACTTGTTTTATGAAACTGATCAATCTGTACGAGATATTGCCCATCTATATCCTTTCTCAGCGTTCTTTTGCCTCCACTTTTATCTGCGATTAAAGACTCCAGCATTGTGCGTACCATGTATAGTTGAGTTGATGACGGACCTATAAACAATTTAAACAAATCTAATCCAGAGCTTGATCATTGGTTTGAAGATCTGTTCTTTCGAGGTAAACTTCCACAGGCTGATCATCAAAATTTTATTTTCAACAGTTATATTGGAAAACCAATCCTCACCAACATTTCTTCTTGGAACTTTGATACCAAATCCATTGTCTGGATCTTTTTTCCCTTTTAATGCTGGATCGGCAACTGGCTCAACACCTCTTTGCCAATCAGCACAAGTCTCTCGAACAGATACAATTATGCTTCGTATAAGATCCTTCTTATTCTTGATCGCTTTTCTGAGCGGTTCTCTTAGAATAAGCTGTACAAAGTCTTGTAGTTCTGCATAAATGTTTCTTCGAATTGCATCAATAAAGACAGTTTCCATGCGAGCCATGAGAACCTGTAGACCTTTGATCATAGCTATAACTTCAATCAGAGCAAATTTTTCTTCATCTGTGTAATTGTACCGTGTTGCCTGGAAAAATATCCATTATATTTATCATTATTCACCTTATCAAATGTTGGAAAATCTAATTTATCTCTGTTTAGTAATCTACCAACCCGTTCATACTCTTCAGCCTCTTGCGGACATTCCTTATTCATGTGATGATCAGTAGGATGAAGTAATTTCCAGCTGTATAGTTCAGTCACGACACTAGTCCACTGCGATAGCAATTGTAATCCTCTTAATGCCAATTCAGCAGTCTCTCTATTTTCACCATCGCTTCCACACTCCTTATATGTTGTTGTAACTTCGTTGCTGTACCTGAATAGAAAAGTGTACATTAGACTGTGCCAAAAAAATGACTATATTTGTTCTTCAAAAGTTATGTCGAAAACATTGTTGCTAGTGGTGAAAAAGGAAATCCTTTCATAATGAGCTTTAAATATTAATATTTACTTATTGGTCATCTTTTGGACTAATAACTTTTGAACGACTGGGTTTATCACATGATGCCTATAGATCTTTCTTGTAGAGCATTCAATTCCCTACAAGACTATGTCTGATGCACCTCTAAATATTAATATTAAAAGCTCATACTTTAAGAGGATTTTGTTTCATCACTAGCAACAATATTTTCGATACAGGTTTTGAAATAGAAAAAAATAGTCAACTTTTTTGGCACAGTCTGGTGTTCATGTGTAAAGGAAGATAATGTGCATAAGTGGATTAAATGCGCTCGTGAATAATCAGGAAAGACTAATACCTGGCCAATTCGCTGATATATTTAACATGGTCTTCTCTGATTTGAGGTAGATGTACCATGAGATCTGCTTGTGGGCTCATACTATTAGAAGATGAAGAAAGCGGCCATCTAGAGGCTTCGAAGTGTTTTGAACGCTTGATATAATTGAACGGAGCGATCTGCATATCTCCAAAAAGAGGTACGACCTCTAAGTTCTTGAATATTCTGTCTATCCTGTCTAGCTTTAACTTTTTTTTCTGATCCAATTTATTAATGTTGCACAGTTCACTGTCCATCAAAAATAAACCAAATCCCATAACTTTAACGAGCATGTGTTTTTCGTTTGGAGTTAAATACATCTTTGTTTCGAACATATGAACGCAGATATTGACCACGTCTGCTAGCAGCTCTTCGTACCCTGCAATCTTTTCTAGATTCTCTTTTACCGTGTCACGAATTTTATTTTGTGTGGCAAGAAACATGGACAAATTCTGAGACTCTTGAAGTGTTTGAGAGTCAGACATTACTTTTAGGAATTGAGCAGCTCTGAAACAATTGATTAAAACACATTGAATGTATATTTTATACAATCTTTGGCACATCATGTTTGATGGAACATCTTACCTTCTATAGGTTGAATAATCATTCTTGACGCTAGATTTCATGTTTTTTAATTCATCCAGAACGGCAAACATGTTAATAAATTTTCCAAGAGTTAATAGATAAGCTTCGGACACAAAATCCTTCCTCTTTTCGTGGTGACACAAGCGTTTAACTTCCGCAGAGAATCTTTCAATAGCTTTTCTCTAATGAAATGAATAAAAAGAATTATGCATCTTTCTCCCCGTCAAACATCAATATTGAGTTTTTAGTTTCACGCAAAAGAACTTTGGCTTTATTTGAATACCAGAATCTAGTCACTCACTTGAAAATACATAAAATTCAACAACTTGTTTACTTCGGGGGCCAAAACCTCGACCGTTTTTTCATAAATTTCAACACGATTTGGCTGTTCGTTAGATTTTGGTTGAGGAATTGCTCGCGAGCAACACCTCCACGTATATAACATCACTGCATGCTCTAAACCTTCCTCAAGAAGTTCATTCTGTACAAGATAAATCATTGAGTGATTAAATGATCCTAAAAACTAATAAATTAGAGCAGATTAAAGTGAATAGATTTACCAAGCTAGCATGAACAGTTGCTTCTTCGATGTACTTTGCTATCCCAGTTACAAATCCATTCCTATCTTCAAAATTAGTATCGAAATTAGCTTGATAAACCACAGAACACGGCTGGGCTTCGATACAAGGCTGCTCGTCGGGCAAAGTAAACTCGTCGAGTACATCGACGTTAGATAGTGCGTCAGCCAATGTTACCTTGTCGGTAGCCATTGCTGGATTTTATTGCAGCCTAATATTGGGGTGATACATGAGACATTAGAAGATATGATTGTAAAATTTTTAACGTATCAAGTAAAAATGAATTTTTTTTTTGTTTGTAGGATGCGTATGTATACATAAATATTCTCTTTGTGTAGAGGTTAGGTTCACGGTATGAGTAACGTGTCGATGGTATGTAGGCTAAAATTGATTTATTATAGAAAAACTGGGGTAATATAAGGATAACTTTGGATAATAGATATAATAGTGAAAGTTTACCTTCCAAATGATTTTTACACCTAATTCAATGACAACAAACGTCACTTTTAAGAACTCCACCCCAACGTCAAAGGAATTCTGGGAATTCCTTTGGTAATCTTGCATTGTTGCCACAGTATAGAAAAAAAAGAGAGAGAAAAAAAACCATTAACCACGCGGGGGTATTTAAAAATAAATTCTGAAGTTACGTCAAAACGTATTTTTTTTAATTATAACATTGGAGATTTGACGATTAAATAAAAACGCAATCGAGTTGGGTAAATTTTAAAATTTATTCGAAAGTCTTTTAGACGATATTAGATCTATGTATATTATAATAAACCTCTATTCTATATTACAAATAATTTACAGTGTGGATATAATTCAACAATTTTTGAAAAATTGCACATATTTTTTTTCATATTTATGTTACCTGGCTCGGTTTCGATAGAGAATTTTTCTATTGACTATTCATTCTCGCATTGACAAATAATAATAATAATAATAATAATAATAATAATAATAATAATAATAATATTAATCAAAGATTGAATAAAAATTAATACAACAGCTGGATATTGTATTGATTTGTTATCTACAATAGTATAAATTAGTATTATTGTAAGTTATTTATATGATAATAATATTAAAGTAATAAAATTGTGTGCGTATATTGAATTAGGCAAACGAACACTAATAATCCAATATAATATTCCAAAATAATAATGCGCAGCATAGAAACGAGAAAAAAAAAAGAAAAAATATGTATAAAGTACAAGTAAATGTAAATAATAGATTCATTAAAAATCTAAACGTATACATATATGCAAATCAATCAATGAATAATTAATTAATTAATTAAGCAATAAAATAAATTAATCAATTAATTAATCACTATTAAAAATGTGCAACTTTAATATCACATTGAGAAACGTTATTTATTTATTTATTTATTTATTTTCGTTTTTTATTATACTAAAATGCAAGAGATAAAGCGTTCCAAAAATATGGCTATGATATATTTTAATCAAAGTAAATTTAAAATGAAAATCACGTTTTTTTTTCATATCTTCACACACCATTGGCAATCTATCATAGGCATGTTAATCGCGTATTTAATTATATAACATTGTATATATATCGCTCAATTATTGAAAGTTTGATTTGAAATAATTTGAGCCTGTTTTTTTTTATAACTATAGATCCAATGACCGGGCATTGGCACAAAGGGTATGTATGTATATTATATAGCGACTAAGTATGATTTTTAAGTTCTACTACAATATATTAATTGAATAAGTTTTTCTTCCAGTTTGCTACTATTCAATGATCTCACTGTTATGCAATAGCCATAATAGGATACGTCTGTATAAACCAAATGATCAGAACAAACTAGATAATAGACTTTTTGTTTTCTTTTTGTTTTTTTTTTTCTTTTTATCAATGTAGTATGGTATAGCTCTAGTATAATTAGTACTTTAAAACTAGTACTAAATATTACAATAAATTTTCTTTCCAATAAAATTACTATAATATTACCAAAAGTACAAAAGATAAAGAATTCAGAATTCTCTCAGCATGTATTTGGAGTTTTAAACTCAAACTATTTATAATATATTATATGAAAACTGTGGAAAATATATAACGACTGAATAATTATCCTTAATTAATTGTGACTATAATAATGTTTTTCTCTCTCTCTCTCTTTTTTTTCTTTATCTTTTGTACTTTTCGATATATTTTATATTTTCTATTTTATAACAGTTATTTATAATATGTACCATCAGCCTCTACCCTTTTATCACACTAACGGCTGAGACAGAATAATAATATTAATGGTAGTAGGGGATCTGCAGCAAAAAAAAAAAAAAACTAAGTACAAATATTTGAAGACAAATACGTAGGTAATATTGCAAAGGGTATCAAACACGTATATCTCAAATGAATAAGAAAAAAAAAAAAAAGAAATACATAAAATAATAAATGAATTGGTAAGATTATTTAAAAATTGTACATACATATCTATTTACAATGCATCATTGTCAAATTTTTGTAAATTATTCATGCCCAACAATGTTCAGTTGAGAATATTTTAAATCGTAAAGAAAAATTCTGTTTTCTTAAATTCATATAATATTTACATTATTCGTATTATGTAAATATATATATACCGTGAGGTTATAGGGAAGGGAATCACAGGATGCAGGCAACCCAACAATCAAAATTTCCGAAGATTGCCGAAGGTGCAGAGTATTTGTCATTAAGAGGAAATGAAAGTCGATCTAGCCATCTAGAGGATTTCTCACCGTACTACACACATGGACACATAATCATGAACGCATATGTATGGATGTGTTGTATCCATGTGTGTAGTATGGTGAGAAATCCGCTAGATGGCTAGATCGACGATTAAACTGTCCGGTTGATAGGTTGAAAAAAATTGTCAGAGTGAAATTGAAGAATCTGATCGGCATAAAGTTAACATGCAAGATTCATCAATATTGATTCGTGAAAAAGTTGCAACAGTTAATTAATGAATTATGGCCGGTTTCAACAACGACGAATAACTTTTATTTGTAGATTAAATTCTATTCATTAAAAACAGAAACCTATTTAACATTAAATTTTCGACTCTTATTCGACGATTAAAGATATTTTACGAATGAATTTTATTCGTCGTTGGTGAAACCGGCCATAGTTCATTCATTAACTGTTGCAACTTTTGTACAAATTAATATTGATGAATCTTGCTAATCAACTTTATTCCGATCGGATTCTTCAAGTTCGCTATAATAATTATTTTTAACCCAACAATCTGACAGTGAGTCGTCTGCTAACAGAAATTTTCGCGTCCCCCTTCCATTAATGAAAATGCCCTGCCTTCGGCAATCTTCGGAAATTTGACTGTTGGGTTGCCTGCATCCTGTGATTCCCTTCCCTATAACCTCACGGTATATATATATATATATATATTTTTTTTTTTTAAATATTTGCACTCATGGCAAGAATCGTTAATACACACATGTATGAGCTGGTTATTGAGTAACAGCATAATATCACTATTATAGGAAACATCATTTACGGGGCAATAAACTGAATGCTGTTAAAAATAATTCCTAGATAATACAGCGAACGTTATTCAGGTGATATGGTTTACAACTAATTATATAGTGGCTTGATTTTGGCTTGTTATTTTAGTTTCGGACAGTAAACTCTCTGTTGCAGTCTGCCATTGCATCAAAAATACATAAAAACTGCTTTATTAACTAATTCTTAAAAAAGAATCATTGCAAAAAAAAAAAAAAAAACTCTTAGAAATCATGGTAAAATAATAACTAAATACTGCAATATACTGCGGCTGATATGTATTACCTAATTTGGTGAAACAGATTACAACAGTGAATTTCTATATCTGGTTATTATGTATATTACTGTTTACTCTCTACAGAAAATCTATTAATTATAAAATACGTTAAGGTTTTCAATATTACGGAATTTGAGTAATCGGAGCTGTTTATACATGCACACTCACACCTTATTATAACTCTATTTACGATTTGAAAACACTTCTAACTTATTAGTGCATTACATACTTACAAGTATACCGCAACCCTGTTTTTGAGAAAACAATAAGTTTAAAAAAAATAAAATCAAAAGAAAAGAAAAATGAGCAGATAATGTTATTGCATCGTTACTGGAGCTGAGAGGTCTCGTTTTAGCTACAAATTATCGATTTTATAGCCTGAACTCAGGACCAATGGTTAAGGAAGCTATTGCATGTTCCTGGGTGATTGCTGCTAACTCTTTCAACCATTCGTCTAACACAACTGCACATAGAACAACGTTTTGTACAGGACTTATCTCATTTGGCGACTCCCATGATGTCTTTGTGTAGTATCTGCAAATTAGAATGAAGAATAACTCCCACATAAAAGACTTTCCGGACCACATGTCGAGAGACTGGTACTGCATGGGCTCGATTTTAAAGAGCACAACAATTCATGTTTGAATTTCTTATAATAAGAATCTCATAACATACCTGTGTCCAGTACTATCGGCAACAATTTCTAATTGGTCCTCAGAAATGCTTGATGGCTGGCTAATAGAACCAGTTAAACTACTCGGTCCAGAGCTTCCGCCTGCTCGTCTGAACATTTGCGACAAGGAAGATGTAAGACTCCTTCTTTTTGGTTCACCTTTCAAAAATAAATTAGTTCAACGTTATTTTTGTACATGTTTTTGTAGTGGAATCTAATGTTATGTCTTTTCGTAGGAAGTTTAAACAGATAATTGGATACTTGATGAAGACAATCTAGTAACAAATTATTCAACTTACGTCTAAAAACTTCCAAGTGGTCAAGAGTAAGGAAACATTTTTCAAAAGAGATTATTGAGTTAAACATCGAAAGGGATTGAGAAATATTATATAATACATAATTTATCTTACCTCGTGAGAATGGTTCACTTGCGGAGGAGTATCGTCTATGACTTGAGGCTTGAGCGGAAGCTTCCAAAGCATTTTTTCTCGCATTTACCAATCTGTCTTCTCGACCAATTAAAAATGTCCTTGCTTGCTCTACCAGTTGTTCAACGTCATTGTGCCGTGAGAGAAATTGGTCGATTTTCTGTTTTAAAGATGCAAGAACCTGAAATCGAGAATATTCATTTATTCTTCTACTTAAAATACATGATGAATCAAGAATCAATAAATATACAAAGTCGCTACAAACCTGAAATAACGATCTAATGCTTGGCTGAAAAACGAGCGAATGATTCAGCAGAAAAGACTGCAACAATGGCTGCGGATAAACTGCGAGTCTGCTCAAAAGCCCAGTTAGATGTAAATTGACATAAACATTGTTGTTTGTCATGCATTCTAATTTTCGTAAAACAACGTCTAAAAAGATGCCAACGTTTGGTTGACCGTTAAAAATGTCTTGATGATAAGAGGAGCTCTCTTTACTCTGTTTGCTTGAAATTGATCCTTCACTATTTACGAAATTGATATCTGTTATCCCATGCAACTGTATGCAAGGTTCTATACTTAATTCAGTTTCAGTTTCCTCATGCTCGCTTATCCTATCTTCGCTAGGTTCGTTGTCTGGAGTTGATTCTGATGAACCCTTAAAGGCAAAACTTTCATACCCGCTGCTTTCTCCTAATGATAAAAGTGAATTCATGGCAGTATTTGACTCGTCGATTCCGCTATCAGATCCTTTTTTATCTAACTGTAAAGTATCGTCAATTTGATCAACTATTCCAATTTCCTCGTTCAATAACTCTGCAATATCTGCATCCAGTTTAGCTTGTTCTTCAAGAGAAAGTGTTCCCCCAATATTCTCACTAGTCTCTTCGTTCGTTGATTTATTAAGATCATCTTTGCTCACGATAACATCTTCTCCTGCCAACAGTGACTCAATATTATCTAAAATATTCTGAACAGCTGGATCTTTATCTTTATACATGCTGCTTTCCGCAATCATATCTTTAGTAGAATCGTTTGTTATCACTTGATTACTTTCTATTCGTTTAACCGTTCGTTCGATCAAAGTATTCTCGTCCGCTAGAGTGGTAGCGCTACTTGCATTACTTTCTTTTAAAGTTTCCCCATCATATTGACATGACCAATTAGAACAGGCCATACTACATGTAGCTATTTTCTGTCTAGCATCGCAGAGGTAAGCGTGATAATTTCCATATAAACTCTCCGATAATCTGGCTCCATAATTAATTGGTACTGGCCAAGACTTGAAACTCTCAGGACCAGAGGTTGAATTTTTTCGACGAGATGTTAGCGGTATGTTGGGCAAGGAATTGGGAGGTGTAGATGTAGCCACACCTGTGGCCGTGCAACAGTTTGGAGCAAGGCTTAAAAATTTTTCTGCAGCACGACCAAATGGATCTATATCCCGCAATCTTCTACGTTGCGAAAGCATTACGTGAGAACATGGGGTCAGAGCTCCGAGGCACAGTTCAAGCATAACATCTTCGCAATTCAGTTCTACCAAAGTTTCAAACAGTGCCAAAGTTATTATGCACAGCTGTAATTGAAAATTTTCAAGTTTTTATTAGCATTTCAGTTTCGAAATTATTTTCATTTGTTATTATGAAGTTGTTAGTTAGTATTAATTTTCAAATATTACTAATGAAATTCGATTGTTCAAAGGATTGGATATCTTACCCGTGATCTGGATGATATCCTTTGAATCAGACTATCCAATATCCGACATTCGTCGTAATTATCTTCGAGTAAAAATCTGATCAGAGATCGTAATAAGCCTGGTTCAGTAACAGATCGTAAAAATAAATCAAAGTATGCTGTTGCTGCGACCAGTTCTTCCACAGTAGTCTGTAAAAGCAATATACTCCATTTCATCAGTAACAAAATCCATTTTACAATTTAGTGAACAGAATAGTTTCTCTTCTGTTACCCTATTAGTAATATTGAATGTTTGTTACAATATCTGGGAACCATTTAAAAACTTTGGCAAACACGTATCTATATACATACAAATGTATTTAGTAATAAATCAAACATTTTATTTATTACAGGAGGACTATTGGAAAGAATTTATAATCAAATTTTACGATGCTTTGGAATATGTGGTAAAAGAAGTGGATCACCATTACCTTGCACACAAAATTTGGTACCAGTCATACCTATATTTTTATCTTAATTAACGTAAAGAACTTCTAATGTGTGATAAAACTTCAGAGGATATTAAAAGGGAGAGCACGATGAAAAAACCAGTATCTATTCGTTAGAATAATGATATGATGACGCAAAACTATTTTTCTATGGATGCGTTAATGATAAACTTTAATACATTCAAAATTAACAGCCATAAAATGGGGTCAATTACATACTATAAATAAAATAAGATTCACCATACTGTAAGTCATCTACTTACAAGCCGCACAGCAATTAAGATTGGTAAAACAAAATTTGCTGTATTTCAATAAGCATGTAAAAATATTCGTATATAAGATCGTGCAATAATTGATGGGTGCAGAAGCAGTAGTATTTACAGCAATACGTGATTAGTCAAGGTCATATAACAATTAAATGATATTGTAGAAACTAACTTGTATTAAATGTATTAGACCGGTGCAGTTGCGGATTGTAAGTCTCATTACTAGAATAATACAACAAAAACCACACAGTAATAGACAAAAAAAAAAGTTAGCGCTTGTAGCGAGTAATTGATACTAACCCAGTATTGCGGTGCATCTAGCCGTTCTATGGTCAAGCCGACAGATTCCTACGATCACCAAAACAGAGTCAGCAGACAACCACCGACAATCACAAGCCACAACATAAATAAATTCAACATTCTCTGGATTTATTCAAAGTAGTATATGATATATACGTCTTAAAAAGACGACCACCACCACGTTTTTGATGATTTATTATTAATCGTGAAATAATATTTCCAATGGATGTGTATAAATAAGCGTGTATACAAATACAGCTAAAGCTTTACTATACCAATATTTTAAAACTGTTTGAAATTGTTCGCTTAAACTATAAGGATTTTTAAACGTGTGGAAAAAAAAGTACCACTTAAGAGGGCAAAACCATTACCATTGTGTCATAGAAGTCTCAGATATTTATTATTATCTTCTTTTACCACACACGCTTTTCCTGTATTACTAATCAAAGCGTAAAAATATGGAAAAACTTTCATTCAATTACATTTATTCAATTCTTAATAACTTAAGAAATAAAAGAACTCCACTATGCTCAGCTGTTAAGCAGCCTATTGCTCGTTGAATGAGTCAAATCGCAGAAAATTTGATTTATAAGAAAAAAAAAGCATGAAACTGTTACGAATGTGATATTTTAAAATTCTTTCTTTCTGTTCTTGCACCTGGAAGTGCACTGCCATTGAGCCTACCTGCAGTAATGCTGGCCCCATAACAGGCACAAGAAATCCTTGATACAGGAATTCAAGAAGCTGTTTCTGCACCAAGGGATGCGCTACTTGAGCAACTGCATTACAAAATTCTAAAGAATTCATCAGCTGCATAACTGCTGGCATGTCATTGATATCATCTGGCGTTAGTCTGTGCCAATCTTCCGTCTCGATATCCAACTTTCTCGGTAGCAATGAATATAGACCACTTAATCCTGTGGCCAGTACCTGGAGATTAGAAAACATCATAATTTGAATTTACTGAAAAAAAAATTCAATTTATTGAAGAAAATTAAAATAATATTCTAAATAGTATGTAAATCGAACTTATTCTAATGATAAAAAAACTATTCATTGAATTTCAGTTTTAAACTATCATAAATTACAACGTGATGTTTATATTTATCACATAGAGGATTGATTCTTGAGTATTTTATGTTGATAGAAAATAATTTTGCGATTATTTATGCAGGTATACTTTGTGGCTACTATCTATCCTTGAATTTTGCCTCGTCCCTGAAATGAGTATACGAGGCTTTTACATAACACCCATATTAATATCACGTTCATATCTGTTAAACTCAATGACATTTTTTCTCACATAATTTAACGTAACAAGGATAGGGGCAAACGGCCACTTGTTGCTTATGCGACTGACAATGAGTTGTGTTTATAATAATCTATGCGCAATAACAGTGTCAATTACATGCATCGTCATGCCTTGTTTTAGATACGAAGGGCAGTTTAGCAATAAACTGTACCCATAAGTATGTGAAAATCTTTTCCTTTTATTTCTCAATTATCAATCATGAAAGTCGAGAGAATTATTCTTTCTAAATGAAGATTAAGTCTGTTACATTAAAATTAGATTAGATATGAATGACTGTAGTCTGAAAGTCAACTGACCGGACAAACATTAGAATGATCAGCAATGTACAATCCTACTTCATCGTTCTTTTTTGATAACGACATACAGAGTAACATTGCATCCCTTGCCTGCTGGCCTACCCCACCTTCTTTATGAACGTGAGGTATCAGTAGAGTGAAAATAATGAATCTGAAAATGAGAATTTCAAGTCAAATTAAATTGTTTAATAAATATTGAAGATTTGATGTTCAGAGTCAGTAGCTGATATCAGTTTATTACGGCATTCAGTATCAATTAGCTGATAAAAAAAAATACAATAAATTATGTAGATAACTAATTACACTAACTTGCTCTTTCCATTTGACGTCGGATGAAAGAAAAGATCTAGAAGAGCCATGTTTTGCATAAGAGCAACGCATAACTGGTTCAATAATACAACTAATTTCTTTTCTACTTCAAGTGGCATTACATCATCTGCACATTGTTCTAACAATCTTAATAACGGTCTTGCTACTGGTTCATGAGCCAAAAGAGCTCCACTGTGTGACACTAGTAGTTCATAAAGTTTAAGTTGCTCTAGCCGCACAGCGTTGCTGAACCTAATGAAAGATAGAAAACATAATCAGGTAAACAAAATGGATTAAAATGATCCCTTTTTCATATGATTAGTAAACATTCAGACAATTCAAGGCAACATTTCACCTTCCAGTGTGCAAACTCCACTCATAAAGTTTGTCTAATAAATTTTCGTTCAAAAGATGTTCGAGGCATGGCGAATGAGTGGGAGTAGCAGTACGTCGATTTTCGTTATGAGGAGTAGCGTTGCGTAGTTCGAGTATCAAGAGTGTGACCATTTGATCGATGTGATTAACAACGCCAAGTACGTCATCTTGGCTAGGGATTCCCTTCGGTGGCTGCGAATTTAATTCAACGAGATAAAACTGATTAAAAACATAAAGAGAAAATAAATACTAAGAGAAATATACAAATTAAATGAAAACAATGAGGAAATAATAAACTAATGTTTATATCAGTCTATTTATGAGGACAAAAATATGACACATTTACCTGCGTATGAGATATGATCTCGTGACTCTGTTGCCAGTGCTTTTTAAAGCTGTCGTAACATGCCGTAGGGTCTGCATCCTTTGGCGGAGAATCCCTAGATCTTTGTCTAGAGAAGTTGGTACGCAGTGGACTATTTCTCAGCCAACTCATAGCGGAGGTGTTAAGTTTTTTCAACCCATAAGCATTGTGGGACTAGTTTTTACGCGTTTTTATTAAGCCTGAAGTAAGGAAATAAAAGAGTGAGTAAATTTGAAGTGAAGGTTGGATTTTAGAATGTGTCAGAATAAGGTGATTTTCTCAGATTCTTTAAGTTGGACGAATTTTGTTGTAAGTTTTTTTTTTTTTGTTTTATTAATTTACATTTCTCTCGAATTGTTTAAAACATGTCCTACTTACGACGTAGAGATACATAAATATGTGTCTAAAATTACGTATGTACGTATTGTACAGATAAGAAAGTTTCGTTAATTAAATTCTACTCACATGTCAGTTTGACGATTTTTTATTTATACAATTCGACGTATTTCAGTAACATTGGGTTTTATACTGGTATAATAAACTGTCAAAATTTTTTATTATCTTGTTCGATTAATAATCAGATAAATAACGTATTGTCGCATCGCTCGCTCGCTCGCTAACTCTCTCTCTCTCTCTTTCTCTGCGTCACACTATTTTTACAAATCCGCCATTATTGTTTCGTGTTCAATTCTTTTCAATCGTCGTCATTCATCGTTTACACTCGTATACCGCGAACACGCACGCCCACTGTCTGCTGCTACCTTAATGCTACCTTCTCCATTCATTCTTCTCTTATATCATTATTCTTTTCCTTTGCCTGATTTAAACCGGACCCTGTTTATGAGCAAGGAAATATTTATCTATCTATTTTATTACAAAATAGCGTGACGTAGTATACGAACAATTTGATGAAACGTATCGTCGGTACAAATGTCACGTATCATCGTACGGTCAAAAATCATTATTCTATCTCTTTCTGTCACTCAGGTTTATTCAGGTTAGGTTGCGATAGGGCCTAGCTATGATCTAACCAAACCCAGCCTAACCCTAGCCCTGACGTATTCAAATTACGTGACAATATATTATATTTTTGGTATTCATTTGCTGTAAATTATTGCAAATGAGTGACGAACGTTCAATGACAGACGCTATTCGGGTTTTAAAATTACCGGCAATAGCTGGTTTTGGAAACCCGCTATTGGACATTACCGTTAAATTAAACAGTGATGATATTTTGAAAAAATATTCACTTGAAATTGACGGAGAAACTGAACTGTCCGCCGAAACAATTCAACAACTTATCAATGACCTTCCCTTAGAGTTAATTGACACTTTTATATAAAACGAAAAAAAAAACATCGATTTTTCATATGTGCACTGCATTTCCTTTTCTTTTCATTCATTCATCCATAATCCATTCAATCATACATTCATTCGTTCCTTCATGAATAATTCTCTATGACCTTCAAGTCTTGAAGGTCGTTAGAGTATCAGGAGATATAAAAATCCCATTCCATGTATTTAGTTTTACATAAATTTTAAAATTAAATCATTCGCATGAATAATTCATAAACATATTTCCTCAAACTTTTACAATCAAATTGACAATTTACAGAGCATACCAAAACAGTCCAGGAGGCTGTGCCCAGAATACAATAAGAGTTTTGCAGTGGTTATGCGGGGGAAAAAATGGACCAAAATTGGGAATCTTTTGCGGCGGAATTGGGAACGATTCGCGTGGCAATATTCTGAAAAATATGGTTTTAGAAACAGGCGTCGATGCTCGGTATACAAATTTTATACCTTCACTTATTTAAAAACCTGAATTAAAAAAATTAAAAAAAAAAAAAACAAAACAAAATCATAAAGCTTTGCTGTATGATTTTTAATTTTTTTTTAGGTATGCAGTTCACCCTAATCTACCGACTGGAGTTTGTGTTTCAATGATAAAGAAACCATGGCGGAGTCTCGTGGCAAATTTAGGTGCTGCTAGTCTATATACTTTGGATAATCTGAAGCAGCATGATTTGCCTTTAAATTCATTAAAAATAATTTATATCGAGGGCTTCTTTATAACCCATAGTTTTGACGTTGCATTGGAGCTGGTGAATTTGGCTAGAGAAAAGGGTATTACTGTAGCATTCAATATCAGTGGCGAATATATATTCCAGGTTGAGTGTCTACATTTGTTAAATTCAAAATTCTATCTATTATTTAGATTAATCTGATTAAGAAATGTAAATCATTCGAAATTTGCTTGAAGGAACGTTGGATAATTTTGATAAAAATCAAATACTCTTCTACAAGATCCAAAACATAAATAGTTCCAATCTTTTTAGGATCACCACGCTGCGATATGTGAAATGGTAGGATTGTCTGGTATCGTATTTGGCAATGCGAGAGAAATGACGGCCTTGGCTCAGGTCTTAAATCTCAAATATAACAGCGTGGAGGAGATTCCTTTCCTGTTAAACAATTTAAAAAGAGTAACAGTTGGCGCCTCAAGTAGAAATCATAACAACTGGTTGTCGGACGAAGATATTGTTGTGATGACTCAGGGTGGGAAATCCCCAGCTATAGTTGTTTGGGGCGAGGGTGAATCTTCTCGGGTACGAAATAAGCTATATTTTACTATCCAGAATTTACATTCATGAAATCAACATTTGTTTCCATCATATTATTATTATTATATAAATTTCAGGTCTCTCCAGAAGTTCCTGAATCTCCAGTAGTAGATACAACCGGTGCCGGCGACTCTTTAGTAGCTGGATTTCTACTCGGAGCTTTAATCGGGAGAACTCCAAACTCATGTTTAAAGTTAGGCTCTAAAGTAGCTAGTATAATTGTCACAAGAGTTGGCGTAACTTTTCCTGACCTTATACCCCCCCATTTAATGGAATAAAAATTTGTTCATTACTTATCTCTTCTAAACTTTATAATTAGTTTATTCATTCTTACTTGTCTGGTTTTGAGACCAGTTCAAAAATTTCGCGGTCTTGATTTTGATTCAGTCGGTAACAAAATCTTTTAATATGAATCTTTCTTATCAACGAATTTCACTTATCGACCTATACACAAAACCGATAATGAAATAGTACGATATCAATACAGAGGGCAGTACAGTTCTGCTCTGTAATCTTTTAAGAAAACAGTGAAAGCTTGAAGTTTATTTACGAGTATTAAAAATATTTAACAAATATTTTCACGATGTCTGCGGTAAGAAAATTAATAAATACTTTTTATAAAAAGTGAAAATATAATGATAAGAATTTTATAAATGATTTTGGATTATCTTGTGTGATCTGATTCACACTGAACAGTCTCTAACCTTAAAATCTGACATAACCTAATAGTCGAGAAATCACTAATACGATAAATAGGGACAAAATAAGTTAGCTTGGAGATTTTTCCATTGAAAGATTAAATTTCGATTTACACAATTATGATTAAAAATGATATTTTCGTATATAATTTGAACCATGAACATTTTTCGTCACTTTAGCAACGACCAGACGATCATCGTCGTAAATGGAACAGAGAGGAATATGAACGAATAGCTTTACAAAGACTTCAGGATGAAATCGCCGAAGAAGATTTAGGAATACCCAAGCAGCCAGCGGTGAAAAGAGAGCTGCTTAAACAACGTGACTATAAAGTAGATCTTGAATCAAAACTTGGAAAGAGTGTGGTGATCAATAAAAATACACCATCATCGCAAACTGGAGGGTAAGTTTATGAATTATTATTCAATTAAATAATAATTTTTTTTTTCTAGATGGTTTCTAAGTTGTTGATAAACTTTTTAATAATTTTAGATACTACTGCAATGTCTGCGACTGTGTTGTTAAGGATTCCATTAACTTTTTGGACCACATTAATGGCACAAAACGTAGGTTTCTAAATCTTTTTCAATCGCTGTTATTTTGATATGTCTAATTATTAACTATACTTTTATTTCCAGATCAACGCAACTTGGGAATGTCCATGAAAATTGAAAGATCAACTTTAGACCAAGTTAAAGCAAGGTTCACTCACAATAAAAAGAAAATGGATGAAAAAAAGAAAGACTATGATTTAGAACAGCGAGTAAAAGAGCTAAAAGAAGAGGTAGAGTATCTTCTAAAGAAAATGTGATAATTTTTATCTATTCAAAACTCCTTAATTCTGATAAGGGCACATATACTTTTTGTTAATTAATGTAATATGGATGATCTAATTTTGAAACGTCTCCAATCATAGGAAGAAAAAATTAAGGAATACAGAAAGGAGAAGAGAAAAGATAGAAAACGAAAGTTAGAAGAGGCCAACGAAGATGATGCTGGACCTTCGGATGAAATGGCTGCTGTTATGGGATTTTCTGGTTTTGGAGCGAAAAAAAAGTGAGATAAAAACAATAGATTTGATATACTTGACTCCGTAATTAAAGTACCTATAATGGTAACGACCAATTTAACTATATTTTAAAGTAATAGCAATGACTCACCTATTTAATTATTGCTGAATTTTAATAAGATCAAGTTATAACTCGTTTTATATTGCAAGTTAGATAAAATTTAACCTACGATCTTCAACCGACTGAATAATTCATGATTTTTAATCCAAAAATTTGAATAATTGATAAATAAATGTGTAGATCTTATTGTCAATTAGAAATATCAATTGCTAAGCAATGTTTATTGAGTACGGTGTACATATTACAATTCTATTTACAGTTTACATAATTTATAAGTGAGAAAAAAAAGAAAGTAATTCAATATGTTTAGATTCACTGGTTCTGTATCAACAGGCACTTAATTTGATGTAAAATTAAAATCTAGAATAGAAATTATAAATTAATATTCGTTGAGATATTAAATAATAAATAAATACATGGAAAATGAAGTCGCAAGTCTCTTAGGAATCTAATTAAAATTAAATAAAACCATATTTCTTCTTTTGTTTGAAAAGCGTATCGCGTTTAACAATAATTTATAATATAAATTAAATTTACTAATAATTATACTACTTATTAACGATTACAATATTCTAGTCAATTTCATTATTTATATCTTGAAGCATTCAATCATGTATGCTTCATCATACTCACAGGAATAATTTGACAATAATATTGCTGGATTAATATCAATACTTTTCTCTCTTTCTTCGCTGTTTAAGTCTAGCTGTGAATATTTAGGCACTAGTTCTTCTCTATCCACACATATCTCAGAGTGTTTGCAATTTATTGCGCCCTCTTTATCTAACCATACCTTGACAAAATTTTGTACTTCATTTGATACCCTCCAAAACCCACTTGGAGAAGAACGTTCCATTGAATTTTCATTAGAAATATTCGAGGATTTGAAATTTGAGCTAGAAATTTGATCAATCGAAATATGTCTGTTTTCTGACCAAGTATTTAGAACCGTGCCAACATTTTCAACTGTTTGTTTGGCTTTCTTACGATCATCATTCATCTCTATATTGGCGAATTCGCAATTTTTATCAAAGGGATAACGCCGCTTTGAAGATTTGGTCATAGAATTAATTGAAACCGATTTTATTGCACTAGAATCCGTAAATTCGTTTCTAAAATCTTTATGACCACTGTGCTGCTTATGTGGAAATGAAATTTGCCTGTCATTTTCTTTGTCGCTATCATTGTACTCATATTTAGATGTAAAGTTATGCTTCTCATTTGAAGGCAAGTGGATTTCCGTTCTAAATTTATCAACTTCTGTTGGAATTGAGAGGTTCAGCTTAAATGTCGCTGCAGCTTTGTCTTTAGTTGTCTTTCGATTGAAGCGAGAACTTCTTTGCTTAACGTACATGGCTTGTGAAATACCAAAACTTGAGCTTCTACTGTCTGGATGAATAACATTTTTCTTTTCAAAAGGCATTCTGTATCTTTGAGAAAAATCACTCTCAGTTACACGAGAAGTCGTTGAAGCTGTGCTTTGACTAGAGAGCTGAGATCCTATGTTTAATAGTTCTTTACATGAATCAGAGAACTGAAAACTATTTTGTGAAGCATCAATCGCCTCTGCAGATTCAATAACAGAATCCTTTTCAACAAAATTAATCTTATTGAGCAGATCCAAGAACTCAAGATTTTTATTTCTAGTGAAATTCATTCTACTATTTTTCCTCAGAACAGATTTTTCCTCAGCTGTTAAATCAGGCCCATAATCCATCAAATATTTATCTGCCTTTTCATTTATCATCTCAAGTGATCCATCTGTTAAATCCTCTGAATTTGTCAAATAGTCAAGATTGCATTCTGACAAAACTATATTTACAGTATTGGATTCATGTTTGTCAAAATCAACATTATAGTTCATCTCGTGAATAGAATTTCCCAAACAGAACGAATCTGATGTTGAACAATCTTCACGTTTTTTATTAATTCCGTTCAAGGGGGATAACGTTAAATTTTTATCTCTACAAACAATGCACGGCTCTCCATTATCATCATACTTTTGCTTTTCTGGTTGTAGATATTGGTTAATGGGATTATACAGTAGAGACGTTATCTCTGTATCTTTTTTCTCCGATGAAACAACAGAAGTCGAAGATTTTTTGACAGTTTTATTTATTTCAAATTCTTCCTTTCCTTTCAATGAATTGTTCAATTTAAAAAAGTCGGTAGTTTCCTTGACTTGTTTCTTTGTCTCAAAATTTGCACATAACAAATTAGACTCGCTACCATTATTTTGTAAGTTCTTTTCTTTTACTTTTTTATCTTTCTTGCAGTCCTTTTTACCGATTGAAAAATCTCCCATTCTTCTCACATTTTCATTTATACCAAGGGGCGAAACAACAGTTTCAGAATCAACTGAGTCAGAGATATAAGCAAATTCTTGTTCATAATTATGTTTCTGACTCAGACCATCCGAAAACATATCAGAAATTGTATAATCATAACTTTTTCTGTTATCTTTGTTCAAGGGAGTCGATGTACTATTATCAAATTGGATGTTGTGATTAATCGTGGAGTTTGGTATTGTGCTAGTAAATATATCCCCATTTTGAGGATATTTTTTAATTCTTGTTTGTTCAGGTTTTTCAATTGAATTATTAATCAGCGATGAAATTTCCAAATCTTTATTACTTGACAATAAAAATGTGCTTATAGATGGCAGGTTGGATTTTTTCATTACTTTTTGATGAAAAATTTCCAAATCTTCATCTCTATCTTTATTCAAAAAACTTGTCATTTCAAAAACGTCAAGGCTAGTCGGCTGTTTTGTTTTCTCGAAAGTCGATTTATTCATTTCATTTTTTAGGCTCGATTTTATTTTCCTATGTTTCTTCTCATTAGCCAACGATACGTTCGACATTTTCTTCTCTCTCATTCACATTTAGAAAAATAGAATTAGAAAATTGTCAAAGTTTTATACCTGTTGATAAAACAAATAAGAAAAAACTTTATAGCAAATTAAAGAATATCATAAACTTCGCAAGCTTTTGAAAAGTTTTTTTTTTCTTTATTTTTTTTTTTATTATTTTTACATACTTAGAATATATCTGCTTCCCGGTATAATTTATGTATGTATTCAATTTTGATGACAGCATTAGAATACTAATCGAAATCAAGCTACGTTCAGAGAGTATAAATTTGTATCCTATATAAAAATAATCGATATATCGATTAATTACTCTAAAAACCGGGGTCCTTTATTTGTTTAAAAATCTCTACAATCGACTTATTCGTATTACTCCATGAGTCTACTGTCTAGTTGAAAAAGTAAGCGCGTGCCGGATGACGGGTGCCGCTGGCGTAAGTGAAGCGGTTTTCTTTTGTTTTTTATTATTCTTTCCTCTTTCGTTCTTTTTATTAAGTCTCGTTGACGGGAAGAAAACTTTACGGGATAAATATGGCATAGTTGAAGCGGGGAAGTTGGGATATAGTGATTTAAATCTGAATCGGTATAAAATGAAAGTGTTTGTGAGCAGTGTAACCGTCTTCACTGTTAAGCATTCCCCGTTTGTAAGATACGAGAGAGAAGAAGAGCCTGGGCCCGAGTGTAGACGAGTCAGGAGAGAACGTATAGTGGCGGAATGTACGTTCGCGGAGTGCGATCAAAATCGCCAAGTAAACGCTTATACATACACAGCCGTTTCTCGCGCGTGTTTTTATTTTTTATTTTTTCTTTTCCCCTGCGATCAAAGACGTCGCCTCCCGTCTCCCTAACCGACCTAACCTACCTTTCTACCTTCTTACCGTCTTACCTCCACCTTAAGACTGTCTAGATTTAACCTAGCCTAGACTTAGACAACTAGAAGGAACTACCAAGGTAGAGATCAGTGCCTTGCACTCTCGAGGAGACCGAGACCTTACCTTACGATTAGTCCGGGATTTACTGTAGAGTGAATCGTCGATAGAGGATAAACAGCGTCCGTAATTTCTACCGGTTTTTCAACAGATTTGTTTTTGAAGATATTGGTTAGTAATTGTTGTGTCAAAACTGATTATTATTAATTGGTTTTGTTAAACGAGTGATGATAAAGTTGACGCACGGAAACGTGATGTAAGTTCGAAGAAGGTGATATATTGTTATACGTATTAAGTATTAGCGTGGATCGTTTAAAATCAGTTCGCGGTCATTTTATCAAAAGAAAATACTACGGGATTCGATAGTAAACTGTATACATTTATCGTGTTTTAAAAAAGGTACTATTAATAAATTCTTATTATTTATAAAGTGATTGAACGTACTTTTATCGTTAATCAAAGGTTTGAACTTTGTAGTGTGAAATAATCCGTGTAGCAATGTTTGTTGGTGCTTTTTGTTAAGACCTTTAAAATTTAATTAGCAATTTCAGTTTGTTAAACTTTTTTCGATCGTAACCTTTAATTATTAAATCCCTTACTGATAATTTGAAACCGGACAAAATGCCAAGGACAACTCTTCAACCCATCGCAGAATTAAATACACCGAAAACGAGTGAGTAAACAGATAAGTTATGAATTTTATTTTCGATTTTTTGCGATTTAATTGTAATTTTGATTCAATTAAGCTGTTATTACTTATAGAAACTTAGATGGCAAAAAAATATACGAGATAAAAAAAAAGAAGTTTCTAATCGCAATGTGAGCCGTAGCTCACTTGTAAGTGAAAACTCTTTTGGCAGTATATAAATTCTTAGGCCATACGGTGTTCTAGATTATACGGGGCCTGATTCTGTTCTATAAAAATACTTTTATTTTCACGATAAAAGTTCGTTGGTCTTATATCAAGTAGCAACAGTTGAATTCTCTTTTCTTTTTTTTTTCTTTTTTATTGATACTATTTTTCCAACCGTAATTAATACGATTAGATACAAATCTTTGGTGTTTCTTCATCGTGTGTTCATGGTTTCAATGGCTGCAGTTTTCGTCTTTTTTTTTCTTCCTTTACAGAATTGAGAATAAAATAATTTACCACTTTTCTTAATTACAAAGATTTTCCTTATTTGTTCTAAATTTTGAGGCAATACAATAATTTCAGCGAAGACAGTATAATAATATCATTAAATCAACATTCTATAGTTTTTATCATTAAGTTCGCATTTAGAAGTCCCGAAAAAATATCAATCAAGAATTTAATCGACCAACTTTTTATGTGACAGAATAGAATTTGTATGTCATAGTATAGAAACAACGGTATTAATTTCAATAGATAAATTTAAAAAAACGCGTATTTCTTTCCAATTAAAAATCTACATTGATCGTCTAAAATTCATACTAATTAGTCTATCGAAATAATCCAGGTACGAATAACCTGTATCATAAATAAAAAGGGCTTACAAGTAATATTTCCTTCCAATTTCTCTATTCTACGAGTACGTATAGGCATAGTTTTTTATGACCAAAAAAAAAGGAAAATATTATACCTATATAAATATTCTAACATTACCATCGTGTACAGTATAAGTCGAGTTCGATGATTGAACTATCATAAAACGCGAGCCAATTTAACCTATCTTATGTATTACAACTAACTCAACATACACATGTAAAGAAAACAGGATAAACCTATTAAGTACCACCAAGAATCATAATTTATCTCTTCTGGGGTAAACTTCGGACAATTTACTAGAGACTTAATATACGTGTAGTGCATTGGGTGTAATATGAGCAAGACGTAAAACAGACACTTCGAAATTCTTTTTGCTCGTATTATTTACGAAAATAAAATTATAACGGAACGTGAACGTGAACTAGTTCGTGAATTCAGCATAGGTATATTCGGATTATTGCCTATTCTTGATTGTTTTTTCGTTACAGCTATAACGTATAATATATACAACATATATTCAAAAGCTGCGAATATAAAAGAGAAAATTTAATGGCGCCAAGATCGATCGTTAGATTTGATAAATAAACGGATATCGTATGTAAAATATATGCTAATACATAGGCATATATTAAGACGTTATTTAATATATATATCCAAATTCGTTGGCCTCAAAGACAGAGTGTGCATGTCTTGCGATAAAAAAAAAATTTGCGCTAAATTGCAGTATCTTGCACATTTCTTTATTTTTCTGTTCTATTCTTCCTGTCTTCTTTTTTTTATTAAGCTTTCGTTTTGACGTGTTAATCCAATAATAAAGACGTCGCATGAAATGTTGTTAAAATGATAAAAATCGAGGATTTTATAATGAGATGTCGGGTTCTGTATAGGAGAAGCCATAAATAATGACTTTGATTCGATTGCTTTCAGCTCCTCGTTTCAAGTTTTATATGTTAATAAATCGAGAGCTATGTATAATTGATCAATGATATTAGACTTTCACAAGCAAGGTCATTCAGAATGTCCAAAAATTTACTAATGTGACAATTAAATATCAGTTTTCGAGATACTAAATAGTGCCATCCATTCTAGTTATACACATCTATATCCTCTACTCTTATAATAATGAATGAATCCGCGATCATCGTGCTGATTGAGATTTTTTTTATCTATTTCGTTACCGAAAGGATTCAACGGATTTCTCCAAGACTTTTTTTCTTTATCGGATATATTATATTATCTTGAAAAATAATACCAATACAATTTCATACAATCCTTAATGATGCTGTTTAACGGGGTTTTAATTTCCCTTCATCTTTGGTTCAGTACGTTGAATTTTTTTTTTTCTAAACCGAACTGTTAAATATTAGTTTTTTTCTTTTCTTGTTATACGGACTTTGCAGGCAAATATAAGATTTTTTTCGACTAAGATTCTAAAAAGATTGAATTATAAGACAAGAAAAACTGAACATTTGTTATAATTTTTTTTTTAATATTTAAAATTTTATTGATTTGAAGATTCACACATGGATTTTGGGTAAAAGTTTGATTATATTATTTTTAATTTTTTTTATCTATATTTACTCAAGTTTTTACAAAATATAAAAGTTAATGTTCCGTTAGAATCTTAATTCAAATATAAGTCAATAAATAATACAAATATCAAAAACTATATAAAAATATCTAATTAAATAGGAAAGATTTAATGAACGCTCTAAATCGATCGAATATCTCGCTGCTCGTTAAATGAAATCTAGCTACTTGGTATAGCTGTCGCCTCATTTTTATATATTCCAGTTATCCATCGATTTTTCATTTTACACTAAAATCGGTGTCGGTCCGGTCGTAGTCGTCGCATTAAATTGGCACATATACCTATAATACCTATATATATAAAACCGATATATTAAATCTTCTAACGCCGTTAATTGATCACGATACAGGATATATTATACCTAAGGTATTCTCTGCCAAGTGAGTGAGGATTAGTTCCGCACCTAGTTCAACTTTTTTGATAATTAATTTTAATTTATTTTTTTTATCATTAACAAATTGATAAGAACTTGAGTAAATATTAGGTAATAATTGAAAATTCAAAGCACAAAAAGTATTTGATCTAAAAATTTTTAATTATTTATCCAAGTTCCTATCAAGTTGCTGATGATAAAGAAAAATTATCGAAAAAATTGAACCGAGCAATAAAGAAACTCATATTAGTATTCGCTAGAAAAATTCCTATATTTAAACACTCTTCGATAACACAAATTTAATCATTTATATTACTTAAACTTTCTATATAGGTACGCGATATTCAATTATCATGTATAGATTTTTTTTATTTACATACACATATACCTCTAAAATTTTTTATCAACAATTTGTATTTTTTTTTATTTTATTTTATTTTTTTGTTTTAACGATTCTATGAAAGTTGAAAGTTATGTCGTTTATCTCACTCTTTAGTTATAATTATTAATTATTCTAATAGTTCTTACAGCCTTTAACGTTGCATTATAATAACTTCCAGCTATATAAGATACGCAGATATAGGTATGCATAATAGATATACTTTCGCTTTTATCATTTCCTCATAGTTTTATTAATTAATATTAAATATTGCCGATAATACTTCCCGTTGGAATTAAAATACGAAATTAATCGTAAAAATTAAATAAAAATTTATATAGCTACACACATTAATTCGGGGTTCAACTATAAATTGTGCTCCTTAATTCCGCTACTTTATTACGTTGTTTATATTATATACCTATATAATATAACGAATTAGAGAAAATAAAATATGTGAAATTGTGTCGTTTGTAGCCAATACCTGTATATATATCTACTACGGTCGTTATATACATTTTCAATCCAACGGTGTTTTAATCACGTATCGTGAAGGGAAATGGCGATAAAAACGGAGGCTCCACTTATATCTGAATCAAGGAGCTGCAATTTGAAATATATCTATAATGTACTTGCCTCGGGAAAAGTCAGTGGTTGCTCCAGACTCTGACAATTTTTTATTAGCCTTAACTTAGATACAGATATTATCTATGTATACACATATCCGTTCTAGCTTGTAAGTACATACGTCGTACGTTTATTCAAAACCTCAGAATCTGTGTATAAATTTATTTATTCCTCATCCCCGATCTCTCCCTTTACTATAATCGACATCGTTTTCTACTTTTTCTTAAAAAAAAATAAAAAAAATAAAAAAAAAATCGTGACGCAAAAACCAACGAACAATCGCCTGTAAGGTGGCGGAAAAAGTTACGTTGCTGCAATTCAACGTATACGGTATACGTTTAATAGTCCCGGTCCGCTCGACGCATGTATACAATATCTATATGCGTGTAGGTATATTAACTTGAATCGCGATAAGAGAGAAAACTCGATGACCGTTGCAACGGATTAATGCAAAGCGTATACGACCTTTGAGAAGATTTTTAGGTAGGTATTTGATTCGTTAGATTTTGCATAAAAGTCGAATAAACGAAAAATAAAAAATAAATAAAAATAAAAATAATCTTTTACTTTCTATTTCAAAACGCATGAGAAATGAAAAAAGTGAAAGGAACTATTCTTTAATTGGAGATAATTTAATAGTCCCCCTCTGGGGGTCAATAATAACGTTTTGTAGAAAGATTCTGCAGTGTGCTAATAATGAATTCTTGGTGCTGCAGCTAGATATTTATAGTAGCTTTCTTTGCTTTCTCGACAATTTGATTCTTCGGTGTGAAATTCCTATTTTCGCAAGTAGCGTATACCTACAAACGGGTATATATACATAAAATATCATTTTACCGATATATCTGTATTCCAGCGTTTCTATATACCTACGCGTATAAGTTTTACCCATATACATATTATATATCTGTATCTAATACTTGTATCGCGAAAACCGGTGCTTGAGCTTTCTACTTTCGAAGAAAAATAAGAAGATGAAAATTAAGAAATTTTTCCTCTTTTCATAAGATCCTTAAACCAATTTTCATTTATCACGATTTTGAAGTTAATTTATATACAAGTAAAATAAATTATTGGTTATACGGTTCGAAAATCTTATCTAAAATATTCTTTCCTTGCTCCTAAAATATAAAACTATTCCGTGACTAATTTCTTCGCTTTAAGAAATTTTTTTTTTTTTTTTCAACGCTTCGACTCATTAGTGATTTCAAATTTCATAATTCGTTAAATTTACGAACTGAGCCTAGCTTTGATTTCGTCAATGTATTGTACTGATTTTCCTTAGATTTTAAAAAAAATTTTAATAATATCTACAATTTATGAATTTCTATTCGATCAATGCTGTAATAAATCGCGTTGTAAAATTTTTGGAATCCGTTCATCTTCATTGATCTTATCCCATATACTTACTACAGATATAAAGGTATCTATATATACAGAACAAATGTGCTGGTATCCTGCTATGAATAAATTACTATAATTCTCTCTTCCTCCTCCTATTCTTCGGTAGAAATAAATCTAAATAACCAATCTGCCTGCCTGCAGCAGACGCGGAACGAATTCTTAATGCGATAAGCTACACGGTTTAATACTGTGAAATTGACAAATGAGCACGCGGAGTAAACAGTAGATTCCATTAAATATATATATATATTCAAGGTGTAACTATAATAATCTCTCATTTTATATATTCCATGAGCAGATATATCAGCGAACATGAATATTATATCACTTTTGTATTTTTTTATTTTTTATGTATTATTTTAAGGAATAGTATAAAATATAATCTTGGTCGTTTATAATTTATATGAGATATTTTACCTTATTTAACAAACTGTTATATATGCAATACACACACTTCTTTTTGACGTCTTCATATTAACCGCGTGGTATATAATAGCTGCTGCTGTCAGCACGATGATCGGTATATCCCGGCAATGTAATTATCTAATCATTTATCCTAATGACTATAGCGCTTATTATATATACATAAATACATATATATATATGTATATAAATATTTATATAGTATATTTTCTCTGAATAAGAAAGCTGCATATGGCTGATGTTATAGAATTTTATATGAAAATCGTGTCTGCAGCAACTCTAATGTCGTTTATTGTCAATTAGCTGCACAAAGGCATTTCATTTAATTTAATTTTTATTTTATTTTATTTTTTTGGACTGCAGTCGATTTGAAAATTCGATAATATAACATGCAAAGAGCAATAAATACCTATATAATAATTATTTTCTATTCTTTTAGTAGTTTCAGGTTTTGTTTCGATCTATAATTTAAGATAATCAATGTAGGTATGTAGGTATACGTATATCTGAAAATTTTGTTGCGGTATAATTTCAACACTGGCGTTTCGAAGGTATATAATTATCTGTCGTATTGTTATATTTTATTCTTGTTTCGACTAAGTAAAATAGGCTCTTTACAACAGCAGAGAAAGTATGTTGGGATATAATACTATAATTTTCTTACTCCAATATGCAAGAATAGCTTAAGCTGCGGTATAAATTATCTCATGTATATGATAATAGTACGTAAATAACGAAACAAATACCTTATTATATATCTCTATAGTATAGGAACTTAATATACGCGAATATATTTCTACAGAATAAGGTATAATATAATTATAGGCACTTGTTTATAAAGAGGTAATAATAATAATAATAATAATAATAATAATGATTATAATTAACAATAATTTTCCGTCTTACTATGTAATGGCTAATTCTTTGATTATCTACAAGAGGTATTTAGAGAAAATATATCATACATGTAGGTATATTCAAAAATAAAATTCCTATATAAATTTAGGAAATATTTTGAGAAATTTCTCTCGTCCAATTCCTAATATCATTCATTACTACATCGACGTTACCATTTCTGATTAAATTATCGTTTAAAATGAAAGTTTCATTTTTATATGATTCAATAAATACAAAAAATTCATCTTGAATTCCGTTCTCTGTGATGTATCTTATCGTCACATGATCTTCACCCAGTCCTCCGTCCTCCAAGCTAACAAATCCGTTCATATTAGAAGCGGTTGATATTATAGAGTTTATTATCATCCCGTTATTAGTCTTGTAGACAACATCGGCCATTGTTGAAACTTTTAAACTATTTTCATATCTTTCGATTGCAATTCCAGTTCCATCTCTTATTTCATCACCCAAAGCAATCCATCTTACTCTATAATATTTCGATTGAATATAACGTATGAAAATTAAAAAAATTGTCAGTATTATTATTAGAAAGAGAAATATTTCCAAAAATTCACTCGCTGTACTTTATGAAATGATTTACTTAAAAATTAAATAAAAAATTTTTTAGGTTAAGATGTATTAATACATATATGAGTAATGTTAATGTATAATATGTAAATGTTTGCGTACCGTTCATGTAACGCGAGGGAATCGTCGGCATACATCATGGTCACGTACATGAAAATTGACGAAAGTAGGAATTCTTTAACCGGCATATTGATCACTGCAGTTAGGTATGTATAACGTTAGTATTACAACAACATATATCATAAAATAATATAATTTAATATAATATAACTTGTCGACAGAAATGCGCAGTTCAACTTGACGGCTTATCTTACTGTGACAACGGAAATTCATCTTTCCAGTGATGTTTTTTTTTATACTCTTGTTTTACATTACTGTGATCTTTGAATCGTGACCTATATTACGTACATGGTATGATACGCGCGATATACGCCGATTTCAGTTTCAAGTTTTGTTCGAAAATAAAATATATTTTTTTAATAATCGTAAATTATGTTGTACATATACCTATAATATACACTGACTTATTATACAGCCTAATGAGAGAGTTTGTCAATTTTTTGTTCCTTTTTCTTATAGCTTTGCTAGAAGTATGTGAAATTTATAATTATTAAGAAAGTAGCAACCTTGACAACCAACGCATGTATCATATAAACGAAGCATATTTTTATTTAACTTGAAACTGTAGGTCGCAAGTTTTATCGAAAAAATTGTAATTAAAAAATTTTTTTTTTTATTTTGGTATTTATCAAACGATTGGAAAATAAATTTGTAAGTAAATAGTGATTTGTGTATTTATATTATACATATATAATATACCTTAAAGTGTTGAAATTTAAAATTTTTTCGACATATTCATGTACATCGCGGCTCGTCGTTTATTTTATCGTTCGAAGAAATCATACAATTCCATTGTCCAGCATATGAGTATATAATCTACCAGTACCGGTGCAAGTGCAAAAATATGGTAATACAATAGGCAGTATTTTGTTCGGCCAGGTGGGTAATATTATTTAAAGTTCTGTTTTATTCCCGGAAGTAATCTTTTCGAATAGTTATAAAAACATTTACCTACTTATAGTACATATACAAGACTTATGTGTGTAGATGTACATACATACATACATACATAATCCAACAATATGAATTCTGAAATGAAAGAAAAGCGGTAAAATAAACGATATTAAAAAACGTATCCCTAAAGAAAGGATCGTACCGAAAGTTGAAACCGGACGTAAATTTTTATCTCGTATGAATTGTTCCTTTCTTCTTTATCTGCATATATACATACAATGTGCAGGTGAAAAGTTAACCAAAACCAAAGAAGAAAAAAAATAGTTGAAACTATAAATAATAAGAAAAGGAAGAAATTTTGAGCCAATAGCTTCAGTGCCATTGTAAATTATTGTATTTATTTAAAAATAAACTTACAGTTTATAATGTTGAAACGAGTTATATTTCAACCGATTAGAATTCATAATTTAGTAAAATAAAGTCGGGATTATAAGTAGGCTAATGAATGTGCGATTAAAATAAAGTTTAATACATATATAATATATTTGATCGTTATATTGATACGTTATATAGGTATTCACATCTTCGATGGTATAATGAGGACGACTTCGATTTCTCAAACTTTATACACATATGAAAAATAGATAGAATACAAAATATGTACCGATAATAATAAAACTTAACTTGAAACAATTTTTCACGTTATACATATTTACGTTGTTCATCAAAAGTTTTAACTTTCTAGAAAATGAGATAAAAAAATGCATTGAAATCCCAACCCCTCTACCAACTTCCATGGTTAATTATAACTCCCCCATTTAGCAAACGCGCCAAAGATAACTGTATATAATCGTCAATAATCCGGTTTTATACTGAATAGTTTATAATAGCATACGTTTGGCATAGCTCATCTGGATTATTCGCATTCTCGAGTCTTTTTGATAACTGCAAAAGAATGCGAATTGTAAAACTTTTATCATTAATTGTAGATCAGTCACATACGTTGCAGACTTGAGAATTTCTAGCTTTCAATGCGTCAATTTTCTTCGAATTGTTAATCAGACTCTTTGATATAGGTATACGTTAATTCAACCTGTAACGGGTGAATATTTACGTATACTAAGAGATAACAACCGTTTAATTATTTTAATTATGAAAAATAAAAAATATATATACAAAATTATTCACCCACTCCCAAATGCTTTTATTTTTAGTTTTGCATTGAGCATTTGCGTTTTCAGAATTTTTAAACTTTCACGTTTGCACATAAATATGTACATATTTACTGGTATTGCAAAAAATAAAAATAAATAAATAAAAAAACGAAAAAAAAAAGAAGAACGAAAATAAATAAAATAAAGTGAGCGAATGTGATGCGCCTATAGAAATTAGGAATCTATACCTATATACACCGAGCGAAACTCACGTTTAATCAAATAGAAATCTGTGCGTACCGTAATAATCTTGGTAATGAATAAAAAAAAAGGGAAACAAAAAAAAGATAGAATAAAAATTCAGCTGATTCACGTTTCAATTTTCACCGTTCATAGTCAAAGAATATTATACCTACTTACACCCGTGTACATACATACATACATACATACATACATACGTTACGTTCAAGAACGTGCTTATACTTATGACTTCGCGCGACTATAATCCTGTGACCAAAAATTATCAGACACTTGTATATACGTCGTAGTTATAATTAATACAAGACAAAATGATTTTGACACAATAACCTAAATAAATATTAACGAATTAATACCGTAAATGTTATATTCATTTGTAAAAGTATTATATCGTTATAATTTTAATCATATAATATATGTATAGCTATATATATATATTGCATCGAACTATTATACTGACGTGAATTTGTGCCATTATACAGATAATTATTTTAATGCTACTAACGCGTCAGTTTACAGTTATATCCGTGACAAAAGCTGAGGGACTTGTACCACCACAGTCATCGCAATATAGAAACGTTTGAAAATGTTACGATATATATTCACATGCGGAGCATGTCAGTACACCATACGCGGAGTCATGCAGCTATTTTAGTCGGTTTCTCAGCGATGAAGTTTAACAAGCAGAATTACATTGTTCTATTAATCGTATATTTTTATCGTTTTTAAATTTTTACCCAAAAAATGTGAAATGAAAAGAAAATATGAAGAAAAAAATAATAAAAAATGGTTGGTCTGAAAAGAGGAAATTTAAATCGGAAAATTTTCTGTTATCTTTTCACATAATTTCATTGCAGATTTATACATGCACTACCGTATATATTTAATAGGGATATTGCAGTGAACGCATAAATACGCTTGTTCACATTTGTGGCATGCTAAACTTTGCTGTATAAGAAATTCTTTAGCAAATTTATCTGTAAGAAGGTTGAAATACTTCACCGTCATGATGGTTTCTCTAGTAGGTAGTTTGTGCATACCATACTACAGCGTGTGGAATTCACAGTATAATTGCAAGCCACCTTACTGCTCTCTTGCTGTTGCTACTGCAACAGTTCCGGTTCAATCAATCCGACTCGTACGAAATTTGTAAAGCTAGCTTCGAACCGGTTAGGAATATCCTAACAACGTACGTACGTTTATCATCTGTATATCATTTTCTAATCGACGATGCAACGAATCCAAATTTATGTATTCACTTATCTACAAAATAGTTTTTTTGTTTCTTTCTTTTTATTCACTTATCGAATTTACTTTACCATTAATTTCATCCGAAATAGTAACTGAGGAAATCTGCAATTATTTGAATTACTTTACAGTTCGATCACAGGCGATTATTTGTCCGAGTATATCGACTAGCGTAGGACGTACCTATAGGTACTTTTATTTCTTCGTTGTAGATTCACAAGTTACCATAAAGTAGTAATCACAAGTGATTATAGCCTAACGGAGGTATATAATCACATGTTAGATCGTTTGAGGTCGATTAATAATTTGTAAAATGAAAGATATAGCCGCGTAAATCTAAAGTGATCAGGAAAATTCATACGGTTGTATATTACCTGCATTTGTCGATAATAAAACTGCAGTATATAAATATTATCCAGTCCAATCAAGCGTGATAAAAAATCATCCCCTATGATTTACACTGCAAATATATACCTAAACATCATTTGCCATATAATATATCGTAATTTGTTCTTCACAACCGTGAAACAACAGCCATTTCAACTACATATCGTCATACACACCTATAATATAACCATTATTGCCTGTGCTATCAACTCTACGATTTATTGCTTCCAATCTATATACGTAGATACATATACCGATGTTATATATTTACACGTTTTAAAATTAACCTAGATATGTTTCATCTTCCTTATTATTTTCACCATATTGTACAGTATACCTATAACTTATAATTTTTACGATCAGTTGAACTTAAATTTGCCTTAAAAAAAAATATTTTTTTTTTTTTTCTAAATTTCGAGCATAGGAAAAATTCTTGCGAATTAAACTAGATCCTGTGGTAAATCGCTTCAAAGAATACGTATAACTATCTATGCAAGTGGTATATATACATATACCTATATACATATAGTCGTATTAAATTGCACAAACGCGAAGCCCCGTTATAATTGAAGAATTCTATCCGTACAATCCTAAGTCTTGTCTGCAACGTTGTTACATGTGAGTTACATGCCACAACGTTTTGTTAGCAATTAGTTATTTTATCGGTCAGTGACATCTTCTCCTCGTCAGTCACGCAAAGCTTTTACGTAATGTAATTCGCTAATTGGAAATCTGCATGACATTTTATACACCTCGGTTATATTTTGTACACCTATACGCATGTATTGATAACGATTGCATTAATGTGTGATAATATTATGCACACAACATCTGTCGATCGTAATGTATAATTAAAAAAAAATAAATATAAAAAATCGTTTAACGACTTCGGTTCTCTTCTCACCGATCGGAATTACCAGTCAATTCTAATTGATGGTTTGTACTTTGGTGAAATGATAGATATTATTGATTGTCTAGAGAAAATAACCCGTCAACTCATGAAATTGCGTCTTTGCTTCTAACTTGCTTCGACACAAATTACCTATCTCTCAATTTCTCTGTATATATATACTTATGTGCATGAGAAACATACAACTGTTTACATTTATCTATATATTACGATACATATGGTCAATATATCGACGCAGTAGGTACCAGCACGTTCAGATATAAACTGTAATTTTCTCGCCTAACTCCTTAGACCTTTGCGGTTCACCCTCTCTACAATATACAAATTTTCGCAATTACCGATATGTCAAAAGTGGAGATATACTAGCTACCTACATAGGATATTCTTCATTTATAATAAAATATTGCAAAAATTGTCTTAATAAAATGTTACGTCCTACATATTTGAACCGTAATATTAATTAGACTGTCAAAAAGATTGTACTTTTTTTTTCTTCTCCTAATCTTATTATTTTTTGTTTTTTTTCTTGATATTTTTATCAATGGACGAACAGAAATAAATAAATCTTCGATTCTACGAACAAGGTAATAACAAGGAAAGTAATAGGCGTCTATCATCGTAATGATAATAACGATACCATTGCGTCTTTATTACCACAGATAACTAGGAACTCTAATTGACTACATAGAAGTGAGAGCACTTAAACACCCGGAAGTGTTATTGGTCCAGCAGACACTACTAGATGTAAAGAAATAGGTTTAGACGGTTTTTTCTTCTCATCAAGAATTTGACAGATTTTCTTCCATTATAGAAATATACGGCAGAATATTATAGATCTATTTTGCTTTTATGAAGGAAGGATCCTATGGCTATATGTATAGTATATAGTTTGTAGAGACATTAATTGCTGTAATGAGGGTCTGAACCTTGAACGTTATTTATCATTATATCATCATGAAATTCGAAAGTATTACAAGATTTTCAAAGTTTAGTTTCCATGTTCTAACATACCGATATCTAATGTCCACCAAGTATAATTATAATTAAGTGCGACTCGAGTTTATTCAAAAGCTATAAATCTTAGACATCGCCAAGCTTGTGAGGGGATAGTAAAGGACGCCCTATGCACAAAAGGGTCAAGAGATAAATCGCGACATGACTAACGGATGATTTTTCTAAATTTTTTACATTCCTTTCAGCCTCTACACCCCTAGGTCGACACGTCCAACTGTTACAGCTCGTCTTCATCCACCTGTCGGTGTCGTTTCGCGTCAATTTTTTTTACCCATTATGGCTCGATGTATGTATGTACGTGCGGTGTCGTTATACCTATAGCTATATGTATATACCTGATCAACAACCACTAGCAATTATACTATACCTACTTCAGGTCAGATCGAAACGAACTTTAGAAACGGCTCATTAAACTAGTGAATAAAAACATGGGGAGTTGATTGATACCCATAGATGTATAGGTACGTCGAGGGAGTAGATTGAGGTTTATTACAGACATGTAACCGGAAGCTGTTTGCATTACCATGCGGTATTATATGCAGATTGTTGTTCATATCAATTTACAAAGGAGATGTATATACATATATACGGCAAACGGAATATGTGCATCTGATGATTTAAGATTCGCCGCAACTTCGAACAATCGTACCCATGTATAAGGAATTCGTAACCCGCGAGGAGGAAGAAGGGAATTATTATAAATGTTACACGGGTATAGAATCTGTCACGTAGCATAACTTCTATTTCTCAAATAACAGGCTGCATTTGTACACTATAAATTACCGGACATCAGTCACGTCGTGTTATAGGGAAGATAGTGCGTTTTGTTTTGCAGAAATATACCGCGGCATTTATTCCATCATTCAACCCGGAGATCGCAGAGGAACAATTTTTAACTATATATTGCGGTATACTTTTTACCGTCTATGTTCACAGTGTATACTTCTATTGGTTGAATTTCATCTGAAATCTTAAGTCCTTTCAATAAATTCTCTTACTTTAGATTTCTGTAATAAAACTACGAGATTTTTAAGGATTTTTTTATTATTTTTTTTACTAGACTGCAGTTCCATGAAAATGCCCGTTTGTAGTACTCCACTTCTAACACTGAATAATTATTTGTAAAGAAGGCGTAAGGCTTGGCTGTGAAAGAATGTGAAACGCATTTATTTGTCACCCTGGTCACGGGTGAGCTAGATCCATCCCATCGACCTGTACCCACCTCCAACAGCTCATGCGGCGGAAGCATCCTTTACGCAAAAGATTTTCAACTTCATTTACCATTTGTGGATCACCGAGTTTGGTTCAAAAACTAGTGTGCATAGTTCCCCCCTCCTTAACTTGTTGCTCGGTTTTTTTAATTTTTTTATTTTTCTTAAGAAAAATCGTACGAACTTTAGTTGATAAAAAAAAAAACGGTGATTTAAAACGGTCGAAAAATACCCTGGACCAAATACCATTCTTGTTTTTAAACCGGAAATCCTTTACTCTAACCGGTGTACCGTTTCGTGATCTTGACTTACGACCTGCAGATGTTGTACACGTTGTTTTTTATATCACCGGTTTTTTTTTTTCTTTTTTGACCGTGATACCAAATTTTATTCACGTAGGTACTTCCCCAATTTTATATATATCAGCCCGGTGGTTCTTCCTGTACAAATGACGTAGAAGAAGAAGAAGAACAAGAATAAAAAGAAGAAGACGAAGACGAAGAAACATTGCTAGTGGAAAAAATTTGATCGACTTGACACCAATACGTGAAAAAATCCTGTGTGTTGGGTTCGACATGTTTGGTTTGACCAAAGCGTGACTTCCGGGGATCCGCTATTGTCAACTAATTCGTGACCTGACCAAGAAAAGATGGTCGCTGAACTAGCCGGCATTTCTGCCTCAAACACAGAGCAGAAAACTCCTGGAACCAGCAGCAGCAGTAACATCAAGAGGCCAAGACCAAAGTGGATTCAAACAGCCACTCGTGAACCTGTCTATAGTATTTTGGACAGTAACACAGATTCAGTGGGCCTCACCACACCTGCAAGTTCTGTATTAAATTCCGAAAATGTTGTGGTAATAAGTGCGGTGAATAGTGAAAAGCCGAGAAAATATTCCGAAGTTACTGTCAGCGTTCAGCAACGAGAATCACCCTACGCTTGGCCAGTGACTGAAACTCCTGAGGTCCAACCCGAACTGTTGAAAGGCCAAGGAATTGAAGAAGAAGCAATTTACAGCGTGGTTAAAAAACCGCCTAAAATACGTCAACGGGAATCTGATAATTCTGAAGTCCTAAATCGACAGCAGGAATTGAACAAGTGGCTTAAAACTGCCTCTCAACAATCCGGAAAAAAATCTTTCGCTAAAATTACAGAGGACAATTTTTCCGAAATGTATTCTGTTCCGAATGGTGAAACAAAGTTTGATTACGACTGGCAAAGGGATGGCAATCGAGGAACAACCCCGTTAGGACTACCTAGAGGAGTTGTCGGCCTAGTAGGACCCTACCGTGTTTATCCAGACCCGAATGAACGGAGGGAGTATATACTCAGAGAGGAAGAACTCGTCGAGGATATAATTGACTCTGTGAGCGAAGTCGCAGCCAGAGAAAAAGAAGAGGAAGAAAATGAAGAAGAAAGACGTGTCCAAGCTAATGAGCCTCATCATCAAAGGGCAAAGTGGAGGATCAGAGACGACGACGAAGAAACGCTTGTTCCTGATCTTCCTGATCCCGATCACTGGAAGGAATCCGAAGACATTATTGCTGCAAAAAATCCTGATGGACAGTCCGATCATCAACTAGAATGGAAAGAGAGAAGTAGTTTGGGGCCGATATCTTTAGGAAGAGAGAATTGGAAGATGAGAGAAAGTGATCCAACCAGTGCTAAAACCTCGATTATTCTTCCTGGAAAAGAGGAAAGAGCTGTTGACGTTCCTGATGGTGCATCTACGGTTTCTGCACCCGTGAAAAATCAACCCGGTGAGAATCTAGAAGTCTTAATCTTTGTTGTAGGATGGGGTGAAAGAGAGAAATTTAATGTAAATGGGGAAGAAATGCGTTGATTGGAATTTTTCTGGAGCAAAGATTTCGAGAGACGTTCAGATTTCAAAGAATTATACTACATATATTAATGACAGATTTCAAGGGTACTAGAGAGTGAAATCGATAATACAGTTTTTTTTTTTTTTTTGCTTTCGTGTTTGTCTTTAACACTCTGATACGTTTATGTATAATCCAAAGTTAGTCGATTAACGGTACGTGGGACGAGACCAGCTTCCAAAACCTGACATCGACCGACCGTTAATCATATGGATCTAGTCACACCGCACGTATAATATTATACAGCTACTGTTAATGTCTGTTGATTAATGATTATTGATTACCCACTGCACAAGTCTGCACGCACCTTATTTAAGGTCAAACGTTTTGATCCTGGAAATGATGCTCATTAGCTTAATCCCCCGAGACTCTGCGGAAGCCGATTGTTCCGATTGTGTTTATTGTTTGAAGCCGGGATTTATTGCTCTTTTGGAATAGGAGGATTTTGATATTTCATTCGTTTTATATTAGGATTAAATTGAATGACTAAACACTGAGTACGAAAGAAGAAAAAAAAAAAAAAAATACTAAAAATTCTATCCAAGAGCCAAAACCGTTAAACAAAAGAAAGTATTTTGGCAATTGAATGGTCAGCGGACATTTAGGTCATGATCAAACGTTGATAGCTAGCTCTGCCTACACTCAAAGCCGTGGTGGTGTCTGTAAGATAAAATCTACAGTTTATGTGAATAATGAATAAAGTAAAGTGAGCTCTCCCTTTTCGCTTCAGATTCAACTGCATTTATTATATGATTTGATGAAAAGGAGCAAGTACCTTTGGATCCTTCAAGTCCAATGAAAGAAAAACATGCCGTGTATATTCAAAGATGATCATTTTACCTTTAATTTTGAATTTCATCCGACAAAATATGGAAAGAGGATTCCCTAGCCCTTTTCTTCTTCTTTTCCCCCCATTATCTATAAATTACTTTTCTGTACGTACCTACGTGTTCGGATAATTATCGTTTACTACTCAGGAGAAGTATTATAGTACGTAAATTGAAAATTCCTACAGGTAGGTAGGTAGGTAGGTAGGTAGATAGATAGGCAGATATATACCAAAGAATTTTTTTAACTTACGTAAATATTATAGGAAAGGGTTATTAGCGCCGCTACTTCAAGGATCCGTAAAATGTTAGCGGTATATTTGTGCGACTGCAGCAAGCGAGCTATTTCACCGCGGTCTTACCTTGTGCATTCAAAGTAGTTTTCCTCGTCCGTTGGCATTAACCGACCTGAACTTGACTCTCAAAGCCTTCAAAGTCTTAAAGTCTGAGGTATACCTATAGTATATATGAAGTATATAAAGTGTAAAAGTATCAAGTATAAAGTACAAACGGTTCAGTACGTTAGTATTATCCGTTCCCTGTTACCCTCACCGAGCGGTTCTTCAATTTTATACATACGTTTTACTTTTTACTTCTTTATTTATTTCTTACTTTTTACCTTCACGACTTATGTACCTGTACATGGGTATAACCCTACGTCGTATTATACTTGCATCCGACACATGCTGTCACCGTTACAACAACGCGTTCCCACGTCTATCGGGTAAAACTGTTCTTTTTTTATAATTTTTTTTTTTTTGGGGGGGATTTTATGAACTTTGATGTGGGTAGGTAACTATAAGGCTTGTGTCTACAATTTCATCGATCACAGGCAACAGGTACTATATTACAGATGCAGGATGCAATTGAGAGTGAACGCCCATTCGATAATGCCTATACTATACTCAATCCTTTGTTTGTATATATAGCTTTCGAAATTTATTTATGCAAATCTATTTATCTATTCTTATTTAATCTTCGTAGTTATAGATTATTCATTTTTAGTAGCCCAACAAGTTTAACTTTGGTTATTAATCATCAATTACCTACTGCAGAATTGATGGGTAATATATGGTGTAAGTAAATTATGTAAAAAAAAAATGACAAAAATTTCAAAAATATTATATTCTACATTATTTATTATGAAATGTAGACATGCGTTGCCTGATCAATTCTTTCTTTTCTCTATGATGAAAAAAAAGTATATAAAGAAGACTTCAATGCTATATCATTTTAGTTTTAACACACTTTACATTTCCATTTACATTTTCATCGCGGGTTTAATCAATTGAATATAATTTTGAAAAAATCGATTAAATCGCATCCCAGATATTGTAGAGGATTAAATTTATCATATCGAATCGAATCGATGATCGGAATAAAGACTCGATCTTGACCTGCCTTTGCGAGCGTATAGGCCGTTGGTCAAGACTGGAACCGCTTCGAGTACAGGTTGAATTCTGGGCCGAGGAAGACAGAAGTAAGTTTAAAAAATAGAAATGAGGCTAAGTAAGCGTCGATCCACCACTACCGCGTACAGGATCAGTCTTGAAGTCCGTCTTCCCGTACCTGAACTCAGTAACTCTGCACCGTCTCAACGGTCGGGACTTCTTTTCATATCGAATTGTTAAACGGGGATCAAGTAAAAAATTCGCGAGTGTGTAGATAAGGAAATTAAAAAAAAAAAAAAACAAAGTTAGAAATTTTATATGTATATTCAGAAGATTGGAGTCTGTAGACAAACGGTAACGCGGGTTCTAGTTTTTTTTTTTAACTTATTCCAATTCCTAAAACCTCATTTTCGTTCTTATTTTTTTTTTTTTGTCACTTCACACACAAACTTGCCTTTCTAAATTTTAATTTATTACTGCCCTGCGTATTTACGTATAAAGACGTACTTGCGTATACGCATAGATTTCATACAGATGAAGGGAGAGGGAATTTATTCGGTTTCATACATAGATATGTGGTTCATACATAGTCAATTCTAAATACTCGTTTGCCGGTCAGTACAAGTATAATTCGACAAGAGTCTTTACCAGCCTCGAGATCTCTCTCTCTCTCTCTCTTTCTCTCTCGAGTTACTCTATGCTCACACTAGAATCGTATTAAATACTCCACTATTTTTCTTGTTTTATACATATATACATATACATACTATTTACATATTTGCTTTTACCTCCAACATATTTGTGTCAATTAAAGAAACATGAGTATGTATATGGATTTTTAGTACTCGATTACCGCAGGGTTAAATCATTCAAATATACATATCAATACAACTTATGTATGTATGTACATACGTGTTTAATCGATATTATAGTGAAAGTCTGACAGTGCAGTATATAGAAATTTATTCACATATTATTTGACTAAGAATAATAAATTAATAAATAAGTCATCTTACCACGGCGAGACGTCAAGCCTCTGTTTATGGATTTACAGTCGACAGTCTCTACGAGCCAGGTAAAATTTCGATAGATAATATTAGCAAATTTTTTATTTTTTCTCATCTTGACTTTATTTTCTCCGTTTTAACTGATAATTAGTATTAAGATTATAAACCAAAGCTATAAATCATCGCTGAAGCTTACCGATCGGTTACAGCTATTCATTTAAAACGATCATTGCAGAATTAACCTTTCATCCACTTGATACCTTGTCACAAAGATTACGTATGATTAATGGCACTACTAATACCATATTACAGAAAATTTCTTCTAAATTTGCATTAAATTTTATTTCAATTTTCATCATTTATCGTTATTATATATTTAGCTGCATTATATACTATAAGGTATATACGGAGTAAAATTGAATCTTATATATACTTACAGCTGGAAAAATTATTAAGATAATCTATAACGTGGCTAAAAATGTATAGAATTAATTAAAAAATTCTAATCTGTGTAAAAGTATAATAATTACAAAAATTATTTATGAACTTTTTTATTTGTTTAGCCTTCAGTTTTTAGTTTTTGTCTTTTCAGCCACGTATGGCACCTTTTTCAGAATAAACGGGTCACAGCTTCGACATATGTAATGAAAGATACCGTCGCCTTAATCGACACCACCTGGTACAAATAGCAAAGTAACGGCGCTACACGATGCCATGTGGGTTTATTACTCGCCATGATGATTGGCCGGTATAGGTATAGATCTGATTTACCGAGTAATTATAAATATTAGCTCTTCAATAATTACCTGTAACTGCAGTCTACATATCTCTTACGTACAAGTTACAGAAAATATATTGGCAATTAGGAAAAAAAATTTTTTTTAAATTGATCAAATTATTTTAGAAAAAAAAAATCGACGAACGGGTTCTGGCTATACAATTCATTATCCGAATAATATTAACAATTAAAAAAAAAAAAAACTGGATTTAATATATTTGGAACGGATTTATTTTCAGGAATGAAAGAGATAATAGTTTTTTTTTTTTTTTTTTTTTCTCTGTCATTTTCTTTCCCATGTCGGTACCTATATTGGATATATTAATCGTTTGAAAGTCTATACAGATGTACAGTTAGTTAGCTATAAGCTAATTACTAATAAACAGCATAATCAGCTTCGGTTATTTCTAAAGATATCTTCTTATCTGACATATACCCTTTTGTTGCAGACGAGATTCAGCCTCTCCAAGTGACTTGTGGCATAGTTATTATTATTATTAGGTATTTTCTCATGACTTGGCATAATATCCGGCAGTTAGTGTATAAGTAGGTATCGTTGTCAGCTGGCTAATGTGGCCCCACGCGTTACATTACCACTAGAATTCTATAGAAGGATCAGTGTATACATTCATATATACAAATAGGTATATATTATTCAGCAACTGTATTTATAGTGTATTTACTATTCGACCGATCTCCCTACTGGAAGTAATAACCGAAGAGCTTTTACTAATTGTAAAGTTTCTAATTTCACGGTTTGATTATCATCTTTGTTTATTCTTTTCTTTCTTCCTCTTATTCTTATTCCAATTCTCGTCTTAAAATATTTTAACATCTTGACAGCTACTTTCGTTGTCCAAGATACTCGATGTTTATTTTTTTATTTTTTTAGACCCATCAGGACCTAGAATAAATTATCAATTGGGGTAACTAACTTTCCAATTAAAACCGTTAGCAAAATAAATATCAGGTAAACGTATTTTTTTGATCGTTAAAATTATTTATTTTTTGTTTCTTAACTTTTTCAAAAACTTTTTTATAATCTAGAGTGATTTCTTCGCTATAACCTGCAAGAACTGAATCGTAAATCATACATCATAATAAATTTAATATTTTTTAGATTTATTTATAGAATTATGATGATATAATACGATACAAGATATAAATTAATAACCAAATTTTAATATCGAAAACCGGTCGGTATTTAAAACAAAAAATAAATAAATAAATAAAACTTTTAAATCCGCGGCCCGGGAGTCAGTAGTAATTACTTCTAAGGTGATGCAACTAAGGATAACTAAACGAAGAGTCTTAATTAACATTCTGTAGAGATACCGAAGTCAGTCGCTATTCAAGAAGCCATATATATCCACAGCCAAAGAGATAATGCCTAAGATAATATTCAATTTAAGCTAATAGTAATTCGTACGAAATGTTTAATTAAGATGTATCACATCGTATTTATGTTTATAAAGTGATACACTATATAATTCATTTCCGTATTTCGCTGAGAAATTATTTACTCAAAATAAAATCACCTGATTGGAACTGGTTTAAAAGGACGCAAAAATTTCTCTGAATATTTAAAATTCACTTCCTCCATATATTCGTCGATGTATTGGTATAAGAATTTTAAATCATTTACTGAGAAAGAAACTATAAAGGTAAATGTTGACCAATGAATGGATGCGGATAAGTAGGCTGCAGTCAGTACCTACTCTACCTACTATACCTGATCCGAGTAGTCGGGCATAGAAATGTAGTAGTATGGTATTTGAATAATTCGATACTATCTTAGGGCAAGGAAGACTGTGATGGTTCGGCGATCATTGCGTAGCGCTTCTCTTTGGATACAGTTATAAGTCAGTATATGTATTACTGCATTTGTGCATCCTGCATACGCAGTACTATTCAACATATCGATTTCCACCCTGTATTACGCAAGAATTATATCGGAATTTTTTATCGAATCTTCGGAATTCTTTCGTCACAAATTGAACCATGAATTATGTGTTAACAAAAAAATGAAGATAATGTATGCGTTACAAAATAATATAACAATGCCTGAAACGACGAGGTTCTTTGATATGTTTAGCGATGAAAAATGATATCTCTTTTTTTTTTCAATTTAATGAAAGAATTACATTTACCAAGATAGAGGAAATAAAAAGGACTTGTATGTATCTAACATATTTTATTATTGTTTTTAAATTAGGAATATGGTAATATACCGAATTCTGCGATAATCGATTAACGATTTTGATTTCTAATTGGCAGAACTTCCTGTAAGTATCTAATTTGTGCCACATATATCGGTTTTTGAAATGTAAAACCATACGTTTTCTCTTGTTCTAGTGTTCAATATTGATTTTAATTAGTCTTTTTTATTATTATTATTATTATTATTAATTCCGTGAATTAGGTAGTAAACGATGGTCATTATCCAAATGAAACTTATGTAAATTGACGAACTCGAACAGAGTTCAGAGCTGAAATATTCGTATATGAATTATCTGAATAACAGTTACCAACTGTTATTAATCGCTTGTTAATTCAATGACACGGAACTTCATCCATTTAAAAATTTTTTTCCTAATTCTACTAGATAAATACTTGTTCTAATCTCGGTTAACCTCGAGGTTAACGCATATGGTATGCATATTTCATAAATTTTTTCATTGCAGTTTATAAGTTTTAGTATGTATTTATTTAGTTTGATAAAATTTAATCGGTTATATTGTCAGATCAATACCAATAAATTAACCGAGTATCTTTGTGTGGGAGTCGATCTTCGAGGAACGGTTACACAAATTTCAACGTTTTTTCGTTTTTTTTTTCTTTTATTATTATATAAGGTATCTTGAAATCGTAAATTGGAGAAATATGTATGTGCATAAAAATATCAACACAGAGTTCGTCAAATGAGCAATGTCTTTTATTTTTAATCGAAACCCTTTAACACCCTAGACAAAAAAAAAATCTAAATAAATTCGATACTCAACTTTGGTAATTGCAAAAATTCTTAATTTTTCGGATCAAATGACTAAATTATTCGAAGTTATTTAATTTTAACATCGACCTGCACCATGAAGATCACAGTTGACATTATGCGGGTATAGAAATCTAATAAGATTTTTTATCCATGTAGATATAAATGCCATCTACGATTTCCAAATTCAAAATCCTTTCAGTGATTTTCCCGACAAACGTTTCGAAAAAAAAAATTCGATTCCAATATCGCTCGGTAAATATAAATTCGAATTGAAGTGCCCTTGTCTGTTTTCTCGAAAAAGAGAGACTCCAACCAAAAAGACGAATAAAGATCTTCAAGAGTTTTGAAATTTGAAATTTTTCAAGATATTATGTAAATGAACAAGATTTTCTAATGATGAAAATTTAAATTAATTAATTTATTTATGGTAATTTTTATTTGTTTCAGTGAACAATGAACACCAAGACAAGGATAGTCTGAACGAAACGGGGAGTACGGCGGGGGGCGCCGTGGAGGGTCATCCAGGAGGTAATCCTTCGGGAGGCGGTGGGATACGTGATGGTGTACCGCCATCGGCCGCATCCGCCTCACCGCCCCCTAGATCATTGGTATCGCGGATTCTCGCACGCGCTCGTTCACCTCATGACCTTTTGGATCACGCGGAACCCTTGTAAGTTGTTCTAACAGGATTTAATCCATAACATTTGTATGATTATTATGAAGAACCGTTTATATATCGTATAGGTAGAAAGAGATCTTTTTGTAAAACTTTTTGAAATATTGTTCTTACATCTTACTTTACTTATTATATTACAATATGTAAAATATGGCAAAGTGAAGTTGAATTTTTTTTTTTTTATTTAAGTTTAGTATCATGTGTATTGTAGTTTACAACCAACTATAGGTATCAGTATAATCTGACTACTATAAATATGTATACGTATTATACTGATGCAGTCGATAAACATAGTTATTCCTGCAGGAGCATTGACCATCGAAGTTACTGTTTATGTCGTTCCGGATACTTTGTTTCTTATAACCGTTCCAGTGCAGTTTGTGTAGTGGCTAACCATGTAGTTGTGTAAAGAAGGGTAACGAGAAGTAAAGTTTAGCCTACGTGGACAGAGAAGTTATTATTCTTTCTTTTCGCTTCTCGGAGAGTGATTTTATGAAAGATTATTTATTTTATCACATATGATTAGTATTTTCTCTATATATGTATATTATGGTATGTCATCGTGCGAGATTATCAATTATATATTTACAATTAACTAGAGAGAAATGATAACTATACACATATTTGAAAAACAAATAATTTTTCCTAGATATTTATCTCTAGATATAATAAAAATGGAAAAACCTATTAAACTCTGCAGGAGTTACATGTTCAGAATTTTTCAAACCCGTTAAAATCGTTGTAAAAAGATGAGTAGTATCGTAAGAAACTAGTTCTACTTGTTGTTTAACGTTCAATCCAGGTAAACCTCGCGCTTCTACTTCTCTGAATTCATAAAATCAATCTATGTACGCACGTGTTTGCGGAGATTGCGAGATGCGATCTAAGAAATTAGATAGAATTCTTTTCGTCTTTATTTTGAAAATCATATTCGAATAACGATAAATTATGGATTCATTGCCGAAAGCTCATCATACTGCACATCCTTTATTTTTTTTTTTATTGCGTTTGTATACCTACGAATACATAATGATTGTAACCAACATTGAGGATCGATTTGTGGTTGAAATCAATGATTAGAAAAAGTTGACCAACGTTTTTCTTCCCCGTTTACGTTCGCGCTAAGTTAACGTTGTCGTAAATTTTATACCGGAAATAGTTTTAGCCATATCTTTTTTATTTATTCTTTAACCACTTGACTTTACTCTCTTAGGCAAGGCTGTGCGGTTTAAAATAAGAAAGTTTCTGACTTTTTAAAATGAATAAATAAGTCTTTGCGGTACAATATAATCTACATAGAAAATTATTTCTATTCAACATCGGGAAGCTGCGGAGAATTAAAATAAAATGGAAAGAATTTTGATCCAAAAATGTAATAAAATTTGAATTTTTTTTTAGCCTTGAACTAACTAAATAGAAAAAAAATTACTTCTTTTGTCACAGTTCTCAATTATGGATCGTTTTATCGAATGTTTACGGAGAACTGGTGGTAGTTCTTATGCTGGCTTTTTGTCTCGCCGAAGTGATGGACACCCCTGTACCTCTGCACAGTCTTCAGGTGAGTTAAGAAAAATTAAAATAAATAATAATAAATTCTAAAATTTATAGTTTTCTTTTTTTTTCTTTTTTTTATGTAACGAAAAGAAATAATTTGTATTGAATAAAAATAATGAGGATAGGACGAAGGGAGATGAAAGGGAAAGAAGATAATAATTTAACGAGAAATTTTCTGGCCGGAAAAAAATTTATTTACAAAAAAAAATATAACGACAGTCGACAACACATGATGCCTGCTTGAACAGATATCGAATGTGTTTGTATGTTGTTTTTAATTAAAAAAAAAAAAACTATATACCTAGGTATATCTATATAATATATAATGTATAAAAATTTTCATGGACGGAATTACGTTGCGACATTAGTTGACTTGTTATAATATATTATTATTAAAATGATTAAGAAGTAATAGAAGAACAAAAGTAAAATAAAATAAAATTAAAAATATATTAATAATAATTGATAATTACAATAAAAAGTTATATATATATATATATAAATGTAAAACAGTATATATAATTATTCATTTGATCTATGATCATAAATTATATATAAATAGACATCGAATGTCAATAAATGAAAGAAAATAAAAATCTATCTCTACTTATATTCGTAAATATATTGGACGGATGATAATAGTATTAATATTAATAATAACTGTTACAGGTATTATAATAAATGTAAAAATACTATATATATTTATGTATGTAGAAGCGAAAAGAGCGTAAACAACATTAATATAAAAGTTGAACACTATTTTAAAACGGATATTAATGCAATAGCAATAACTCCGAAAAATGAGGCTGATATTTGTACGCTTGGTGCCGAATTACAAGAATCGTTAGAGCAGTAACACTCTTCCCAATAAATTCCGTTATCGTATACTCCCCAATTACAGACCCCAGTTACACCTGTGCTAGCGACAGAGGCACATCTCCGAATTACCTGACGCCATCTACCATCCCCTAAAAATAATTCGTTTCAATTTAAAATACAAAATTCATAAAAAATTAATACATTTTTAATGTGATTTTGCGATTTTTGATACGCGTATGACTTACAAATAAATCCCCTTGGCGATTGTTGCGTTAATTTAACGCAAAATGAACCTGGCATATGAGATTCTTCGCTGTTACATTCAATAGCGATATTTTGTTCAGTGTCAAACTTTTTATAAGCTCCGCATTTATCTTCGCCTTTCTGATCCTGGTCAGAACTGCATTGATAACATCTAACTGCTTGTGAACCTGAAATAATTGAAAAAAAAAAAAAAAAAACCAAGTCTTTTTTCAGTATTTCTTCAATTATTGTTTTTATCGCGGATAGGAGTGAAACTTATAATTTGCGATATGCATATCATCGTTTAGAAGTTAGTTTCAAATGTTTGAATACGTATCCCGCGCTGCGCCGTGGCCCAGAATGCAATGTTGTGAACTTAGATTGATCACGTGACACAAGAATCAAGATGTCGTCGTTTGACATACTTATAGAGTATTTCTAGGTTATGTACGACTACGATATCAAAATATTGAATTTCTCTTTACTTTCATCTAACGATATTATCGCTTAATCATTATTTAGAAACTATAATTTCTTTGTCTTCAGAGATACAGTTGCGCGTTCTTCTACCTCATGAATCGCGACATTATTATATTATGACGTAAATTATTTGTTTCTGCCTGTCGCGCCTCGACGACGCTAGTATACAAATTCAAGATTTTTGGTTAACTTTAGCCACTCACCCCGCGCTGCTAACAACACCGTAACTAAAATAACGAAAAACTTCTTCGACACTGCCATTTTACTTGTATATTTAATTTTAAATCAGTTTAATATTATCAAAAGTTTACGCTAAGAACGCATGGTTAACGCCCCGACTGACCAGGGCGCACAGCTACAACGTACTGTTTATACAATACAACGTAGTATAGTTTGTCAGCTAGTGTATACTACGGTATTAACATGACGTCATAGTTTGGGCGTCGACGAGCGCTACGCTACGCGGCTGCCGGTGATCCGATGTAGGCAACATGATTCTTGAATTTTTATTTCATTCTATTTTTTTGTTTTCTTTTTTGCTAGGAAGTTTCGTGAGATCTGGGAAAATATTCATTTTTTCTATTTTTTGGTATATCGCGTTACGCAACTACTTCGTAGCATAGGATTTTATATTTTCACGTAATTTATATCTATAGCGTTTATAGTACTAGAATTATTATCGTATTTATAATAAATCATTGATTTTATGAACGGCTTCTTATGAACTTATATAATTATTCTTAATAGTAGAAAATGCAACTCTTGCGTACGCAGTTCGTTGACCCTTTAAGCAGTTTAATATTCTGTTTGGTGTGGCCCACTACGACATAGGAATCGATATTTATAGAGGTCAAATGATGATTCGCATTTTTTTGATTAACAAAATAAAAGGAATAACACCGTTCTTAAGTTGATCGCAGATCTAACAATGAAAAGTTCATTTCTGTGTAATAATTCACGGTAGACGTACGACGAGTATAAAAGTAGTGAAATCGCAACAGACACTATATTCATTCCTTGCGTATAGCATCTTTATTTCATATCCAATATAGCATCATGATTTTATATCTTAAAAGTAACAACCACGCAGAAGCTACTGTAGTAGGATAAGAAAAAGTGGCTCTTGTCAGACGCATTGCCAGCAAAGCGGATCACACGTGGAATGAGCTGCTTGGCATTCATTGCTGGTCAGCCCTTCGTGTTCATGCAACGCATGATATATGTACACCTGTAATATACATACGGTCTTTGACATAAAAATTCACGCGCGGATATATAGATTATCAAATTAATTTTCTCTATATATATTTAATCGAATTATTTACGGAGGAATTTATTCATTTTTATTACAAATTTATTTCTTATAATATGCATAGATATTGTAGCTATAAGTATTAATGTTTTATTTTTGATCATTTCCATCGACTTCGATGATAGTATACAAAATCATACCGTATATAGATAGAAATTTAATTTTTCTCATTAATTATTAAAACTTTTCTACATTTATTCTGGGCGCTGTGAAATTACTATTTGATTCCAAGAACGTAAATATAATCAATCAAATTAAGACGAGTTTCAAACACCTTATTCTATTGGTATAATTCGATTTTATTCATCATTTGATTCATTCACATGTCTCGATTTTTAGTTCCGCATCGTTTGTATCAATCACTGATTTCTCCCTATACAACGGTTTAAAATAACATAATCAATTTTTCAAATTTAAATTTACTGCGATTTTAAAATTAAAAATCCTTGGCTATTATTCATCTTATACGCTGTCTAATATTTGATTATAAGATTCTGTCAGCAATCAATTATTTCTTAAATCTATTTAAAATGAAAAAGAAAAACAAATTGGATATTATATCTTATTAGCATTAGACACGTCATACTTATCTTATATTATAATTTTTTTGACCATTTGTTAATTGTGTTTACTCTACAAACATGTACGTTTCATTTGCTTTCTTGTTATGTAGAGCAACCTGCAGTTTGCGTATAGTAACTTGGAGAAAATGTAGGTGTAGTTAACGGTTCATTTGTTATGTACGATGTACGATACATACGTTCGTGGAACGGTATCATTTTTGTAATATATTCTTCGTCATAAAACCATCGACACGTGGTATAAGATCCTTCATACTTATCTAGAATCCAGAAATTTAGTTACATTTGGTTACTGTCTCATCCGTTAAAATAAAATACCAAGTTTTATTTATAACCAGTCGTCGACCTCATGCAAATACCGTAAGAGTTGAAAGAACAAAATGCAATTTGAAGCTTCTCTAATAAAAATTATTAAAAGTTATTTGACAACATTAATTAAGTCTCATTGAGAAAGAACAGACATTTTTTCTTTTCTTTTTTTTTGTCTGTCTCATAAATTCCCGCTCGAAAATATTCAACCATTATTTAAAAATTTCTTTTACTGGATTACACGGGCTTTCAAATCATCGCGTAAATAATTGCAGAATGCCTTCGTTGTATTCGTTTTATTTTTTACCGGAGTAAATTACAGATCGGAAGATATGAATACCGCAGGCATAAATGTAATACAGGTCATGGCCGATCTACGACCCCGTTAATCAGTTCCTACAAACTTATTGTTAGATGCATACTACGACGTCAGGAATGATTCATCATTTAAAATTACCAATTAAAAGAAAAAAAGTTAAAAGGAACGGGAAACATTTTATTTTTATTCACATGTATTTACATATACCTATGTAGGTATATCGACCAAATTTATTCGGGCCTCAAAAATCGACGGAATGATAATAATAATAATAACGCATTGTTTAAAATAGGAAATTTCTTAAATTATTTCAGGGGGTGTTCCTGATGTATCTCTACGTAGGAAGCATTGCTGTGATCATAAGTATTTACTTATGGGTTCTAATAGACAGTTGCAGCAGTATGAGTGGCAATTCGAATGGTATTGATGACGCAGAACTTGGGGGTGCTTCTTTAACGAGATTTGGTTCGCTAAAACGAGCTCACATTTCTCGTACCAGAACAGCACCGACTAGTTTTTACATCCGCGTTGGGGCCCTGCGTAAGTATCGAAATAAAATGTGCATAGGATTTTATTTTCCAAAAAATTCTCCACAAATCTTGAAACGAAAAACAAAAAAATAACAATAACAATAACTTGACTACAATTATTATTATTATTACAAATTTAGTTTTCGGCCTCGCTACACTGGTTTTCAACGGTTTAGAAATGGCTATGCACTCGATGATGCAGGGTGATAAATGCCATAATGAAATCGTCTTCGTACATCCGGTTCTCCATGGGCTCTTCACATTTCTACAGATGCATTTTCTCTTCGTAAATTCTCAAGTTTTGGTAGAACGATTTGGACTCGCGGCTAGATTCGGTTTCACTCATTTAGCAGCGACTAATATTGCCGTTTGGGCAAGACTTGTTATATGGGATTCTGCACAGGAGTGGACATACCTTGTCCACTTGGTTCAACAGGAACCAGACGCTGAAACTTCACCATTAAATCTTAGGGGATTCCCTGGCTCCATCACAAGACATGTTCGCGATTTATTAGGTAAAAGTCAATTGTACATTGAATTTTTTTTCTATGTCACTGAAATATTATTTACTATTCATATGACTGATATACAAAGATTAGATCCTGTGCTACCAAGTTTCGAAATTAATCAAAAAATTATAGAATTCGATGGCATGCTTTTATTTCATTATTATAATTAGCAAAGGATGATGGTGAAAATATCAGTTTCATCTGGATCAAGATGATAGATTAAACTAGCTGATACTCTCTCTGTAAGATAAAAGATGGAACTGATTCCTGTGTGATTAATCACTGTTTTTAATTGCAGTGAAAAGATATTAAAAGTAGAATTATTATTTTTTACGACAGGTGAATCATTGCCAAACAATGCAATTCTGAACCCTTATCAGCCTATATCGGATGAACAGATCTCCCAGGTTGTGGATCTCCATGATTGCCTGAACACAAATACTTTAGGTCGTCTTTGGACATCAAGTGTGCCTTTTCTTTATCCATTCATCGTGCAGTTCAGGTAGATAAACAGTATTTAATAATAAACTTTGATCAAATCTTTACTTTTGGATGAACAGACTACTGAAATCAGACCTGTTTTTTTTTTTACTCAATGATTTCAGCTTGATTGCTGCAGCTGTAACTTACGTAATGGGCCAAAATGTTGGAAGAAATCGTTTGACACACAAGCAAAAGTTCCACATAAGCAAAGACCTTACTGCCGATACAAGAATAGGGTGTGACGGTTCAAGCAAAGGCCTTTTCCTTGGTATACTTTGCATGGTCGCTGGCATAGTAGTCATAATAATCTTCCTTGTAGTAAAAGATGACAAGAATTTTCCCACGGAGACACTTGCCTGGTTAACTTGTGGAACTCCAATTGGAATATTGGCTTTAAGCGGTCTGATGACTGCCAGCGGACTTGTTCAAGTCAGACAAATGTCTGTCGTAACAAGAGCACCTGCAGCATTAGACGGGCTATTATCCACAGTGGCTTTATTCGGGGTTCAGTTATACTCTGTTTTCACAATCGTTGTGGCTGCTTGTTCATTGGCAACAATGGATGAAAAGTCTGAGCAATTCAGGGCTAGATACATCGTGCTTTTGGTAGTATCTGTACTGCAGTTGATACAGTGTTGTGCACAGAGTACGTTGATCGCTGAAGCCTCAAAGAGATCTTGTATAACGAGGTTTCAGATGATGGCTAAGCCTGCCAGACAAGTGATCACCTTTTTACTATTCAGCAATGCAGTTCTATGGGCTTTTGATACAGTTGTTACACAGAGCTGGCTCTCCCAGGAATTACAGCTTAGATTCTTTGGAGTTCTTGCATGGGGTGTTATCTCAAGAATCGGACTTCCCCTACTAGTATTTTACAGATTTCATAGCTGTGTCTTACTCCTGGAGGCTTGGAACAAATGTTACAGAATGCCAAGAGGTGAACATCCGCTCAACTGACAGCATAGGTTCACTCACCATGTCCTCCACACCAGGTTAATATATATTTATTTTCCGAATACTATATTATATTCAATTATGAACTGTTTTTGTAGAGAATAATTCAACTCTTGGTTTGATTTTCTTTTCTGGCTATTAAAAATCACATTTTTCTGAACAAAAAAAAAAACTGGTAACTTTCTAGAACAAATGCTCGCTCGCATCAGCAGTACTGTCGGAGAAAAGTCACCCTTGACGTTGAGGATCAGGAGAAGGATTCAACGCCGACAATATCTAGGGGCTGTAAGAAATCCCGACATTTAAATTCCGGGGTCTTGGATTCCAGCACATATTTTAGACCGTACATTGATAGCGCTAGCTGGTTGTACTTGGACTCGACTCCTGTGCTTCACATAGCATCTCCAGTTATGCACCCCCAGAATTTGGAGTATGCTATGCCTCCACCTAGGAGAAAAAGTGCCCATCATCATCACCATCATCATCATCAGCATTCAAGTCACTGTCATAGGACGCATCGGAGAGTAAATAGTGATCCAGGAATCAGGGCTTGGAGCAGTGGACTACAACGTGAGTGGAAACATAGACGGGTCTTTAGTTTTAACAACGATGTGACAGGGATTAGACCCACAGTTAACGGAGCAATAGCTGAGGCCAGTGAAGAGAACTTGTCACATGATGAAGGACCGGCGTCTACCTTTAGAAAAGTGCCATGGCACTCGAACTTGCATATGCTCAAGATTAGACATACTTGATTATTTGTAAGTTAGGGGTGTTCGATATTGCGAAAGATTTATTTACTTTGGTATTCGATACAGCCATTGCATTGACGTTAATTATTATTTATATACATATGATAAGTAATATAGTATAATATGTTATAAAATAGTTATAGATAGGTACCATAATTTATTAATTGTTAATGAAACTCGTGAGAATTTATCAGCCAATTGTAGTAGTTGTAATTTTTTTAATTTATATTTAATACCTGATTTAGACGTATGACTGAATGATTATACTAGATTTTTGAAATCAATTTAAACTGTATGACTTGATGACTCTCCTGCACTGTATGGAGAATAAAAGTGCCAGGAGACAGACAATTTTAGGAACCAATCCGCGCGTTAGTCGGTATTTAATATCACACGATACTGATAGCTTATTGTTTGTTTAGAAGCAGAAATCAAGCGCTATCTTTTAAGGTAGCATTTTTAATTTATTGATATTTCTTTAGAACCAGAAAATTGACAACGTTTTAATAATATTATACACCAAATTAAATTTTTTGTATGTGGAACGAGACTCGTGTTTGCTTATAGTTAGAGAAATATGATCATTATTTCGGCCAGATTGTTTAAGAATTTTTGTATAATAATACTTTTATATGGTATACGTCTGCTTTGTAGTAGGCACGAATAAAAAAATGTTTTAAGATTAAGATTTTAATGATAAGTTATAAGTATTATTGAAAATGTATGTACCTACTTTAGAAGTTAAAAAAAAAAATTATATATATTCGTGTAACAGCTTTCGTTTAACTCCTTTGTTATCTTTACAGAACGTTATTATAGCAGAAGTAAACGGTTTAATATACTGTATTTGATGCGTACTTGATCGTGAAGAGCCGATTCTAATAAATATCGGGTCGATAAAATATAGAATAAAGAGTCATGCCTGAGAATTGAACCAAAGAATACATTTATTTCAGTTCCTTACCCGGTCTCTATCCCTCATACATTACTTTTAATTTCTTACGCGGTTGAATTGACGAAATACTGTTGACGCAAACATCGGTACGCCTTGTTACATGAAGCCTGCATATTATTTGTGTGATTCCCATATCTTGGTTGCGTATAATACGGCGCAATCATGTTTGCGGAAGAAGTTAGTCAAATTAACCGCGAGATGGCAATACCATTTTTCACCCTGTTGGCCACTGGCTGATTAGCTGAGTAAAGAGGAACACTGACCTAGGATACGGATTTGATGCGGAGTCAGTGGCCCTTGTGGCGTCGAAACATTCGTGTGGGGGCCATGTCAACGAAATTCGACTGTGACAGGTATATCAATAAAAATACTCCGAATGACAATGTTCTTAAGGACGAAAAAAATCCTTTGTGCCTAGTTTTTTGTGTGATATTAATATATCTCAATAATGATAATAATATTGTAACACTTGTCCTTCTGTTACAGTGGAGAATAGGAAAATGAAGAAAACCGATCGAGATGGTGAGGGGTACCTCTTTATTCTTAAGTAACAATTACAAATTGTATGTAACATACATAACTTTGGCAATGAGTAATATTGTATCGATGCTGCAGCAATAAAATTTCAGATATATCAATAATCAATGGTTTCGTTATTTTATATTTTCCCCTCCCTGCGTTATTATGAATTTTTGGAATTTTAAGTCGAAAATCGCTCCTGGTATCAGGAGAACATCTGACCCGAGGAGGTGTGCTGAAATTTTTGGCGGGAAAAATTAGGAGCATATGTCTAAGCAGGCATGCATTCGTATAGATGTGTCTCTCTGCATCTCTCATTAGCTCACGAAATTTAGAGTTTTCGAAAATTTAAGTCGAAAAATTGCTCCTGGTATCAGGAGAACATCTGAACCGAAGAGGTGTGCTGAAATTTTTGGCGGGAAAAACTGGGAGCATATGTCTAAGCAGGCATGCATTCGTATAGATGTGTCTCTCTGCATCTTTCATTAACTTACGAAATTTAGAGTTTTCGAAATTTTAAGTCGAAAAATTGCTCCTGGTATCAGGAGAACATCTGACCCGAGGAGGTGTGCTGAAATTTTTGGCGGGAAAAATCGGGAGCATATGTCTAAGCAGGCATGCATTCGTATAGATGTGTCTCTCTGCATCTTTCATTAACTTACGAAATTTAGAGTTTTCGAAATTTTAAGTCGAAAAATTGCTCCTGGTATCAGGAGAACATCTGAACCGAGGAGGTGTGCTGAAATTTTTGGCGGGAAAAATTGGAAGCATATGTCTAAGCAGGCATGCATTCGTATAGATGTGTCTCTCTGCATCTTTCATTAGCTTACGAAATTTAGAGTTTTCGAAATTGTAGGTCGAAAAATTGCTCCTGGTATCAGGAGAACATCTGACCCCAGGAGGTGCTCGCAATTTTTTAAACAGCGGAAAATACATTAATTGTAATTTCCTACCGCTTTTGTGTATTGTGCGCTATTTTACCTTTCGCTTATTTGAAATAAGGAGTCATGGGGGGGGGGGGGGATAATAAATTAATTCATTATTGAGATACGTAAGTATGTGGAAGTTTATTGCTACAATATCGATACAATATTACCTATTATCAAAGTTGTGTAAGATTTGAAATTGTTTCTTAAAAATAAACAAAATTTATTGCAACTGATCGAGTATCTGTATTTCCTGGTATACAAGTGTAAATTCTACTTCAATTTAATGTAACTCTCCATCATTTCATTAATACAGTCTGCTAGTGGAGATCGTATCGATACAGTATAGTTCCTGCTGGATATTAAAGCTACGTGAATTTTCTTCGCGATCCTGTGCTAGAGTGTCCGCTCCAAGGATGCCCGCCCTTTTCCCAAGGAGGGGGTGGCGATAGAGAGTATTTTCAATAAGATGTCTGTCATAGTCCTAATTCGTACCTCGTTAATGCAATCCCCATATATTTTCTATGGCGCCACGAAGGCCACTGACCCCGCGACAGAGTCCTTCCCTAGGTCAATGCTGCTTTTTGCCCCGCTGATCCCGCCAACAGGATGCGAAATGCTATCGCTTCTAGCAGTGACATGGACTTAACTTTTACCGCAAACAGTGGGCGGCAATCAGTATGAATTCTCCGTTAAATTTATTATTTGTTGCCGAAAAATGATTTATACAGACTCACAGGGATGTTGATTATTCTTCAGTGAACCATAGTACCAAATAATTATTTTCAGAATGATTCAGAATATCATTCAATATATTTTGATCCCAAGGAGTATGAAAGTATTAGTGAAGAACATTGTATGAGGAATTGGATGGGTAGGAAATTGAAATGGATCAGCTCTCGGACAATTTAGCAATGGATTATATTATTTTTTTCTATTCTGCCAATCGGACCTCTGGGCACTACCTTGAAATTGCAGCATTAATATCGCTGAACTTGGTACTCATTGCTGCAGAAGAATTATTGTTATTACTTAGAGATATTTAATAAAAAACTACGGGTAAAACCACATATATACACAATATATTTATAGAAGTTTGGTCACAAGCTCAAACTGTACAATAATATTAGCGGATCATTCGAATTGTAGGCATTATACAACTAACGGGATATCATTATGTTTATTAAATCAAAAAATTATTATTCAATTTACACTGATTATTATCATTCGTAATACATGGCCATTGCGAATGCAACTGTTATCAACACAAAAGCGCACACGGTACCAGCGTGCAGAGTAGATGCATCGTTCACTGCACCTACTCCTGGTACAACTATGTTATCCCCGGTTGCACTTAACAATGAGTTGGTTGAAGTTAACTCAGTCGTACCATCTCCAATGTTGCATAGATCACTTTCACAAGCACGATAATATGTCGTAGCATACGGTGTATTGACTTCAGTATTTAAATACAAAGGTGTATCTTCGCAAGCGCGGTAAAACGCAGTCAAAATTCCTGAAGGTTCAGCCAATTCTCTCCGATATATCGTGCAATATTTCGAGTTGCACGTACTTGAAGAGTCAGGAGCCGAAATACAAGAACTTGATGGTGATGTACTCTGGCAAACGTAGCAGGTTAATCCTAGAATTACACGATGAAGATTTTTTATCATCCACTTGTACACTTTGCTATACACGCAATGATTGCCTACGTCTGTTATAAATTTTATTCTTAGTATAGCGCAGGATTAATAATATTTAATAGGCATTGAAAATAATTTTCTATTTCAATGACCGAAAATAACATTGGGATATCGGTAAATTGTCAATCTACATCGATTGAGTTTGCAATTGCACCAAATATGTGCTGCATGAATGTGTCAATGTTTCTAATCTTTTAATCTTATCAATATGTAATGGATGGGGCACAGTTGGTATGTATGTATGTACATACATACTTATATAGACCTACACGAAATGGAAGTAGAAAGAAACTCAGGAATACTAACCATACACATACTGCCTGGACGTAAGGAAGACAATGAGGAATAATACCGACGTTAGATTTATTTCACGCATCCTGAGCTCGATATCCATAATTCTAACACCTCACCTGTAGCTCTTCTCACAGCTCATACGAAAACAAGACTGATTATTGATTTATGATGGACGATATCAGTGACGATTTAGTGATACCGTGATAACGATAAAATGGCTGCATACCGATTCCCCTATGTATTACCAATGTATTTTTTAAATGTCGTACTCGGAATTGAGAAACACCAAAGCCACGAAATAAAAACCAGCCACCACCATATAGTTTTCTAATTTGATAACCAATCATAATTTGTACGAAGGGGATAACCCAAATGCACAAAGCCTCAAGGTATACTGAAACGACATAATTAGAGCCATAAAGATTCTGATCCGCTCAGTTAACCATGAGATTTAATAATACATACATATAAATTAGTAACAATTACATGTTGAAGAAAAAAGCAGTGAATGATTCAGTGCCAACATTCCAGATATTTTTTGTCAATTGTACAGGTTTGAGGGCTCTGATTTAATTTGTCATAATTAGTTAGAACTATGCGAACGTCGAGGGTAGTTTCAATATTTTACATCATATACCGCTGGATTGCGTAAATCGTATTGTATATTACTATGGGAAAATCCGTACAGTCATGAACTCCCATTACATCTAGTGCACGCGGATACCGCATACTGGCGGATGCAAATTTAGCACATAAACAAAGGCATATTATGTTATCACCAAATCGGTACTCCGCTTTTCCGCGAGAGCAATCCAAACTCACGGCTAGATGACCTAGGTGATGAATCAGCGCCGGTGTGTAAATGTATGATAATAATGGGAAGTAATTTGTAGTTTTTTTTCCCCTCCAGTTATTGTATTTTATTTATATAACATGTGACGGTGGCCGTCAATGTACGGGGGAAGGCCGAAGCTTTTCGTTTCGCCTGGAAATACGAGGTAATATGATCTATAATACTTCAGTTTGAGAAAAAAATAAATGTATTCTTTCATCTGCTCGGTATACACGGTATATAAAACCGTAGATTCCAGTTTCTATCCTCATTATATACTTTTCGACCAACCCTGCGCACAGTAAATTTTTCAGTGTAGTTAAATCGGCCACGATGTTTAAATATCAGATTAATTATACCTGCCGTTTCGTGGCATTGTTTCTACTCATTCAAAACTACTATCAAAATACTCTTGGCCAAACGCAAACAATTGTCTTTGCCCAGTCAATGACTCAACCACCATCGCCACCGGCAACCACTGCAGCCCAATGTATGTTTTTACATATTTATAAAAAAAAATTTATCTTCACGGTAATTTCTCTGAATTGATAGATTTCAAATGATCGCAGGAGATCGAACAATCAATAAAAATTACGAAATCATAATTCAATTGGAAAACCATTTTCTTCAAAGTTAATGCTAATGGCTCAATTGTCAATAGAAATCATATAGTACTCTATTATCAGTTTCATTTTAGAATTAACTTTGTCTCCAAAAAAAACAAATGTCTCCCATTATGATTTTAAATAAAACATTTTCAAGCCGGATCATGCACATGCGTTGCGATGGGGACATGTGGAGGATCATCAACAGCCGGAATTGATATACGAATAGTGAACACGGTAAGCGTTGTAACAATTATTATACAATTTGTGACTATAAATCGTATGAAACTGAATTGTTGACAAATAAATTCATTCTTCATTTACAAAACAAGAAGAATAATTATCTAAGTGCTAGATCCCAAATAATACGGATTTCAATCGTTATCTAAATTAAGGGTACCAATGTCTGTACTCCCGGCTTGCAATATTGCTGCACCACTTCATCTGGACTAACAGACGCCAGTTGTGGAATGAGAAAAATAACTTTAACACCTCAACCAGCAGGAACAGCTAGTTACGGTGCTTATCCATGGCAAGCTGCTTTGCTCACAACTGGCAACAGCTACATTGGATCTGGGGTTCTTTTAGATGCTAACAACATCTTAACTGTAGCTCACAAAGTGGCTACGCTTGGGTAAGTTCATCCCCTATTCGAGTCCATTTCATTCAAATTTTCTGCAACCATTTGTTTGTTATTCTAGTATTTTTTAATGTTTTATGTTTCATTTTAGTACCAATTTTAAAGTAAGACTTGGAGAATGGAATGGCCTGGTTGTGACCGAGCAGTATCCATACCAGGAATATGCCGTTCGAAGAGTATTTATTCATCCCATGTTTAATTCAGAGAATTTGCAAAACGATGTGGCAATCGTAAGACTAAGTGGAACTGTTCCTGTAGCAACGAGCCCTGGAATAAGTACAATATGTCCTCCAAGCGGAATACCGGCAGCTCAAACAAGGTGAGAATAATAATTCGTCAAGTTTTGCGTAAGAATTGATTGTAATTATTGTTTGTTTTTTTTTGAATTGAAATCCTGAGAAATCAGGCTTGAAAATGATCACTAATTTCCGATTTACAGATGCTGGGTTTCCGGCTGGGGAAAAAATGCTTTCGGGCCAAATGGTGCCTATCAAGGCACCATGAAAGAAGTTGATGTTCCAATACTAGATCAAGGCGATTGCGAGACTCGGTTGAGAGGCACAAGACTTGGCCAATTCTTTACCTTAAGTAGAAACAGTTTTATATGTGCAGGCGGTGAAATGAACAAAGATGCTTGTACAGTAAGTTCAATAGCCAAATTAATCAATTAAATATCTTAAATTTTTTTTTTTTTTTTTACCCCATTACTAAGACAGATAATTTTTTCATAGGGCGATGGCGGTTCACCCCTTGTCTGTCAAGTGCAAGGTAGATGGCAAGTTATTGGCTTAGTTGCATGGGGAATCGGATGTGCAAGTGCAGGAGTACCCGGTGTTTATGTAAACATACCAAACTACCTGACTTGGATAATGCAGCAAATAGCAACAGCTGCTTAGCTTATAAATCGTCAAAAACTTATTTAAAACCTACTTTCAATTTATTGCTTTTGTCATAAGAGTATGCTTTAATTTTGAATAATGTTTTATAAACAAACTTTGCGATTGAATTTCGATTGATATGTTTGGTAGTGATTTTTCATTCGTTATTTCAAATGAATTAAACTGTCATAATTAATACTAGTGTATGCTATAAACGAACAATGTTTAATGGATAAAACTTATATTTCTCCATATTTATATATAACATTAGTTTATAAATAGTTTTTCGTATTTTATTTACATTTATATCTAGCACGCCAAAATAATAATAAAAAAATGTTAAGTCATCTGTAGATTTAGAAACTCACAGCTCACATAGTTTGATAATCGTTTGAATAAGTTATCTAATCTTACAATAACAGCGATCATATTGCGAGGGATATATAAAATTTTTTGTCAAGATATAAAAATCTATCTTTTAAAATAAACTAAACAAAACTTATGTCATTTTCAATATTTGAAATATTGCTACTCTCTTTCTCTCTTTCACTCTTTCTTTCTTTCTTTCTTTCTTTCTTTCTTTCTCTCTATCTTCCTTTCTCTTTCTCACTCTCACTCTCTTTAGTTAAACAATACTATTCCAATTGTTGCTCTGTAGCTACTTCTTGCTATTGTCAAACATGGATGTTAATTTGAATGAATAAAAAGTATAAAAACAATAATTATACATATAAAAGTTTTTTTTGTTTCTAATACACCAATCATCGATAATTATACTGATTTGAAAAAATTATATTATATTTGTGCAAATGCTCTTCAAAATCAGTTTTACCAAAACATTCAAGGATTTTCATCACAGACAGTGAAACTTGTTCAATAATTGCTAAATTGGCATTTAATATATTACTTAAATCATAAAGCGATATTCTAATGGATTAAATTATATAAGTAGGCTTCGTTATATACCAATAAGCCAAGTGCCATTTCTATTCACATACCAAAATATTCGTACCACTTGTTCAAAAATATCTATAAATGTATCAGTTCGCTGAGATAGAACGTTTTCTTTTTTTTTCTTTTCTTGCCGGACGAACAAAATAAATTTCAACATGTTCTATAGATAAATGATTAAATAGTAGTACGGTACATACTATAATAAATCAAATAAAAATATTATTGAAACAATGAATAGTAATTGTGTTAATTTTATGATTACATATCATGAGTGGTGAGCCTAATATAGAAATATTTGCTTGAAGTGCGTTGATTATTATTGGTCAATTACATTTTTGATAAGCTACTCTATTCATTTTATTTAAAGAAAAAAAAAGGTGTTCTTTCGAACGTAGAAAAGCACTGCAAATGTAACAATAATGATAATTACGTAACACTCTTTGGGAAAATCTTGATAAGATCTTTGAAGTAGCTTAAAAATTTTTGCAACATTACGAACATTATTTGTTTATTTAATTATTTTATCAACATATTTTTTACTTTTTACTATATACACATCCACAATTATTTTCCCTACTATATGGCCATAGTCAACAATTCTTTCAGTTCACAAATATTCGTGCATTTAGTGATAATAATACTTTGAGATTATGGAAGGGTTCGAATTTGAAATAACCAAAAGTAGAATTGGTCATATGTAAGTATACGATAACAAGTGTAATTAATGTTGCAAAATTTTCCCGTGAAATATTACCCATGTAGCACAAAAACTTCAGGATTCATTTCTAGAACTTTGTGAGGTTTCAAATATATTGCTCAAATATAATAAAGACATTTCTATTTCTAGGGTAGAGTCCAAATCGAAAGTATAATAATTCTGAATGGATTATTTCCACACTCGGATAATGTGACAATGATAAGCCATGATGATTCATTAAATAACTTCGTGTATATGAAAAGAAAAGAGAAAGAATAAAATAGCCGAGAAAAGGAGAGCAAGAAATGATAAATAATGATGAAATAATGTATAAAACAAAAAAATTAAATTTCTAAATAATGTTCATAAAAATATAACAACTATAATCAGTGTACAAATACTTCTTAGAAGTAACAATTATTAATGTGTACAATTGTTGTATTTTGATTAGTCTAAAAATAAAAAAATAAAAATGAATTGACGTATTGGTGCAAGATAGATAAATTAATATTAGCAAATATAATTTCATCAATTCTATTAGGTTATGTATTTACAAGCATCTGAATACTTATCAAGGCAACTAGGACAAGTTCGTTATCATCACGAAAAGATAATATATTCCATTTGGTATGTGTATGCCTTTGGCATTTGATCAGCTAATTACTTACCCGATAATAAGCAAGTTAACTATATAAATCATACAAGATCCAGCCTATTTCTCTTCCGAACTCCTGGTAAAGTACTAGAAAGAATAACATAATTAACTAATATGCCATACACATAAAAGTTATTTTCATATAGATAGTAAACTTAGCGCGTTTATAAATTTTAGCTAGATTATTTGTTTTCTTTCTCAACTAATCAAATATTGTGCTTAACTCAATTTTCTAATTCAATTTCATTGAAAAATAGAGCAGCAGTAATGAGATAAGCGCCCAGGTGTACTAATTTATTATTACTTTTGTACAATGGCATTGTGACGTGACGTTACGCGACCGTTTACGGAGGTAGGCATTCGTTAATATGATACAGAGAGTCAGGCCGTCGGTGAGTTGACAAGTGCGTGAGGTAATTGGACGGAATGGTGAGAAGGAGGCAGTGACAATAAATGGCCGCGTTCCATCTCGTTAACTTCTTGCTGTTCCGTTCCTCCTATAGATACCGTCGATCGTGCCAGACTGTTACGCTGTCTGCACATATAAGGTGTTTCTCCAGGGGAAGGAGTCTCACGACCCTGAAAATTAATCATTTATTATTTTAAAGAAAACGGTTTGCAGCGAACAAGATCATTACTCATCATTCATTATTGTAACAATATTGATTTCAGCTGCACTCGGTGATAACTTAGAATTCACCTAAACATGTATTAGATTCTGAGTTGATACCATCCAGACAACGTCCGAGGCATCTTGACTTTGTAGGACTATGGGAACGGATTGCATTTCTTTTCAGGTAGTACTGAAGAAATCAGGGATTAGGGATTAGGGATTAGGGATAAGAATGTGATGATTATTATGGGTAGAAATAATCGAAAGAGGTTCTCACCTGCTTAGATGGACCGCAACAGGTAGCTTGGTTACATGGCTTGTCCGTCTTTGGGCAATCCAGAACACAATCTTCAGTCGGTGTCTCTTGTACTTCGCTATTTGCATGATACTGAAAGAATAGGTATTTGTGTGCAATTTGATAATTCATTTTATCAAGTCATCAATCACTTATGCCTGATGATTGATTAGATTGATTATTTATATTCGATTCTATAGTTTGCTGAATAGTTTTTCGTAATAAATACTCAGTTTATTCAAATCGGTAGATATACTCACATCTATAAATTCTGGTTGTATTGTGGTTGAGTGAATTCCCTCATTATGAAAGAACTCCTTTACTTGTTCAGCGATTTTCATATACTCGGAAAGATTGCGGCAACGAATATGAGCAGAGGCTATAATTCGATCGCCAGCCAATTGCCAGACGTGAAATTCGTGCACTGCTAACACACCGTCTACATTGTCCAATAAACGTTGCTGAATTGCATCTACCTATGGATAAATAGAGACGTGAAATAAATGTTGATTATTTGTCAAGTATACTTTAATGCATAATTAGATCTTCAACAGAAATATTTTGTTCATAGCAGTACTCCAATATGACCTATAAAAAATCTTTAAAGCTTATATCAATTTACTTGTATATGGGTTGGAACAGTTTGTAGCAAAATCAAAGCGGATTCCTGTAGTAATGGCCAAACCGATCTCAATATAAGTAATACCAGCAGCAGCGATAGTGCGGGATCGATGTAAAATCTGTAAATAGCAAAAATTATAGTTTAATATATCAATCAAGAACATAATACAAATCTAACATCAGTTTCCAGATCTGTTTGTTTGATTTCCAGTGCCTGTTTCTCAGCCAGAAAAACATAATACATAAAAGAACTTTACACTATGAAATATATAGAAAAAGTAATATTGTGAAAAAATTGAAAATTTTTATCCCGTTTACCTGTACTGCCAGGTTGTGAAATGTATAATAAGCGCAGAAGCAATTACGATGACAGATCCAAGAGCATCGGAAAGAACATGAAGAAATACACCTCGCATATTCATCTGACTAGCGTCGTGACTATGACCATGAGCCCGTTTTACCGGTGGACTTGGAGGTCTGCATGGTGCGTCATTTTCATTATCGTCAGTGCCTACAAGAGTACTCAGCCTGTTGTGGCTTCGAGAAATGCCATGTGAATGTCCGTGAGAACTTCCGTGGTCTGAAAATTAAAAATAGAATTTCTAAAACTGATTTCTTGCATCGCTCTGATCCCACATTATCATGACTACTGAAAGAATATAAATTTTTTTTATCCAAATCACCAATCGGTGAGGTTCATTAATTTTTTTCATTACTTTAGTATGATACTGTAATATTTATTGAAAAATTAATCAAAGTGCGGAACAATCATATGTCATGGCTGTTCCTGACCAAAATTTGAAATACATCTTAAAACTATTTGTCAGAGATACTGTAAGAATTATATTCATTAAGACAATAAGAGTATAGAAAAGTTTTCAGTCAGACAATGATAGCAAAAAGTATAACTCTGAATTGTGTTTTTTTTTTGTCTTCATAATTATCAGAAGTCAAGTCACTAGTTAGGATTTTATTTGTAACTAAATTTTGGCAGCACTCAAAATTATATACCGTTGTTATTCTAAACTACATCATTGGTATACTATGCTTATTATTGAATTTTGAGTAATGAGAAGACAAGTTTTCATTAGTATAGCTAACCTACATCACTTGTCAGTACAGGGTCAGCAGTTGCTTCATATTTAATAGAGAGAACTCCGATATCTTCGGGAAGATGAGAAGTTACCTCTTTTCTTCCTCGACCTAAATAATGAATTGAATTATAAAATGACTGAGCAAACTATCAGAAATTTATACCCATGTGTCAATTTTTAACGTTTGAAAAAAAAAAAATAAAAAAATAAAAAAAACTTTAAGTATCAAATAAAACTGAATATCAAAGTCTAAATTACAATACATATCAGCCAATATTTGACAAGACCAGAATTCAAAACAGATACGATATCTAATTTTTATTAATTCAAAAGCTCAAATCTAAAGCAATGGATGAAAAAAAGAATTCATTTAGAATCCGTTTTCTATGCAACTTGAACTTCTCATTGCTAAGTCTAACGAAAATCTTCCCTTTTTAATTGATTCCACATAATTACGTAGTATTTAAATAAAGTTTGCTCAATCAAGTTTTAAGCTTTCAATCAATCTATTTCTTAACTCGTATTGCCATTTTCTAAATTCACATAAAAAAAGTATCATTCAATGATACATCAACAAGACAGATATAATAAAACAAAGTGTCATTTACTCACCGTGGAACAGACATAGTCCTACGACATTAACTAGTAATCCTAGAGCACCGACGATTACAAGAAGTATAGGATCATGAATTTCTTCAATTTTAATAAAGCGTTTACATGCTTCGACTGTAATACTGAAGCACAGTGCAACCAAGAATACTGCATTTACTAGAGCTCCCAATACCTCCGCTCTTGCCCAGCCAAATGTATTCTTTGACCATTTCTTTGGAGACATCTGTAACAACAATTAAAAACTTGTATATGGTTCAGGATTAAGACGAAGTCATGCCCATTTAATTATAATTATTTAGATTAACAGATTTCCGATTTACAAATTTTTGAATGTTTATGAAACTATTTTTTCCATCATTTGAGTACCAGTACAAGCCAGTCTTACCTTTACAGACAGAAACGCGACTACTAGAGCCGCAACATCGGACAGCATGTGAAAACTATCAGCTATTAAAGCCATAGAATTTGTTATATACCCAACAATTATTTCTACCAAAAAGAAAAACGCTGTGAGCCAAAGCATCGTCAGCAGGCGACATTTTTTTCCACTATAACGACCCATCGTTGTTGTTTTATTCTGAAACAAATAACAATAAGATTATGTTAGGCAAACTACAATATATGTATTTGAGTTTTATAAAAATTAACACGACGATTGAGTATTGTTGACTATCAGGCTTTGCCATTTATTACTATAAACGAATGGATAAAATTTCTCAAAATTCAAAATGTCTTTTTCAAATAATTAACTATTAATCTACGATGGATTTGACCTAAATGACAACAATTTAAAAGGATGTTAAAGCAGTAGCTATAGTGTCAACTTATCTTTTGCTAGTTAGTATATCTTTTGTTTGAAGAGCCTGCTGCTCAAATAATCTACCATTGTATTAGACCTGCTGCTCAATATTTGCGTAACATTATATATCGATACAAAGAGTCTATGTAAGTTCTAATCAGTGTTCCAAATACTCCTCATATCTTTATTGAAAAGCTTATCATGTGGCTGATGTACTCTCATAAAATGCTAGTACCAATACTTTGTACAAAGCGAAAAAATCACTGTGTAAACAAGATGCCATTTGTCAGAGTAATACTTTATCTACCATTGGTTATTGGTAGTTTGGCGATTTCTTTGTTACTTCAGTTTATTAATTTATACATGAAATATTAAAAATTGAAATCTGAAAAAAAAATCCTGTAAAGCTTTTCATTTCTCATACTTCTGATAAATAAACCATTATAGTTTTGACATCTAATCAATCATCATATCCACTTGAGAATTAAAATTTAGTATCTAAGTTGGATTGCAAGATTATTACCGACCTTTGAATGATACTTAAGAAAACATCGATCAATCTTTCTCGTAACTTTTTTACCACTCAATTGAAGTTGACTGGTTTTATTCAGGGTTGCAAGTGATCGCTCAACAAATAGAAAAAAAGATCTTATTAAACTACATGCACTCAGAAATATGGTAATAAAAAAAAAATTGAGATAATATTTTTAATATGTTAATTTTTAATAATAATTAAATTACTATAAATATAACACTGCTGAAACAAGATACTGCCAATCAATGAATTGCCTTGTCATAATACAATAAATACATTGTTCCCTTATCTCAAGTCTTTTTATTTAACTTATTAAATTATATGTATACACTCATAATAGGAATGTGGCGAAATGGAAATTAATACGATTTTTTTAAAGTACAATTCTGCGATTCAAATGAGTAAAGACTTATTGAGTATCAACAGATAGTAGCAAAATGCCTAAATGTAAATTGTCGTTGAAATTGATTCCTTGATATAGTTAATTGGATAAATTGACTATAATTGAAATACAAGAGGCATGGAATCTAAAGAAATTAGTTTTTCGTTTGATTTCGAACAACAACAGATGGATAAGATTATAAAGAAAGGATAGGATGATTCATTGGAATGAAGGGGGATATGAATGAATCACTGGATGTGAGAATGCAGCAAAACGATAGCACATGTTAAATACTTCTTTGAATTAATTATAAATGTGAAAAAATCTTCGAAAATAGATGACTTTCGGAATAAGAATGAAATATTATCACAATTAAGAATATAAATTCGTTGTATTTTGGAGAGGGTTTGAAATTTTTGATAAACTCACCCTTAAATTTTACTCGTAATTTGTAAGTTTTTTTCAGTTATCAGGTACTGGTTATATCAAACGGTGACGGTATTAAAAAAAGTTGATCAAGGAAATGTTTAAAAACATGATACATTTACAGTACTAATGTATTTATCAAATGTTGAAAATATTTGGTAAAAACACATTCAACTCCGCGAAGAGAAATTTAAAACACACAAATAGTCAATTCATTGTTGGATACCCAAATGGAGAGAGAAAATGCATCAGTGGTAACTCGCAGCCAACTAATTTCGAAAACTCAGTAAGAAATTCAGAACCGCTTTAGGGGTGTTCGCAAAACTATCAAAGATATTCATGCCCGCAGCAATACCTCGCTTCTGTTTTACCGGCTGATTTTGCAGCTGGTTAAATATCGCCTATCACTGAAAATATACATTGATACGTAACATAACGAAATGTATTTCTGGCACAATTCATAGCTATTTGCGCAAACCATATTTGAGGCTGATGAGCTTCAATCGTTTTGCATGATACATATTCTCCCTTCTCTCTCTCTATCTCTTTCTTTCTCACGTTCTCTGTCTTTGTTTTAGCAAAGCAAACATCAATTCGCACGTGACTTACCGCTCTCCATGGTATGCCCTGTCTGTCGCTTACGATAAATCTCACCGTCTTAGAATTTTATTGTTCTTTTATCGTATTTAAAATTTTTAAATAACCGGCATTCACACACTCACTATAATCGAGACAATAATGTTAATCACAATTTCGCATAATGTTCAACAAATTTACACTTAAGGTGTTAGGCGCAGTTGGTACCTTCTTACAATATGGGTGCGTAACTCACTGTGCGTTAGAATATATCGGTGATTTTGTTGTGGTAAGTTCTTTTTTTCTATTGTTATTCACCAACGCGTACATTATAATGGTCTACTCTATGACATTTCAGATTTTTACTTTGAGGTTATGGTTTGCCCGTTGCTTGTGCCTACCTAGAGCGGCCGTAAATAGTGAAAGACCTCAATTTTCACAATCTACTTTATCGACCGCGCAGACAGATGTCACTCGCCACTGTCTAATTGTTGTCTCGTTCATTTACACCCGCGATAATTTAAATCTAAAATTTTTTATGAAACTTTAAATTTTGATCAATTGCATATTTCACAATTGAAAATTATGCATTACATATTTCACTATTGAATATAATTTTATTTTTAATGTAGTCTGCAGAAACCCACAAAATTTATAAATTCTTTCAAGATTATCCTTTGATTAATGTTCGAAATGATGTATGAATTTTATCGTATATTTATTTTTGCGATAGGAATGTTTGTGTATGTAATAAATTCCGTCTCGTCTTCCAGTGTACAGGTCCGTCTATGGAACCAACGATTTACAGTAATGACGTGTTATTAACAGAACATATATCACCGCGTCTACAGCGTATATATAAAGGAGATATAATTATTGCAAAATGCCCATCAAATCCGGCCCAACATATATGCAAACGGGTAACAGGTCTCCCTGGGGATAAGATCTACGATGGATTCTCGACTTATATTGTGAGTCGAATTGTCCCCACACTAGCAAGAAATAAAGAACCGACAAAACAAATTTACCAAAACTTATGATACTTTAATTCCGATCGCACCCTGCCCTTTGTTCAAAAGAATTGATATACTTGTTTGTGTTAAGTTTACACAACCGCTTTGTCCGTAAATCTGGGCAGAAATGAACTGCGTTATCGAGATTGCCATCAATTCGTACATCAAACAGTATCTATATAAATATACATAAGTACTTAAACCCACGAGCAGATGTGTGAAATGCTAATCTCCAACAAACACAATAATAAGAGGATTTCTACTTTCCAATTTTTTAATGACACAAATTCCTAATCTGATATTTTTCTTATACAGCCCATTATCATATTATATCTGTTAGAAACATCACCTGCGAATTATTCGTCAGCGATTAAATATTTCCATGTATAGGTAGTTTTATAAACTATCGCCGAACACATTATGCGATTGTTGTAAAAATGATACATTTTTTTTTTTAGGTACCAGTCGGTCACGTTTGGCTCGAAGGTGACAACAGCAATAATTCCTCAGATTCTCGTACGTACGGCCCTGTTCCGCATGCTCTTTTGCGAGGCCGTGCAATGTGCAAAGTTTGGCCACCGAACGATATAGCAGTATTTAAGACGCGTTACCGCGCTCACCACGAATAAAGTATATATTTCTAATTCGTAATAATAAAGAGTCTCTACTCTATGCAGATCACGATTAATTTTGTTTCACTTATATGATAATGTAACAATAAATGCCTCATTTCCTATTCCCATCTTGTTATTTTTATGTCCAAAAAATACTGCCTATGCATTGTTCCTTTCTGACAACAGGGATATGAACTTTATTGTACCTACTATAATGATTCGTCTGTATACCTATATGTGTCATAATAAAGCATCTCACAGATTATAATTTCGTAATAACATATCTGTACAGTCATGATATCAATACGCCGATGACTGTTAGCTATTTGTAGATATAGACCTCAGACGAATATTGATAATTAAATTACTATAAATATAACATTGCTGAAACAAGATACTGCTAATCAATGGATTGCCTTGTCTAATACAATAAATACATTATCCGTTTATCTCCGAACTTCCTATAGAAATAAAAACCAATCAATCGTATCAAACTTTGATAGACAAAATATGTATACATATGATTTAGGTAGGTCAGTGTCAATGGAATAATTTTTCCTTTTTAATATATTATGTTTAACGGATTCATTTGTCCGTTTTCCTAATTTACATGAATTCTAGTTATTCAATACCGCTTCCATTTACTACAATTATCGATCACCATTATTGATCAATATTAATGATACCAAGCAAAAAAAAAATTTTTTTTGCAATCAATGAAAAGGATGCAATAATGCGACAGAAGAATCAGATTCCACGAACGGTTGGTACAACCTTGCCGCGCCGTCTCATTGGCTGTTGAGTAAACAAGGTTTAACCGACGAAGGAAGCGTCGGAGCATCCTTGGTGCTGCCGCCCGAAAGTTTTATCTATTTAACCTGTGCCCTATTTTAACAGGGCATACTACGCTCAGTTTTATTTTCATTCTTCTTTTTTCAATAGCAAAAATTTTCCGTTTTATACTACATGATTTAATTAACAACACGTGTCAAGAATAAAGCGAGGCTTGTAAATGACTATCGTTTTTACCCAAGTGCATTCCAATCGCAAAATACGGAAATTCTACATACATAAATTCTTCATTCCATATCTTGGATGCGAACATTTTGATAAGGAAAGTGAGAAACACAGTTAAGAAATCCAGGCGTCGCTTTCGGTTTCATATCGTGCCGGCTAAACTTCACGTTTTTACATTTATTATACTGTAGAAATATCAAGCTATGGGATGTACGAGGCGTTACTATTAATAACACTAAAAATCTGATCAACTAACGTAAAACTAAGACAAAAAAAAAGGTAAGATAGAAATTCATTTGTCTCTGGATCGTCACATTCACACATCGTGACAATCCGTGTTGTGTCACGCGTGATCAAAGTATCAAACTACAATGGTTAAATTCCACAAATATGTAGCTATATGTATATTATTTTTTCATTCCAACGATGATTCACGACCAATTTTGAACTCGCAACATTCCTCATTTCGATTGAAGAATAAGTAACATTTTTTTCCTTCTACACAAACAAAACACGTTCATAAAAATAGAGAAAAAATCTAATTTAATAATCTTTTCCTGTGATAAATACGAGCTGATTAAACTATATTTATCTCTTCGTTTGAATTCATTAAACACAAAGCATTTCCTAGTAATAATACATTTTAAAAAAAAATACGTAAAATAAGGAAAATTACTTACTTTTAGAAACGATGCTGAGCAGCAGAACGAAACATATCCTACACTGTAGTTTGTTGGCACTAGTAGTAGTGGTATTTGGTTTGGTATCCGGCGGATTAAAATGGAATTCAGAGAGCCAATTGAATCTTGATCCATGGAATGATTATGGATTTGTTGGAGCATTGGTTTTATACATATTAAGAGTACTTACTTTCCTCTCATTTCCACAAGTTTTATTTAATTTCGTTGGTTTAACAATGTACAATGCTTTTCCTGACAAAGTTATATTAAAAGGATCACCTCTGCTAGCTCCTTTCATTTGTATAAGGATAGTAACCAGAGGGGATTATCCTCACTTGGTAAAAACGAACGTAAATCGTAATATGAATAAATGCACAGAAGCTGGACTTGAGAATTTTCTAATCGAAGTTGTTAGCGATAAGCCAATTAAGCTTGCTCCACATCGTAGAGTAAGAGAACTCGTGATACCATCAAATTATCGCACCTCTACCGGTGCCCTTTTCAAAGCAAGGGCTTTACAGTATTGCCTTGAAAATTCTGTCAATGAATTGGCTGACCATGACTGGATTGTACATTTGGATGAGGAAACTTTACTCACCGAGAACTCAGTTCGAGGTATACTCAATTTTGTTCTTGACGGTAAACACCAGTTTGGTCAAGGATTGATTACCTATGCTAACGAAGATGTGGTTAACTGGATTACCACGCTTGCAGACAGCTTTAGAGTCGCCGATGACATGGGAAAACTTAGACTACAGTTTTATATGTTTCATAAACCGTTGTTCAGCATGAAAGGTTCCTACGTTGTTACCCAGGTGAGAAATAATACTCTAGGAACTTCATTTTATAATTAAAATGATGCAGTTTCCGTTATTGTTTTTGTTTTGCACATTTAAATAATGTTTTTTCTTCTCAATAAGAATATTTGTACAGACTTCATATTTTAAAAAAACATTTGTCCTTTGATTCACTAAACTTTATATGTATATATATATATATTTACCTTTTGGTTTACTTGAGGGTCAGAAATGCAGGTAGTTTATTTGCCTAGTGTAAACTTTGAGGTGTTTAATATAGATAACTGTATTGACAAGATCAAGGTAATATTTGTTAATCATATCTTTGAGCTAATCAGCTGTTGCTGATAAGCTACTGAATAGATAAATCGAATGTAAGCTTATAGGATCTGTGAAACTGCTTGTTAGAACATAAATTGAAGTTAATTGAAAAGTGGTGATTACTCTGTATTTTCGAATTATAGGTGGGTGCAGAGAAGCAAGTATCGTTCGACAATGGATTGGATGGTTCTGTGGCGGAAGATTGCTTCTTTGCAATGAAAGCTTTCACTCAAGGGTATACATTTAACTTTGTCGAAGGTGAAATGTGGGAAAAATCACCGTTTTCATTATGGGATTTCGTACAGCAGAGAAAAAGATGGCTGCAGGGTATACTTCTGGTTGTTCATTCAAAAGCAATTCCCTTAAAGAAGAAAATACTTTTAGGAATATCTTGTTACTCTTGGGTTACAATGCCTCTATCTACTTCAAATGTAATCTTGGCCGGTCTATGCCCTATCACATGTCCTCCACTAATAGATTTTCTCTGTGCTTTTATCGGCGCTGTAAATATCTACATGTATGTCTTTGGTGTTGTAAAATCATTCTCTTTATATCGTTTTGGTATATTACGATTTATGCTCTGCATTTGCGGAGCTTTGTCTACAATACCGTTTAACATTTTAATTGAAAATGTTGCTGTAATTTGGGGTTTGTTTAGTAAAAAACATAAGTTTTATGTTGTAAATAAAGAGTATAGGCCACCGATTACGGTCTAATCTTCTTTTCTCTCAAGTTAATCTTTAAAATGTAACTGTACATTGACGTTCTACTAATTTTGTTCATTCGTCGTTAATTGTAGAAGTCTTTCTTGCATATAAAGTTTTTGGCTTCCTGTTCTAAGTCTGAATCAAGTAGAACTCAGCAGCCTTTGTTACCGTTTCAACTCTTGCTTATACTATAAGCTTTTTTACACTAAAGTACTGCATCCATGTGTAAAGAAATTCTATTCAATTCTATATTGTTGGGTTGAATTGTAATCTAGAATTGTGCATTCGCTTGAACTTGTTTAAAACAGAAAACCGATTACTTGATGTGCAAGACTGTAGCCAGTAAAACCCCAAATTGAGAAAAAAAAGATCATTGTTTTTATGTAATAATATTTGGCTAGAAGTAAAGATGTAAATTAGGTATACTACTGACGAAGATGTAAGATCTGAGGATATTAGAAACACTATGAATTGGCACTCAACGTAGTATGTAAATTGATGAACTTTGAATTTGGTTTATCAGTGTAGTTTGAAAGCTGTAGCCGTCAGCAAAAAGCCTCCGGCTTAGGGATTGCGTCTCACAATCTGTTATCCAATGTCTGTTCCTTACTAAAGGCACGTAATGTTGCATTATACTTGTACCTATAACAAGTACGTTGTCTTTGAAACATTCATCGCTACTAATGGAAGTATTTAAAATTTGCGAACTAATATTTGATTATAAAGAAAATTCCAGTAAATATCATCTTCACGCCCAATAGATGAAGAAAGAATATTGATCTCTGATTATTCGTGTCACACATATTATTTTACTATTGTATTTTGTAGATAATATTCCTTTTCATTCACAATTATTACCTAATATTTGCAAAAGAGAAACAAACAAAAAAAAAGTAAAACAATAACAATCTTTTTCATCAATTGCTTAAAATAGATCATCTAATTACTCTAATTAACGATCTTCTTTTAACAATACTTATTTTTAAGATAAGATAGTAACAAGTAGACTCAACTAGAATTATTTTAAAGGCCAAATGCCGCATAATATGATATTTCATGGTGTCTAGTCAAACCGCGTACAATAAGAAAAAGAAATTTACGATGAAATTCACTGAGTACATTTATATAACGAAAAAAATATTAATGATTATTTAAAGTTTGTGAACATAATTTTGTTATTTTTTGTCTTTAAGTAATATCTACATGTAGATCTGTACACAATGAAAAGTCTTTGGGGCTTTGTTATTTGTACACTTTGAAAAAAAATCTTGTTTATTTATCTCATTTAATAATCTAAGTATTAGTACTACCTTAATGAAGCATTGATAGAAACAAGTTTGGTCCTTTTGCACCACATACAAGGTACTTTGATAAATTTACATCACAACTGCTATTGCTTGTGCACAACTATTGTTGGTCAACTGAACTCTTGATTATTATAATAATTCTAATTTTAAAGCAGAGTTTAGCAGGTTCAAATTTAATGCTATAAATCTTAAATTTTATAATGCTGTTAAAATGCTGTCTGGATGAAGCAATTCTTATAATATTGTTCTCCAGTAAAGCATTTTGCTATTTCATGTACACTTTTCAAACTGAGAGAAATGTCAACAGCAAACTATCTAAAACTGTGTGTAAAATTTTTACAGTACTGGATGACATTCAATACTCAAATGTCAGATTGAAGTAAATTAATATCATGATAATATAACTGTATATTTATTTGCATTCAAGCATTTTCTTTTATATTCTATTTTGTGCAAACTTTTGGAGCTGTTTTATGTCACACTCTCCTGCACAGTAATCAGTGCTTAGATATGGTATTTGGTTAAAATATACCCATAAGGTGTTGCGTTAAGCTGTGAAAAAACAATCTGTAAACTCCCGGCCAATGAAAATAGCGTAAGCATTTCATTCGTTTAGAAGTAATATAGATAATATTAAATTGTTCAAATTAGAAAAGGCGTAGACTTAGGTTTAAGGTGAACAGTTGTACCGTTTAGAGTAAAAAAAAAAATTCTCGCGGTCTCTTATTCTTAGTTACTCACATTTAGAGTATTTATTAGATATAGTCATAATATCTTAAGTTACACAAATGTAAATATTCATAATCGTATTATTTACCATTTTCAGCCACTTTATTATATTACGTTCCAAATTTAGTCCCTTAATATTTTTGTCTTTTTCCTTTGTTCTATGGATATGAATCATAGGACTTATTGTATGTACATACATATTTAATTCTGTCTAACTTGCCTAAAGTTGTCACCTTTTCACCTTTTTTGGCTGATTCATCTTTAAGTAAATCTCCGAAACTCATAGGCATATCAACAATCTGTGTGTATTACGAATTTTTCAAGCTATGTTACGGTTTGTTTACTTCTGATTCATATTTTAAATATTAAGTTACTTTCGAACTTTTTCACGTTTTGTGCGTTCATTTTTTACCCTTTAACAGCTGGTATAAGGGTTTGATAAATTAAGAAATCTCAATTGTAATACGATATTATAAATTCGAATTTATATGAATTAGTCATTGTTAACAATTATATTATAAATCAGATAATATCGTGTATATGTATTTATTATATACGGTTCTATACATAGTTACTTTTGTCAGTAATGTACATTTTTCGTAGAAGCTCAATTCTACTAAGGAGCTTTTCGATGTCATGATATCAAGTGCTCTGAAATAATGAATGTAATATATTCTATGACATGAAAATGACCTGTGTTATTCATGCTCCCATCTACCTAATTCAATAATTTTTGTAATTTATTTCGAGGATTGCGATTTTTTTTTTCTTTTTTATCCAGGAATAACAATTTTGATATGTTGTAATCTGCTCAATACGATGCAAGAGGTAAAAATGTATGTACATACATACATTGACTAAACTGTTTGCTTTGATTCGTATTTATTTTATTAATTAAACACTATGTTGTATTCTGTGATTTATAATAAAGTGGAAAATTTTTATACATTGAAAATCATGCGAGATTCTATTCCGCAAATAGTAAGCAACACTATGCCAGTGGGAATTTGAAATGAATGAAATCGGCAAAATATTTATCACACATGGATACGACGCAATTAATATTAAGTATTCGTTAGTTTAAAGATTTAATCAACACTGAGTTCTCAACATACAATTGAGATATTTATTCCAAATGGCAATCGTTATATTAGACAAAAGTGTTTTTATTTCACTTGATTTTATTCTTTTGTTCTGAGAAATTATAACTTCGACTCAGAGAGTCTATTCATATTTAACCAGCGTGGATTCAGAACAAATCTATGGCTTGGATTCATGAAAATAATCTTAGGTGATATTAAAAGTAAATAATTGATATTTACACATAAACTTAAATAAATTCTTGTTGGATTTGAAAATATAGTTAAAGCCTGATATTTTAGGTACCTTTCAAGAATGGTTAACTCTATTTGGGGGAAAAACTAATTACGGGTATCCAGTACCTCGTTTTAATAGTTTTATCCAATAATCGAATAACATCACAAATATACTCGGGCACAAGTACTAAATAACATTATAAAGATTGTGTGCAATCTAGCTTGCACATATCAGTGATTATAAAGTTTTTTTCATTATTGATTACTGTAAACATTTAGTTATCGAGCAAACATATAATTCATTTCAAATCATCAAGTTACTTGATCTTTCTGATGATATAATTAATAAAAACGTAAAATAAAAAATAAGTTTCGGTGAATTCTATCGATATTTTTCTTTGATGGTCTCAAATTTTGTTTACTCGTTTATAATTATGTCTTCCGAATGATAGATTTGTTGTTTTTTCGGATATACATACGTATATATTATTAGTAACAAAAATAATTCTGGCATTAATTCAGACTTATAATTAGGTGGACACAGAAGTAAGACATATATTAGCTTTTTCTTCCTCAGGTGAATATTTTTTCTCAGCTAATTTATCCCGCATCAAGGGATCGTCAACCTCTATATTTCCATCTCCATCCCTATCACCATCCCCGTTTTTTGGTGATACAAGAACCATGTTTCCTTGACGCTCGTCTACGTTCATAAAAACTTTAACGAGACGTAATGCATCGACGTCCTGAAAGCCAAGAAAAAGACTGACAAAACCTGAATAGTGGATATTACCTGTTTATGCCTTGATAAATTATTTTTTGTAGGGATTTAATAGAACAGATGAATTATACTGAGTAGCATTTACATCGACAATAAATCAGCTTACCCGAATATTATTTGGCAGACATCTGGCAAGCATCAAATCTTGTTTCAAGTTCTTTCTAAGACGTGCTTCTTTAGGACTGTAATAATACCCAGGATATTTACGTTTGTGTTCTTCATCTGCTTTTTTTGCCGATGCATAATAGGCTTCTTTAGCATCAATGTTCAAGCCTTTCCACATCACGCCCAGTCTCACCGATATCTCTTTGTTGCTTTCACCTGAAAAACCGTATTTTATTCACAATCGCTCATCAAATCATATCCTCTAGAATACATAGATATAATGTAAATACTTATTGCAATTTATTTAGAAAGCTTCTTCTTACTTGGATACTCAAATGCCATTTTTCTTCTCCATTCGTTAGCAAAAATCATAAAAGCGTTAGGTGGCCGTGGTATTTTTCCAGGTACTCGTAATTTTTCTGTTACTAAAATAGCCTTCTGTCCAGTTGATTTTCCCTTGCCTTTTATCCTCAACGTTTTTACCTAAAAATCGATCAATTTATCAATTTACTTCCACTTAAGCTAGTCTGGATGTAATGATTAAAATCTCGAAACAACTTGTTAGTGTGTTCTTTCATTACGTAGAACAATGCACATAATCAAATATTTGAACTTTATTATCAACAGAAGAAGAAACAATGACTTCAAGACTTTGTGATTATAAACAAAGTTACCTCGCTAGAAGACGGAGAGTCTGTTTCATCCTCTTCATAAATATCCTTAATATCAGGTGGTTCGACTTTGATCTGAAAAAAATCGAGTTACATTAATTTTAAAATCTACCAAAAATTCTGTTCTAGAATCTAGAAGATATTCAAAAATAATTCTACCATTGCTGCCTCTGCATCAGTTTCCACCACCGGGGACTGAGACTCTAGGCAAACTGCTCCGTTGCTAGTAAAAATTGTTTCTTTAGCCAATTCGTTCTGTGAATAAAGATTTTATAGTTTTAGATAAAACAGTATCTGAAAGATCATTTCATTTATGTTCTTACAGCACAGAGACTTACAACTGTATGCGACATCTTTCGCCTTTTTCTAATACGAGGTGGATCAGGTGGTAGAAGTTTATTTTTCTCTGCACTCTTAGGAGACTTTACCAAGCTCTCCAATATTTCTGGCTTCGGATTTTTGTTCGAGTCTTTTTCCGTTGTTGTAATTTTATTTTTATCTATGTTCTGCGACTGTATTTCACCTTTTTCATATTTTGTTCTGACATTGCTAAGGCCTTTGACTTGCAAGGTTTCTGCAGCGGCTAGAAGATCCTCCAGCTGAGCTTCTTGGACGCGGATTTCACCGTGATACATAAACTTTATCATCATTTGAAGATCCTCATATTTTATACCATTCAATATTACGACTGGATGTTTTGTTGTGTGGTGTTTGAAGAGTTCCTGAAGGAGTACAAAATGTTTATTAGAATGATTGGTGATACCTTCTGTTTTTAAAACTGCAAACCGTTTCCTATCAGATAAGAGAAATTACCTGAAAGTACGGACTGCATGCAGACAATATCATTCTATGAGCCTTTATGAATTGTCCCTGGCAAGATAGAGTCACGTCGACTAATTGTTCTGACGATAAATGTTCCAGGAATACCTAAAATATTGTTACGTCATCATGAATCAGTTTGAAACTTTGAATTTTTGATTACAAATTAAGTACATGTTTAATATTTAATTTCTAAGTTGGAAATCAGAAAATACACATCTTTTCTTATTATCTATTGAGTTAAGTCTTCTTCACAACAGCTGTCCATGTTAAAATATAACATTTATGGGATAAATAAATATAAATGAACAAATATTTTCACGTAAATAAGTTTCGAAACAAAGATGGACTTAATCGAGGTCAATAATGTAGGAAATCGGATTTTATAACCTTGTAAAATTTAAGTGAGAACATAATTATTACCTGTAAGATATTGTTGGTATGATTATTCCATCGTAGATTGAATTGTTGATTACCTTCCATGTTGTCAAAAGCTGTGAAATAGGTTTTGTCTTTTTTCTATTTCGATTTCGCTGCAGTTTAAAACTTGAAATATTTTCATCATATTGTTGTGTATTGACAGCAGAATTACACATAATAAAATGACAATCGTAGTAGTGTATTGAATATTAAATAAACTATGATATTATTTCGTATAATTGATGATTGACAGAAGATTTATTGTGTAGATTTATAATAAGCAATAAAGTGAGCGATTAAATTAAGTGAAAATTGCTATCGCCTGGCGCCATTATTTATAGAACAATGACGACAATAATCAAAGACTGTATAAGGTGTTATTACAGAGCTAAAAGACCAGGAAAGACGAGAATTGTCATACGAAGTTTATTATACTTACAGGTAGAATTGAACAGTAAAGTAATCAAAGCCGGCAGCACAATACTATATTCTAAATATCCTTAAAATATACACAATCGCAAAAGATTTCCTTGACTTCTAAACAATCAACGATTACTGCGACATCTACTCTTTGACAGATCTTCACTGCCCCAAGCGCCACACACCGCTTGCGGCGAGTTTTGTTACTCTGCGCCATTTCAAAACAATAACATAACCCCGAAATTGTTAATATTATTCACATATTATTTTCATCATAAATGTTATTATCGTTTTAATCTCATAAATGAAGATGATTTTTCGGAGAGCTTAATTTAGGATAATCTAACCAACGTAATTTGGTATTAATTAGCGAACGATTCAATACTTAGAAATCTACTGACAAGTGAGCGAAAAAGAAGCAGAAGACGCTAAAAGGAGCAGAATCAAGCAGAAAGTATTTAAACCTATCAAAGCGACAACGAGTGATGAAAGAACTAACCAAAAAATTGTTGTAAAAGTTAAAATCGTAATAAAAAAATATGTACGTAAATAAAAGGAGATAACTTTTACTCTCTGGCCACCAATCAATGCGTCCTAAACTACTTTTAAGAAAAAGTGGGAAACTATAGATCGAAAATTTGAATGTATAACTTCGTTTAATATATCATTTACTATGAGCGAGTTTAAGCTGCATCATTTGATCGGTGAACTTCTCGAATTACTTGGGTATGTAAGGATTCATAAAAACCATTCCTAAACTGGAATAATTACAATGTTGATTTTCTCCAGATCAACATCATCCCCAGAAAAATATGTAGAAGAACTTCAAAGACGGAGTCTTCGCTCCTCAGACCCAGCGTTAAGCAATGTAGCTACTCAGAGCTGTGTTCGTCAGCTTGCTAGAAGCTCTCCCAACCCAGATATATTTTTACAAAAATATGAGGAGCTAAAATCCAAAAAGTAAATTAAAAAATCTACTAATTACTCAGACAAGCATCTTGAATATAAACCCAAACTTAATCTGATTCAATTTAATACACAGCGTTGATTTGCTGGGTCCTTTTATGCAGCTACTAGATCTGATATCTGCAGATAAAAAGCTTAAAGATCACTTGGCAAAAGGTCTATCTTCGTCGAATGCTAGTCATGCTAGAAAGTCCAATATTACTACAGAAGATGTCCCACAGGTTTGTTAGCTGAAGCCCAATTTTAAAAATATTGTTATTTTTTGAGTATATAATAAGATTAGTTTGTTTTACAGATTAGTAGAAATGTTATTAAAGCTGCCGTCGAAGGGGAGAGAAAGTTAAACAAGCAAATCAGCATGACTGATAAGCGAAGTGATCCTCCTCTCGTTTCTCAAAATTGGATTGTTGATAGGCCTCGATTTTCTTGGGATTTTCCCCCTGATTTATCCGTTGCTTATTGCCAAAGTAAGATTTATGATTTATTAGTTATAGTCTGGTTTTTATATACTTCAAAATTTTCATATTTTAACACACGTCTATGACACGATAATTATAACTCAACTGGAAATATGTTTTTAAAGAAGTCGTACCAGTCGCATCACAGGAAACTATACTTCTCTGGGACATTTTGTCATGCTTAAAAGGCATGGATGGTTCGTATATTATTTCGGAGCCACTGGCAAACGCTTATGACACAAGGTCGTTTGTTATTTCACAAGATGTGGGTAAGAATTATTATCAGATATGAACAGAATCAGATTTCCTGTCCCAAGTATACAGGAAAATACTTAACGATTTTATTAATTTTCAGGAACATCGTTTAAACAGCTAGCGCAACAGATATTACCATTAGCTTCTCATTATTCCATGACTGTTAGATTTATAGAGGAAAAAGTATTGCCTGAAGATGGACAAGTTAATCATGCATTAAGAGGAGCTTTGAATTGTTTGCTGAAAGATTATTTGGTAGGAAAATATTCAACAGTTTATAAATTGCTGCTATTTCACAAGTTGAATTTATATTTTAAATATAATTCCAGCTTTTCATCGTACAATTGGAAGCTGAACACATTCGTGGAAAATTAAATTTACAAAAGTTGTGGTTTTATATTCAACCCACAATGGCTACGATGTCTATTCTTGCACATTTAACATCGACTATTTGCAAGGTAGTTTTCAAGCTCTTTAACGTCCAAGTTTATTCTACAATTTTATATTAATCAAGTTTGCTTTTTCCAGGCCAGTGCCAGGGGTGGAAAAGTATTGAGCCTCCTACATGAACACATGAATGATATTAGCGGTGAAGCTAAATCTAAAGAATTGTGTTTGTTTCTTATACGTGCAGCTAGTGTTCCATACATGCAGACGCTAGAAAAATGGGTCTACAAAGGTGTTATAAGTGATCCTTACGAAGAGGTATGGTTTGTTTCAATTCATTATTGATTCGTGGTATTCTTCAGATTTTTTAATTCTTTTTGGTCTTCTTTTCTGTGCACAATGCAATATAATAATTCTTACCATACTGATTATTTGAAATATTATTCTGAACAGTTCCTCGTTGAAGATAACGAAGTAATACAACGTGAAGAGCGGCCAATAGATTATTCTGCCGATTACTGGGAAAAGAGATACATAGTAAGGCATGAAAGAATTCCAGTATTTCTAATCGAACATGCCCAAACAATTCTGAGAACTGGAAAATATTTGAATGTAATTAGACAATGTGGTAAGTTTGAAGAAAACCGTTATACACTATTTGTTGATTATTTTCGTGGGTAAAAAATTGATGTATGCAGATTTTTTTTTCTCACAGTTTTTTTGCAAACCTGATTGCTCTACCATTCCTTGGATTTCAGCTTACAAATGAATCTGAATTTTATTTTGTAGGAAAGACAGTCCAGTGGGGAAAGCAAGAGCCATTAGAATATCAGCATCGAGGCCAAAAGTATATAGCTGCTATAGACAAAGCGTATTCTGAAGCTGCAAAGACACTATTAGAAGTCTTGATACACGAAAACGATCTCATGGGACGACTTCGAAGTGTTAAAAATTACTTCCTTCTGGCTCAAGGAGACTTTGTAGTAAGATTCAATTGTGAACATAGCGAATGTTGCTTCTATAGGAATAGAAACCTACATGAATTAACTCTGCATTAAAGAATTGCATTAAATTCTCTTCATTTTTCAGGCAAACAAAATATTTACATTACAGACTAATTATGGATTCATATTCTAGGTCCAATTTATGAACTTGTGCGAGGGAGAGCTGGCCAAAAATATGTATGACGTTGTGATTCATCGGCTGGCGTCTCTCTTAGAATTGGCTCTGCGTATGTCCACTGCAGATTCTGATCCATACAAAGATGATTTGAAACCAGCACTCTTATCTTACGATTTGCAGTTTCAAATGTTTCGAATACTTTCCATATCTACACGTGTAGAAAAAGGTATAGGTAGATATATAAGTTTGGTGAATATTTTGTAATAACTAATCTAGTTCATTATTTACAGATTATTGTTCTCAAGTCGAGACGACTTTAACTGGATTGGAAGCTTTTGCATTCGATTACGATGTTAAATGGCCAGTATCTCTAATTATAAACCAGAAAGCAATAGCTTGTTATCAAATGATATTCAGGCATTTATTTTTGTGCAAACATATCGAAAGACTTCTATGCAGGTAATCATTTTTCAATAAAATGGAAGAAGATAGTAAATTGATAGAAATAAATTAATCTTTCTATAATGACGGGCAATACGGAATAATCCTACATTTTATATTTCAGAGTATGGATTAGCAACAAAATAGCCAAAACATTTACATGCAAAGCTGCAATGGCGTATCGGCAAGCATTTTCACTAAGACAACGTATGCTTGACTGTATACAGCATTTGGAATACTACATGATGGTCGAAGTCATAGAGCCAAATTGGCTGATGTTTCTTAACAAAATGAGCAAGGTATATTATATTGAGAGATCGGATGAAAATCTGTTTTTCGAACTGACTATTACAGTTAAAAAATTTAACAGGAAATCTTTACCATGTTATAATTAGCCAGCTGAATTTTTTTGATATCTAAATATTTTTATACAATTTTTTTCATGTCACAGGTCAACAATGTTGACGATGTTTTAAGCGTGCATCAGGACTTGCTAGATAACTGTCTAAAGGAGTGCATGTTGACTGATCCAGATCTGTTAAGACGTATTACAAGTCTCTGCACAGTTTGCGTTGATTTCTGTAATTTCATGCAGGTACAAAATTGTTTTGATTACATAGATATTATTATTTTTTTAATTTAAATAACCGACACTTTGCGTCTGTGTGTGTGTGTGTGTGTGTATAAGATTTGATAATTGATACTAAACTGCAATTAATTAGGAATAAAATATATGATAAATGAAATTTAATGTAGCAAGACTTAACACTCTTCATTCGGCGCATTTTGGCTCAAACATTCATAGTGTTCCATTTATGAGATTCGAGATTGTTCTTTTTCATTACCCAAAGCTTGTTTAATAAATATATAAAAAAAATGGGATTTGAATTGCTAATGAAACGAAGTGAAGCATGAACAAACACATGAATACAATAGTCATTGTGTTAATCTGCCATTATCTTACTAATGTCAAGCAAATGAGCCGCTACTATGTTGATGCTGAACTGACTTCAATGATTGGAACACGTCAAGATGATGTCGGTGACTGTGATTCTGAGGTACTCGGTCAAAGATATAAGTTTGCTACAGCTATGCATCATGTAGTTTTAGATAATGTGAAGCTTGCTGACTGATAAGTAAATCATTACATCGATTGCATCGTTGCGTTATGTCTTTAACTTTGTATTTTTTAGTTTAGGAATATAGCAAGATTTAAAAGGTAACTATTATGTTAAGTATCTATTGAGTCTATGCTCTGTTTTCTTGTACAAGAAATTGTACAAATATTACAATGCATGTTATTATCGTAAAAATCAATGTGTAAATTCTTATATTTTATTCACTGTGTTTAGCCAGAAAATAAATAGGATTTCATTCCAACGAAACGTCGAATAATTTACATAATTTTAATATAAAAGAAACACTAATTGATGGCAATTTGTAATTCTTGGAAGTTTTAGACTTTAGAGAGTAGGAAGTAGTTCCATGGAAAGCTGTTTGCTATTTGACTTCGATTTTATGAGAGCGACATGCATTTTCTATTGGTAGGAAGTTAGATTATCTAGTATCATTTTGAATAGTAACTTCTTATAATATTTATTATGAGTTTATGTCTAGTCTTGTCGGTGTTCTACAAAACTGAAAAAAAAAAAACTGTTTGTATCAGAGTAAGATCTCTCTGTGAGATGATAGAATACTGAAGATATTTGAATACTGTGAATGCGAATAATGCCAGCTTTTACAATTCTCACAATTCATTGGCTTTCAAATTTAAACTAACAAGGAAAATCTAATTCTTTTCTACTTAACAATTGTTCAGCTTCCTCATCGAATCTCAGTAACCAGCTGATAATACGCAAATGGAAGTCTCGGTATAAATATATTCATTTTTATGGCCATTCGACTCAGATTGTGATTAAATAAAATGAATCTTTATTAACAAAAACCATTGGCAAACTCGTATGAAGTCAACTACAGTGAATATCTGTAATGAACATTGATATTTTCTCTTTCAGAATGATGGTGAATCAATGCTTGGAGCAGAAGAAGGAAGCTTTGAAGAGAGGATAACGAGACTGGATACTAGATTTATGGAAGTCCTTGTACGTCTGCTTGATAGGATCCGTGACTTGGGCCGTGAGATTGATAATGAGAAGTTACTAAATGTCTTGTGTCGGTAAGTTACATTATTATGTCTCGTTAACAAATGTGAGTGTAAAACTTTGAGATTAGAATTTCCTTTCTTTACTCACATGTTTAGATCAACTGATTGCTTGAAGATGTAGACTATGATATTTTGCTTTCTAGAAAAGACGTTATGATTCTATTAAAAGATCACTATTTTCTCTGTACATAGATTGGATTTCAACATGTTCTATACAGAAACTTTGTCACGGCAGGGTATGGAGAAACCACCCCGACAACAAGACATATCTGGTTGATAAATATTTTAAGTCTCGAGTATAGATTACAGTTATTCTATATTTACAATCAGTTGTCTGTACGTATTCTTTATTCAAAATGATAGAACTATAGTGCATTGTTGTAAAACAAAATTTCATATGGTCCAAAAGATGATTGTCTTTCATTTATTAGTGTAGTAAAATGATTTTCACGACCTATGAATTAAAAATGTTAACAAAGAGAGGCAGAATAAATAAAGACTCCGTTTATAGAATAATACACTAAAAATTACATCTAAATAAATACTAAATTATTTTATAAATAAATATAATGCAGCAAGGTATTATTTGATGTAAAATAATGTTGGAGGAAATAATAAAAATGTAGTTTGATATTGTATATTCCTGTCTCTTTTAATACATTGGCTGCATATATCATATTATATCGTTACGATGACTGCAGCTTGTATTACAGAAATTTTGCATTCATGGAGGTAAAAGTAGTGAGTATAGGTTTTTTTATATCCTTTACTCAACACACTAGTATTATAAAATTGTATTTCTTAAAAAAATGTTCTTATAATCTAGAAGATAGTTCCCTTTATTTAATACTGTAATAAAATAACCACCAGTCATGCATTAAGACTGGTATCAAATAGTAGCAAACGAGATGACAATAATGAATCTTTCACTTACATAGGCGGAAACTAAAAAATACATCGACATAAATATTACTTATACAAAAATTAACTCCTTACAAATAATACGCAATTTATTATATTTTTCAATGAAAATAATGTAACAAGTAATAATAAAAATGTACTTTGACGTAGGTACTTCTATTCTTTCGGGCACATTGTGTGCTTTATTTATATTATTGAATTAAACTCTGTGAGAATATTTAATTAAAAATTATCAATACTGATTTCAAAAGATTCAGCATTAAACATGTGCCTAAGAGACTTTATAACGGCATAGGAATAATGATTATACAAGTGTTGTTAAAATTCTGTAAAAAAAATTTGTCAGTTTCGTTTGACTAATTAACTTGAATTTAATCTGTTTCATTATTATTGTCACTGCTCTCTTTAGCAGCCAGATTCATATTATGTAACAAAGTCTCAATTCTTTCAAACTTTTGATTTAAAACATCAATTATTTTTTCGTAATCGGAAACGCGTCCTCTTGCAGAAATAATCTCTTTTGCCTGCACAATTATATGACGATCGAGCGTCAGTTTTGAACACGTATTTCTTGCCTCTATTTTACCACGAGGTATTACGGTATTACATCTCAATGGCTTAACTCTGATTTTAGCTTCCGGTAGAAAGTCCGGAAAAAAAAGAATCTTTTTTGATAAAAAACGGAGCGGATTTATGCTGAATCTTTGTAAAAACGCACCGTTATGACAACACCATTTCCGTTTAAAGACGGGTGACCCGACTACAATACTTTCTGCATAAGCAACAAGTTTAGTTCTAGAAATGAGGCCCACAAGTTCCGCCTTGCCTAATATTTCAGCTGTATCACTGACTGCTAAACCGTTTAACAAATTAAACAGTACAATTGCTATCAAAAAAACAAAAAGTATAAAGACAAGATGGCTCAGTATAGGATGGGCTGGAAACGGAATTTCATCAGCGTCAAATTCTCCAGTCAACATGATAATTGTTTTGAAAAGAGAATGTCCAGGATCAAGAAAACTGCTGCCTTCACCGTCCTTGAAGAGTGTGTAAAAAGCAAGAGCGAATGCAAGTATGAGAAAAGCGTATAAAAATAGAAAATGCATAAAGTTACGCGTAACTGTTTTAAACATTTCAATAGCGGTTGACATTTTCGGATGCTGCCCAATGAGAATAATCAGTTCCCAAGCAGAGAGTAAAATCGCCACTGCACCAACCGCAGGGCCGGCTCCTCCGAGCATAGCTATTCCCAGAACAACTAACAAAAGTTCTAGCCAATTTTCAGGGCTTGGAAAATAGTCCCAAGGTGATGAAACTAGCTGAAGAATTTCTCTGAGGACTAGAATTACTAGAGCAATCGCGGTAAGCGACCATAAAGTACCATTCTGTTGCCAATTAGTTAACATGGATGTTGTTCCATCGATATTACTATCATTTAACGTAGATTTTTCTCCATTTTCTGGTTCGTCGCTGGTATAGGTCATGCATAAAATGTACGTATCTAATAGGAGATAAAAAATGACATAGAATATAAAATTAAGATATAAAATTGGGCTGATACGTTGCCATTTTAGGTAAAGGAAGGAAGAAAGTATTGGATGCTTTAGTAAATGTCGATGAGAGCTACTGTTGGCTATGTATAAAAAAGGCTGCATCTCCATGCAGATTCTGTTATAATCTATGGAGCCTTTTTCAAGCAAATGTTCCTTGTCTTGATCTCTGATAAAACCGTGCGGAGCAAGGCATTGGTAATTAAACTCTATTTCATAGTCTTCATAATCGTCTGTGTGCTCTTTGCTGGTTTGTAGACAGTCGTCCAAGTAACGAGACATGGTTTCTGGCGATATATTCGCTATCGGAGGTATTCCAAGTGCATTTTCATGTCCTATATAACTCCCAGCTTTTAAAAGCATGCTTATTATTTCAGAAGATTCCGCACGAGCTGCGTAATGCAGTGCAGTGTTTCCTTTTGCTGAAAAAAATATGATAATAAGTATTTTCAAAAGAATAAAACTTAACTACAGCATAGAATATAATATAAAATTATTACCATCTACACATCGAACATTTACTGGCTTCAGTAAAATAAGCCTGACACATTCCATTCGATCCGAACCACGAACAGCATGAGATCCAAGTTCTTGGCATGCTTTGATCAGAAGACTTCCCCTGCGTTCAGTTCCAGCATCAAATAACTCCTGAAGAACTCTGTGATGGCCTCTTTCCGCAGCTATACCAGCAGCATCGAATAAAATTTCTTCATCGATTCCATTCTCATCATTTGTCAAGCTCTTGACGACCTTTGGTAAATTATGCCTCACAGATATCTTCAAAAGATCACTCATTTCCTCAGTACTCATTTCCACATTTTCTGCATGGGTTAAATAGCTCTCTTCATCATTACAGTCCAAAAAATATTTAAGGTCACCGATGTCCATTGCTCTATCCGAAATTGGTGGGAGTGATATATGAGGTAACTTTTGTTCTAATACCTGCCGCGTTGTTCTCTTTGTGAAGTCTTTAAAGCTATCGATATCCGGGGGACATTTTGACTTAGAAAATATAAGATTGATCACAGCTTCTTGAGCCGTCAATGCCGCCATGTGTGTTGGTGTTAATCCTTTGCTGTTTGCTATATTGGGACTAGCATTGTGATCTAATAAGACCTCTACACATTCTAATTTCTTGTTGCTAACTGCAAGATGCAGTGCAGTCTGTCTGGCAACTTCTAAATTTGGTTTAATGGCAGGATGGCTGAGCAATATCTTTAAGACACCAGGATTCCCGGCTTCGGCAGCAAAGTGTAGCGGAGATCTTTGATGGGCAATATTTTCTTTGTTAGGATTTGCACCAAAGTTTAAAATAAGCTCGACAAAATCTTCCAGGCCATTGCTACTGGCAATGTCCAAGACTGTCTTGTCTAAAGGATAAGGATATAAATGATCTATGTTAATGTTGGGGGGGTTTTTCTTCAACCCTTTCATAGCCAGACTTTTAAAAGCTGCATAGTGTCTGTTTCTCAGATATTCTAGCAGTAATTTATGAGGACTTGGGCCCTGATCTTGAAAGACCTGGAGCTCCATTACTTGGTCTGCTTTGTCCATAATGTTCTGAAAATTCAACAACTTTATTTTACCAAACTAAGGGATTTCGAAATTAAGTATTTAATTAACGATTTGTATTAGAGATTTGAAATTTGAGATCTGGCGTTCAACAAACAGAAATACGATTATTCCTAGTATGTAAAAGGTAGAACATCCAGAACCCTACTAATTGGTCAATTGCTGCAATTTATTTTCGTCTACCGTTACCCGCTGACGTCATAACATGCGGGCACTACATATTATACTTGAATCCCATAGCCGTTTGAGCGTTAAAAATTTAGAGGCCTAGTAATCTATGCATCATTGATAAAAAACCCAGAAAATCTACACATACTTTGACTACATGAAAGAGGTGTAGTATACATAGCGATATTATGAATTAATATACAGGAACCGTGTGGGTGTTGGGACGAGTATGTGTCCCCGCGTTCGTGACGTCACCATTAAACGTCACTTGTACAAATATTTCGCTGCTAGGTGATTGTGTAGTTCAATATTGACAATAAAATTATGATTAAAACTTTCTCAAAAGTTTATTCGGTCTGTAAACCAGCTCAAAAGTTGAATTGCCAGTAAGGAAATATCGAAAAAGTAAATAAAATTAACCGGATGGATGTTTCCTGTCAACACTGATATCAACAGGTCTCTGTCTAACAAATCGTACAATTCAAAGTGAAAAATTGTTATCACTCGGATTGTAAGTTAACATAAGATGAAATTGATGCGGAAATTTGTCTTACGAATTATATGCGCATGTAATCAAAGATCAACAGGTGATTTTGTTAAATATCATGCGGAGTGAATATTCGTCGCCTGTACTGGCGCGAAGTCGATGATGGATTGACTTTTCTGTTTTAATGCCCGAGCTGGCAGTGGCTCATGGTTCATTCATTAATGTAAAATCAGTATACCGTGTCGCAATAAAAAAACATCTTCGATTAAGTATAACTTACCAATTCGTATCGGAGTAAAACGCGTTATATGAAAAGACTAAAACACTCGACCATGGTAACAATTATAACACTCAATTAAACGAGAGAAATATTTGACATTGCTTTCGCAGTTGCTAATCCGCCGACGAAACCAGACACTGAGCTCTACCAGTATAATATCGCTTCATTTCAGACTCGGAGAAGGCGAAGGAAGGGGCATATTACAGTGTGTACAAAACGAATACCATGCAGCAAAACGTTGCTGCAGGATAGTGTCAGCGTCATGATGCGAATGTATATTGAATGAACATTGTATACGTATACGTGAACATGTACATTTTAACTGCAGTAAATAAAGGATATTTTTTTTTCTTCTAACATTTCGATAATAAATATTTAAGACTTATTTTAAATTTATGGCTGACAAAAATGTTGAATTTAGAAGGCGTCGAGGGACCAGTCGAAAGAGACCTGACGATGATGCAGGCTTGTGATAGCAACAGATTCTAAGAAAGAAAAACCTTTGAGTCGTTATAAAATTTAACACATTTGTTAAAAATATCTTTTTTAACTCTTTAATGAAACTAACCAGAAGGCGGCTCAAGAATATATACCTATGTTTAGTCTGAGAAAGCGAAATTGTCTGCGCGAAAAATACGGCATATATCTAGGTAAACGTTAAATGATTTCAACTACGTCGAACTTGAACCGGAATTTGTTAAAAAGTTACTTGAAATTTAAGATATGTATTTGTTAATTATTACGAAAAAATCAGTAGCGATTTATGCATAAATTCCCATGCTACCGCAGGTGAGCAGATTCGTTATAGGCGATCAAATTATCTTCTGTAACGTGAACCCCGTCTCTATCTTATCTTTTCATTATTCTTATTTGCTTTGTTGCCTCTGTCTATATACAGATATATAATTTTTACTCATCTGACGAATGTAGCCCAGGATATTCTTGAAATAATTTCGTATTAGAATTTGAAATATTCTATGATGTGATAAATTGAGCCGATATTTCGGTATTTAATGAAATCTGAAACTCAGCATGGGCTCAACGACATCTAATGACGATTGACGAATCTCATTCTGACAATAATTTAGGATATATAACAAATTATACGGATGTTGAATATCAAATTCAATCGACTCGAATTACGCCTACAGAATTTGCCAATTTTGGATAAACCTGTTTTCAAAACATGACGTAACTACATTTGAAGAGAATATATATGCATTTATACTGTACTGTAATTTATTCATTATACTACCAGCTCCTGATCGATTAATGATTCATGCAAATGATTAAAACTTTTCTTTTTCTGTTAGAAATATCAAAGTGTATAGAATAATTTTTACGACATACCATCCTTTTTTCAATTTTGTTATTCAAACCTTGAGAGTATCATTCCTTTGCTCTCATATTGAAAGATAAAGAGAAAGAAATAGGTGAAGGTTTTCTCCAGAAGGATAAACACGTTAGTTTCAATGTCTTCCGAGCAAATCATTACAAAACTATATTTCATGTTAAGTATTCAAGTATTTATAAATATATTTCATTACTAATATAGTAATAATTAACGCATTTCCTAACGGTGTGAATCATTCGGTCAAAAACATGAATAAACACATTGTTTATTCTACAACAAAACGTTCTATAGTTTTGTCTATATTAATATGACTATGTTAATTATATTTACATAACTGCAAAGAATAATAATTATTTTAACGATGTCACGCGTCAATAATTGATTCGTTTTACTGATACATGCTTCCTTTATTGGATATGAGCTTGAAGAAGGCGCCCACGCTGTAATCTTGAACATTATCGTCCTTTCGTGTTTCATTTTAGCCTTGCAAAGTAGTCTGATTCATTATTAGAAGTCTGATATCTATGACTATAAAATTATTTCAATCATAACGACTATCTAGGCTTTTATTAACGCCTCATTTTAAGCCATTCAAATACCGATCTATTATTTATTAACCGCCCCTGTAATTATGCTACCAAAGTTACACGCGCGCGTACCCATAGTAGAAGTAAAAGACAAGTAGCAACAGCCGTACGATTCGGCCATCCTTATCGCGCGGCGCGGTGTATTGCAAGACATGAATTTTTAATCACGAATGCCAAAGATATTTGCTATTATCATTTATCTCTCATAAAATGAATGCTCGGAAAGTATCTTATCAATATTAATGAATAATAATATATGATTTTAGTGAACGATTTCACAGCTTAAAAAATTTCTAAATCCCCATTTCGTAACTGTACCTATATTTGAGTGTAATGTAGGCGTTTAAGAGTATAGATGAAAAAAAGAAAGATATAAAAAGGGAATAAGGCGGGATAAGAGAAAAGGAACGAAAATGGCCATCGAGAAAGGCGCGTTGGCTGAATCGGTATTGTCATCCTGGTCCAGGTTATACCTATGATCCGTTATCCAAGAAAGGTATCGGACTGCTACAAGAACGACCTGAGGTTTATAATACGCGTGCGTGAATCGGAGAGGGCAAAAGCGGCAGAGTATGAGCTCCATGTGGAATGCGGCTTGACAGTTTGTTGTAGTCGGCCGAGTCTAGAACTTGACTTAAACGTCACGCGATTTCGTTCGATTCGATCGCTTTTCGTTTTTAATATAGACGTCCAAGTTGAAGTAACAGCAATAGCAACAGCAACAGCGGCAAAGCAGAACAAGGAATTAGTCGAAAAGTGTTAACAGAAAAGGAAATTTATATTCTCGGTAAGTGATTAAGTAATTTCAATTACAAATGCATCCCAGTATTGTATCGTTTCGCGGTCAAATACGTAGCATAAGCCTGTAAGAGTCAGACTATGAGATACGAGTGAAAATCACTATTTAATTTTTATTTAATATTTTAATGGAATTCATATCTGGGATTTATTCCAAGAAAAAATAGACAAAAATTTCAGTTTATTTACGTAGTTTTCATTCGTTGTTAATGAGAAATTAACGATGATAAATAAGAATTCGGCTTTTAGGTATAGAAACTTATCGATTATTGAATTAAAATTGCACCGAAAAACGAACGAATGAGCATTCTGATATTAAGATGTTATTTCGTGTTGTGTTCGGCGATTTTTAGAGCTAATGGAATTTTAATTATACAGATAGATTAGATTCATTGTTGATGTAATCCACTGCGCTAATCAATCTTTTGTATATATGAGTACCGCTGCAGTAATACCGCATGTTGATAATGCAAATTCTAATTTCATACTACATCTTATCTGCTTTTTAAGCTGATTAAAATAATAATTAGATAACAATTTTTTCGGTTCTTTATGGATTGTTTAATTTATTTAAAATATGAATTAGAAATTTCTTTTTATAAATTATGTGATATAATTATGATGTGAATGCTAACCAAAAATCAGTTTTACTAATAGTTTAGCGGTATGACGATTTTATGTTAATTATATACTTTTGCTTTAGTCAAATTTAATTTCATTAAATCCTCTATTTGTGCGGTTCAGACTTCTCGTATGTATACCTACTGTCCGTATTGTTCATCGAACCAAAGTTGAAAGTAAACTGAAATCAGAAAGCGACACAATTCTTTCTATTTCGCAAATCGGATTGCTGATACCATCGAGTAAATACTAAATATACACATAAAACTGTTGTTATACACTATCCATGATATTTACGAAAACAAGGTTAACTGAGGAATGAATATGTATTATCGTTTGTGGTGATCTATGTTTGTTAATTTAATGTTATTTTAATTATTTCCTCAGCCAGTTGCATGATTGAACTTGCATGTAAATTTTATCGAACTTAATTGTGTTGAGAGATTCAATTATTTACTTTGCTTGTATCAGCATTTCCTGTGATATTCAAAACTTATATCACGCTTATGATTTATAACTTAGTTATAAAAGTATGATCAAATCTCATTATGCATACTGTTTCGTACTGTTTTAATAATATGAATTTATTTCAACATGTGTGTTTAACCGCGATGATCTTTTGCTGAGCGTTCTACAACCGGATAGAAAACCTGTTCTTTCAAAAATCTAATATTTACAGCAATAAAAAAAAGGACACGTAATAAACCTGGCATTATAATTGACTCGAGTGTCGGTCTATGATATAGTTTTAAATCGTTTCTTCATGTGCCTGAATTTAGTTAGGGAGTAAAGATTAAAAACATGGGAAATATTAATTAGAGCGAAATTTATAGGCACGCGATATTTTACGGTTAAATAAATATTTTCCACGTTCATGTATGTATATGAATAAAAATTTTCCATAACCACCGCAATTTTACATATGCAACTTGGATTGGGTCTTTTAGCAAGAGGAAAACAAACAGTTACGTCTGATAGCGCGGCAACAGAATCTATCAGACTTATTTTGGTATTATGACAATATGTTACGTAGTCAAGAATTGGCGTTTACGGCTAACGTAAGCTTTCATCTCCATACAAGGATTACCCACAGCTATACACACATCAATGCGTATATCTATATACCTATATATTGACGTACACGATACAAGCGTATGTATAGTATACTGGTTCGGAGGTAAAACTCAGCTTAAAGTCCACATATAACGCGATTTCTCCATTCTCCTAAGAACGGAGAGATTCGCCCAGCTCTACATAATACGTATGTATGTACACACACACACACACACACACATACATACGTAGGAACATTATAAGAATCGAGTCGATATAGGATGATATTTTTGAGTGAAAAATTAAAGAATTAGATACCATTAGGTATATCAGATTTATAGCTAAACCAAATTTGAAGCATATTTAAACATTTACTATCATATAATTCATTCTCCGAAGACACGTGAAAAAAATGCGATCGACAGGAAGTTTTTATTAAACTTGATTTTAATTTTACTTTTTTATTTTTTTTGTTTAACGCCATTTAAAGCTAGCTGTAATTTTTACGGTCCACTAACCGTAACGAGGATGCTTTGCCCATCGTAAATTAACGTTATGCGTAGACATACCGAGCCCTTCTCTATATGTAACAACACATAGATAGACGGCACATTTTGTAATTACTTATTACAATTACGTAACGATACCAGAAATGTTTTTTTTTTTTGTTCTACACACATTCATATGTGTAAAGATGATTCCTTTATTATTGTCCATACGGATGTTAGTGCAGACTTTTGTATTTACCTGCGCCTCGCGAACCTGACAAACGATCGTATGACGTCATGCGACAAATTTAGCGATGTTGGCTATTTGCTATACTCTACTGTGACCAACTAACGTCCGCTGATCTTCGTGGAGGTAAAAATTTGACGTAACTAATCCTAGATTTGAATTTAAGTTTTTAACCCCTTCTCAGGGAGAAAACGGGCGAAAAAAATTCGTTCACATTTGTTTATCATAAATAAAACAATTTTTTGTTCTTACCACTAGTAATCGTGAGACTGAAATTGGGTATTAACTCATCCAATCGCGGCCGGGTCAGGGTCGACTCAAAGGTAGAGGATGGTTCTACGTCTTGCGAGAATATTCGATTTCTTATTTTGTTATCCGGTATATAAAAGGCCTTGGTATTGTAGTTTTTAATTATCTAAATATATGATATATTACCCTGCCGCAGACGCTATAAAAAATGTACATTAAAAACAAAATAAAAAAATCAGCTATTTCCTCTAGTCGATGAGGTCAACCAGTCGCGTTTAGCTAACAGATTAAAAATTAGGAATTGATTTTCACTTTTGCGTAGGATCTAAACTGTAACTTAACAGAAATTTTATTATCATAAGAAAAAAAAAAATTCTCCATGTTTATAATAACCGATACTAAATATCATGTCTACATTACGCGTCAATGTCTTTCACATATTCGTGTTAAATAATTATCAACAGATAAGCATAGTCTCATATATGTATGCACAGATAAGTCTCATGTAAGCTGCAGTCAAATTATGAATTTTATTGCCAATCGTATAAACTATTTGTGTCCAAAAATGAACTAGTGAGCATTTTCAGAACCTGAATATGTATATTCTGTTTGTTTTTTAATAATATATTTTTTGCAGCAAAGTAGAGAGCGAATTTCTTACCGGAAAATAAATTAAAGAATAAAATAAGTGGCAGTACCCACCACCTAACATCAAATATAAAATTAGATAATTCACGAAACCCTGATTGTCGCCTGACCTCCGGGATTCCGTCATCTACCAATCTGAATATATTCTAGCTCCGCAATTGTAATAATTTCAATTGAGTGGGTAGTAGGTAGATCAAGATACGTTTTATAGTTTTCAAGTGCATTGTTGTTTGCTGCATTGTCAGATCATGCTCTCGAAATAAACACATTAAATTAGATTGCCTTTAAAAAAAATGAAAAAAATCAACTCCACCTTTGATATTTTATATTTAATAATGCGTATGCTATACTTTGAAACGAAAGATTGGGTTAAAGATCTAGATCTATCTTGTAATAAATGCGTGGCGTCCCACGTCAACTATATGATAGAATCGAATATTTCTAATTTTTTGTTTAATACAAGGCGAAATGAGTGACTAATTCGTTACACGATATCAAACAGCATCCGGGAAAGGAAAAGGAAAATAAGAAAAATAGAAACTTTTTATCCGTTTGAAACGACTGTTTCCTGTATTCTAAAAAGATAAACCTTCATACATCGCGTGGAGTACATGGTATATTAATCTGTCCTCCGGTAAAATAAGTAGTAACGCTCAGTACGAGTCAGACAAACCAGACGCGTGGTGACTTATACGAAGGAGAGATATTGTACAGTTTTAGCTATTTTTTTGACCGTTTGTTTATAGCGATAAAAATATGAATAGCCATAGAACATGCGATGAAATAATAAGAACATTAAAAGATCGAAAATAAGTTGTACTTTTGCTCGAAAATAAAGTTTATTGCTTAACGAGGAATTATTCGTAGATTTATAATTCGTTGTAATGATTTATTCCAATGCAGGACATGACACATGACATGATATGAGATCGATGATAGCATGATGATAGCGTTCTGAATAATGTGACATTCTTTGACTTGAGATGATAATGAGAAATTCGTTGTACAATATTTCTACAAATACAGTAATTGTTCACGATTTATTACATATACACTTGTGCAGGATTTTCTATCTTCGATGTCGGTATAAATAGACAATTGCGTAAACTACATGATGTGTAAGTTACAAGAATAAACTTAACACTGTATTTAATTAAATATTGATGACAAATCGTATCGTGGTAATATCGCAATTTTGTAGTCTGTAGAAGTGGAGGGATTCTTGATTCGTTTATATTTACGATTGATTGACTCCATACCATAAATAACAGATGTTAATTTCTCTCATTTCTACAACTGCTGAACATATTTCGTACGCAATTAGAAAAATTCATCAGGCAATTATACAATACCGTTATAAAGTCCATAAAATTAACGACAATATCATATCATTATTCATCTTTGAGAAAACTCTACTTGTAAAATTTTTAATTAAAACCACTATAAAAATTGGATGCAAGCCAATATGTGAACTTTAATTTATACACATCTGTATGCACAATAACTTGGGGAGTTTAGTTTTACTTAATCTGAATGAAACCACGACACGTACAGTTAACTTATAATTTCATCTTGCGAGAAGTTCTTGAGCTTGAATTACAGAAGCATGTATCTATAATCCGTTACTCGGCCAGAATTCGGAGATCTGATTTCTTTTTTTTTTTCTTTTTGCGCAAACTATACAAGCCAAATCAAGGGAGAGACATGTTCGCGGTTAGCTTAGTGGGCGAGACGAAAGTCTGCCATGGGCATGCACTTATATGGCTCGTCTTGACTTCATACGATTCGAGGCCATCACTGACGCAATCCACGGCCACGTCTGCAGAGATCTTGTTAATGATGGACAAAAAAGAATTGTTGGTTGTTACAGAGCATCGTGATTCTGTTACCTTTCACACACCTTTTTAACTATCTGAATAGTTACAAATGGTGATGCTAATTCATACGGGGATACTTATAAATCTTTAATCGTTAGATAAAAAGGGCTAAATACATTTCTGAACTAAGTAAGAAAAGCATCAACATTTGGTAAAATTTAATAATTTTTTTTTTATTTGAAATATTTTTTTCTTGTACCCACCACCACCCCCCTTTGATATTGATAACATGTGTCAGATCAAAACTCGAGTAAATCATAACAAATACATGTAAGATGATTTACTAGCCATTCTGGCTTTGATCCTTTACATAATAGGTCAATAGGTCAGAGTTGTTATCTGGACCATAGCGTCTTTAACGGCTAGATTTAGCTCGCGCCTTGAGTGAACCGTAACTAATGTTTCTAAATGAATTTATCAGTAACCACTAGCTGGTTTTTTTTTTAGAGATAAATTGAAGCCAAAAGAATTCTTAAATATTTCGCGATAATATTCGTAGATTTTTTAAACGAATGAAATTGAAATTTTTTAGAAAATCGAACGTCACGAACGAGCTCGTTGAAAAACCTCGAAAAAAAATATGGGAGGTATGACACAGAGGCCGTGGACCCCCACGAAGAGGAGGGGTCCAATAGCAGCGGAATACAGTAGCCCTGGACCAGCTTGTGTAACTTTACCACCTCTCATAGGTAAATATTAAGTATATCTATACGTTTTATCATCCGATCAACGGTTTCTCACAAAAAATGTAGTTCTGGATCTTTTTTACTCGCGGTTAAATCGCGGCCAATTACCTGAATCATTTATCACCGGAAGTTCAGAGTCTTTAATATACTTATATATATATAATATATAAGACTATACACAGACAGCTTTGAAGCGTTTCGTTAATTTCATTCACAGATTGACTAGATTTTATTTTCTTTTATTTATTTTTTTTTTTACTTTCGAAAACTATAACGAACAGACTGACAATGAGAGATTAATTGTCTGAAATCAGGAATTATTAGGTAATTTACAGTTCATTAAACGCATTGTTGGTTTATAAACTCGTCAGTCAATTCTTATTCAATTCTTCGACACTTTGTAATATCAGTGCAAACTATAGTATTGGCAATTCTATTTTGGGTATATCATGGGAATTCTACGGAAATGGCTTGAATGATACAACCGTACGATGTGGGCTCGTGCCTTGACCCAGTTGTATGCAAGTCATCATAAAGAGGAATATACCTACATACCCGTGATTTATGCGTACGACAAGTTTTTCGTTCGATCAATATACTTATACGATCGAGAGAAATCTTGTGATGAAAAGAATTTTCTACTTCATTTCTAATAGCTTTATTTGAAATTCTAATCGAATTAATTCCGTTTTGTAAATGGCGTATCAACTTTTTTTTTTAGGAAAGAGAGGTACAGTTTTTAGTTTCACTAAATCGAGACTGTAAAATTAATCGATTATTAATGGGTGATGGGAGAATTTTTCATTTCTTTATTTTATTCACAGGTAAAACTGCTACAGACTCCAAGAGAGGTAGAGCACCAGCATTCTCTTTCGGCAGCAGGTAATTTAAAGTTGTATTAATTACTCAACTCGACGTAATTGATGCGGAATGATTAAATGCAATTATTACAGACACGCGAACAAGAACAACAGTCCAGGACCTGGTCCGGGTCAATACAACGTTTCTGGTCTTAGTGCGAAAGGTGAGATCAAAATTATCTAAAAACTTATTCATTCTCAGTCTCTGCTTCTTTTCGTTGTTTAATAACGAAATCAAGCAGGTATAATTTTGGGCTGATTGTGAAAGTATTGAATTTCTCTTGACTCATCCCTCTGGCATCGTTTACGATTTATTTATTTCTTTTTCGATTGTTTTGGCAAAAATAGTTTACTCGAATTCCTACGGATTAATGGTATATCCGTACAGTTTGGTCGATACGAAGGCTATCGCTATGCAAACGAGAACTTTGTGGCTTTAATTGAACCCTTTTTCCTGTATTTTCGTGACTCTTCTATCGATCGATTATAGCTGGTAAAAATTTACGGCGGTAATAATACATTTTAAGATCAATATTTACCCTTATTATACCTTATAAAGATAAATTGAGGAAAAATTTTGCCGAAAATTATAATAACTCCAGGAAAAATGAAATACCTTTTCAATATTAAATATTTAATTACTCCGATATCTTGAGAACAATATATAAAAATATTTTATGGTAAATGAATGTAATGGGAAATTTATGGAGTTTTATAACCCGGGTTGTAAAAAGTAAAATAATATAATACTTTGAGTAGGTTGTATAATGATAAATAATAGGTGCAATTGATGCCAATAAAGATGATTCGATTACCAAGGAAGTCGTATGACATGTCATGGAGTAATTAAAATTGATATAACTGGCAAGCCTACTTTAAGCCTTGTAGATTTTTTTCACTCATGAAATGATTTATATTATTTAATTTTTTTTTTTTTTTTTTCAGGTAAAGATGGAGCACCCGCTGCTTCTCTTCACGGACGTACAAAGAATGGTAAGACAGAACAAACTCCAGCTCCAGGTGATTACAATCCCGAAAAGGCCGAAAAAGTAGTCTCAGATAGTTCGCCGAAGTATTCATTTGGGGTAAAGACGCAAACAGATAAACCCAACACGACACCAGGTAAATTACCAAATTATGTGAATTAATATTTAATTAATATGTAAATAAAATGAAAATTGAAAATTAAAAAAAATAAAAAGGTTTCGTTCAATAAATGGCCAGGAATATCTCGAAGAGAAATGAAAATATATCGAAAAACTTTCAGTCTATTCAAACTGCTTTCTATTTCTGTCTTTGATACGATCAATTCTTTAGTAGAAATTATTATTATATTTTTAGATACCATATATACCTTCCAAGGACATTTTCAAATCTATACCCGTATAAAAGTTACGTTTATTGGAGATATTCCGTGCAAGATTTAAGGAGCCATTTAAAAATAAACTACAGCTTATAACTGTTAGAGGAATTTAGCAGAATCGGCAAAAAACATTTTTATTACCTATACCTACACTGGTTTCATTATTGATACTGATTTATGGTAAACCAAATCATTCGAATAAATGTAATAAAAATCGTTCCCAAATTACGGTAGTATTAAAATCGAAGGATTTTCAACACCGTGAACATTTTTTCATACATTAATACACGAATACATTTTAAAAATTTATCCATTTGAACATCGTTAGGTCGTTAGATTATTCTGAAAGAAAGATCGATAGGGATTTTTCTGTAAAAATTCTGCAATTTTTATTTCCGTGTAAATCCTAGCGCCGGGTGAATATTGTCCGGAGAACTTCAACCTGGACAAAGCCCCCCAATACAGCTTCGGCACGAAGGTTCAACCAGAAAAACCTAGCGATGTCCCTGGTAATTACGACCCTGGTCAATCCCTCATTGTGCTGGATCTCGGATTAAGAGATTGGCTACTAATCATGCCTATAGCTCTAACGAAACGCAGCTTTTAATGTCTTTCTTTCACTTATTGTCACAATATTTATGAAGCTGCCCTGCCACTTTTTTTTATTAATAAATATTATCATCTTGATTCTAAAATGAATAAAAAATGGTATTGGTAAGAGAAATTGTCTACCACAGGCAATAAATTAACGTTGAATAAACAATATTGTTGCAATGGATAATTCTCAGCTTTTCCTAATCTCGAAAAGATCTGCTGATAATTTATGAACAGAACAACCAATCGATATACTTATAATAAAGTTTTTCCAACATTCTCACACTTGCCTTAGCAGGAACACTTGCAACTGCCAGACTCTAGCGCTTGATGTCCAAACGTCTAGCAGGATTAACACCATTTATCAAAAATTAGGTACCAACTAAGTTCTGCATGATTAAAACTGATTGGTAATTTCGATAAAAACGTAGCTGTAGCCGCTAGTTGCTCAAATTAATATCTACTTGCATGTAGATGTCAAATACTAAGTTTAACGTAGGATAATTGCGCTTTAATTTTCTCCTATTTCAGTATTCATCATCAGATGGAACTGTAGCCGATGCAATAAACAGCATGTTTCGTAGTTGCCTATACTTTTATTGTATTCAAGGGTTGTATAAGCTTCAAAAAAGTAGTTGCAGTTGTTTTATTCCCTACCTGCCCATAATACTATCATAAAATCATATTTATATCATATATTATTAAATTCAGAACTATATTTACACACATGCTGAAGTTATTGATCGTGTGATGCTTAGTATATTACATCCCATTAGTACTGCGAACAATTGATATAAACTTAGAAGAAAGTGTATAAAGTGTTAATTTGTGGTAGACTAAAAATATTGTACTAATTAAATTTTTCTAATAGAATAAACAATTGATTTAACATTTTTGTTAAACTGCATGATATTATTCTCAGCGCCAGGCACGTACAGCCCTGAGAAAGTGAACTTAGACAAGGCACCTCGTTACAGTTTTGGTCACAGAGTATCGATGGAAAAACCTAACGATACTCCAGGTAAATATTCAAGCTAAATAAACTACATAGAAATAATATTTTTTTATTGACTTACCCATAACTTCAATCGATACCTTCCCAGCTCCTGGAACTTACTGCCCTGAGAAGGTAAATTTGGATAAGGGTCCTCAGTACAGCTTAAGCGGCAAAGCACCACCTGAAAAACCAAACAATACACCAGGTATTAATTTATATTCGTTAAATTGAATGTAGATCACGTTTCACTAGATTTAAGAATGCTTTTAGACAAAAAAAAAGTCATACTTTGCCTGTGGTCAATTTAAACCATACAAAAATTTTATAATTCTGTTATAGCTCCAGGCACTTACAGCCCAGAGAAAGTTAATCTGGATAAAGGACCTCAGTATAGCCTGAGTGGAAAGGGTGCTGCAGATAAGCTGAATGATGTTCCAGGTACTAAAAATGTTTATTTATTTTTCTGTGATTAAATTTATTATTATAACTTGTTGAACAGTTAACTTTGCGGACGAATGAAACTGCTATGCTATGACAGCTTTTCTGTAAAAAATTAAGTGTGAAAGTATCATTAATCAAACTACTTGAAGTCGTAACAATTAATAAACCCAGATAACATGAAATTCCTTATTAACATTGCTGATGTTTTATCAGCTCCTGGTACATATAGTCCAGAAAAAGTAAACCTAGATAAAGGGCCGAGGTATAGTTTAGGTAGAAAAGGTGCACCTGAAAAGCTAAGCAACACCCCAGGTGTGTAATTGTGTTTTTCAATCACATTTATACTGAGTTTATACAGTAATGACAATGTCAAATTTTTGTTCAATTATTTCTAGCTCCTGGTACATACAGTCCAGAAAAAGTAAATCTAGATAAAGGACCACAATATTCTTTGAGTGGGAAAGGGGCTCCAGAAAAGCCGAACGACACACCTGGTAGATTATTATTATCAAATTTATGATTCTATGCGCCAACTCGGGATGATAGTCAAGCTCTATGATCTATGTTTTGTCATTTCTAGCACCTGGTACATACAGTCCAGAAAAAGTAAACCTGGATAGAGGTCCGCAGTACAGTTTAAGCGGAAAATGTGCAGCTGCAAAGCTGAGCGATACACCAGGTGAGATATATTATACTCTGCATCTTATTTATGACGAGTTTATACAGTGAACAAGGTGTGAAACTTCTATTTATTCATTTCTAGCTCCTGGTACATATAGTCCGGAAAAAGTAAATCTAGATAAAGGTCCACAATATTCTTTGAGTGGAAAAGGGGCACCAGAAAAAGCGAACGACACACCTGGTACATTATTATTATTATCGAACTTATTATTCTATGCGCTAATTCGGGATGCTAGATAAGCTGTGAGATCTATTTCTTGTCATTTCTAGCGCCTGGCACATACAGTCCAGAAAAAGTAAACCTGGATAAAGGACCGCAATATAGCTTAAGCGGAAAAGGTGCAGTGGAAAAGCTAAGCGATACACCAGGTACGATATTACACTGTGCATTTTATTTATGCCAACTTTATACAGTGAGCAAGATGTGATTCTCTTGTTTAATCATTTCCAGCTCCTGGTACATACAGTCCAGAAAAAGTGAATCTAGATAAAGGGCCACAATATTCTTTGAGTGGCAAAGGGGCTCCAGAAAAAACGAGTGACACACCTGGTAAATGATTATTGTTCGATTTATCATTCTATAAGCTGACTCAAAATGATAGTTAAGCTGTATTATAATATGTACGTTATTATTTCCAGCACCTGGTACATATAGTCCAGAAAAATTAAACTTGAATAAAGGACCGCAGTACAGTTTGAGTGGAAAAGGTGCACCGGAAAAGCTAAGCGATACACCAGGTAAGATATTATGCTCTTCATCTTATTTATACAGACTTTATACTGTGAAATACATATGAAAGTTTTGTTTAATCATTCTTAGCTCCTGGTACGTACAGCCCAGAAAAAACGAATTTAGATAAAGGGCCACAATACTCATTAAGTGGTAAAGGCGCAACAGAAAAACCAAGCAATACACCTGGTATGTAATTCTTGGACTTATTTTGTTATGCACTAGCTTAGCACAAAAGTTAAGTTATACATTTAATATTCATCATTTTTAGCACCTGGCACATACAGTCCAGAAAAAGTGAACCTGGATAAAGGCCCACAGTATAGTTTAAGTGGAAAAGGTGCCGCCGAAAAGTTGAGCGATACACCTGGTACACTATTTACATATCTTATCAATTTTCTAGTTTAGAAATTCACTTAATATTATATTTAAGCTATGTAATATATATCATTTACAACACTTATAGCACCTGGTAGCTACTCTCCGGAAAAAACAAATCTAGATAACGCACCGCGGTATAGTTTTGGCCATAGGACACCTCTAGATAAACCAAGCGATAACCCAGGTAATCACTCTACAACAAAAACTCTTTCTAGCCAGTCTGATATTGATTTATTTACCACTATACTTTTCACAGCGCCAGGAACATATTCTCCAGAAAAAGTGAACCTAGATAGAGGTCCCTTGTACAGTCTAAGCGGGAAGGGTGCACCCGAGAAACTGAATGATGTACCAGGTACTTTATGAAAATAAGAATTGAACGATTCGTGATAAAATATCTTACAATAAAAATTTGAATTTTTATACCCTTTAAAATGAAGTCATTAAATTGTGCTTGCAGTACTTTGATTATTATTTAAATACATAACTTTATAGCACCTGGAACTTACAGTCCGGAAAAAGTAAATTTTGATAAAGCACCACAATACAGTTTCGGACATAGAACACCACTAGGCAAACCAAGCGACACACCGGGTAAGTTGACTATTTAATAGAATATCAATTTACGTAAAAAGTTTGCAAACTTTATTTCACACTCACATTTATCTATAGCACCTGGAACTTATAGCCCGGAAAAACAGAATCTAGATCACGGTCCACAGTATAGTTTGAGCGGAAAAGGTGCATCTGAAAAAGAAAATCACAACCCTGGTACATAAATTGAAAATATGTGGGCAAACCACAATTTCGTTTAACGCAATCCTATTCCATGTATTCTAATTTACATTACTAATATTCCTAGAAAATTTTATTGTCTAATTTAAAGATCGTAATGCCTGGTGCAAGCTGGAATAGTTAATTTGGTTCGGTTACTACTTTGCTTAAATAATTCGGGAATGCTGTGGATAATAATAATGTACCAAATCCCTTATAATTTAACAATCAGGGTACAAAAGGAATGAAACATTGTTCCGAATAAAAACGATTAAAGAGATGTTTGCTATACTATAAAACTATAAAAAATGTACAATTTACAGCGCCTTGTGCATATTCTCCGGAAAAAACAAATTTCGACAAAGCTCCACAATATAGCTTTGGGCACAGAACTCCACTGGACAAACCAAGCGATAATCCTGGTAATTTTCCAGCTATTGATAAAATTTAAAAAATAGATGGTTGACTCTGACAAAAATACTCTATTTTATAGCACCAGGAACGTACAGCCCTGAGAAGGTGAATCTTGACAAAGGCCCCCAATATAGTATAACTGGAAAGGGAGTATCTGAAAAACCAAACGATTTTCCAGGTTCGTACTGTAGTTAAGTGGGAGTTTGGTAGTTAGATTTTAATAATATATTAATAAATATTAATTTCTTAATTAACTAACTTGTTAGGACCAGGTGCATACTGCCCTGAGAAGTTTAACATGAAACATGAACCTTATTACGGTTTTGGCCATAGAACTCCATTGGAAAAACCTAGTGATACTCCAGGTAAAATTAGCAATTACTAACTGGCATAAATCTGAATGTAAGTATGGGACATTAATACTAAATCCGAACAACATAACGTTTTAAACTATTCGACGTTATAAGTATGTATGAAAAATCCTGGGGTAAGAATTGCCTAGATATCACACGCTTACTACAATACTAAAAAGTTTTTTCTATCCCTGCGGTCAGCTAACTAAAAATTTTCACAATAATAATTTAATACAATAAAAATTGTATTTTATTTAATAACTGAGGTATTTAGTACTAAATTAGATATTGTTCCCTGCACTTAGCTTTTTGCATCAATCAGTTGCCTCAGTTATTGTTTTTTATTATAGCACCTGGTACATATAGTCCAGAGAATTTCAATCCGGATAAAACTCCGCAATACAGTTTTGGGCACCGGACTCCTTATGACAAGCCAACTGATACCCCAGGTAAGTCGTAAAAACAGTCAGTCATTATTGCGTCTGTATCTTGTAACTTGACTAAAATATTTGTACACAATTATTTGTACCCAGCTCCTGGTTCGTATAGTCCGGAAAAAGTGAACCTTGACAAAGGTCCCCAATACAGTATTACTGGAAAAGGGATATCGGAAAAGCTGACTGATTTTCCAGGTAAATAGTCAGAAATTATTAGAATTTTTAATAGTAATTTGTTCATGTAGTTAGATGATTAAAAATAGTCTCATGATCTCTAGCACCTGGCACATATAGCCCTGAGAAAGTAAACTTGGATAAAGCACCACAGTATAGTTTTGGCCTAAAGTTTGAGCCAGCTAAACCCACCAATATTCCCGGTACGTAATTGCTGAACAATTTGTAGATTAATATTGCTATGATACATCTTGTTCTTTATATGCAATGTATTTTGTTCACATTAAAGGACCCGGCGAATACAATCCAGAAAAAGCTATGATTCTTTTTGAGAGAGCGTTACAGTTTACTTTTGGGCTTAGAACACCCATCAACAATTCCAATGATACTCCAGGTAACTTTTTTCTAACTATAATTTGTTCAGTTTTTGTCCTCTACGTGTATGTCATACCTAACTTGATTTTTAAAATAATTTAATTCGTTCCATGAGCCGATTCTGCTAAATCATATAACACTGCCAACACACAAAATTATACAAAAGAAGTTTTTGCGAGGAAAAAATTGTTTTCTTAACTAAAATTGATCTATGATGTTTATTTCTTTACCTTGCTGCTCAGCTCCCAATGTATACAACATTCCGTCAGTCCTTGGCACCACGAAAGAAGGAAATAAGAAGAATGCTCCAGCATATTCCATCTCTGGAAGACAACGTGTGTTCACAGATGACAGGATTCTTGTCCCTGGTCCCGGTTCGTATGAGGCTATCAAAGCTGATGCAGTTAGAGCAAAAAGCCCAGCATACAGTATAAGCGCTCGTTTCCAAATTCCCGACGATCACTCCAAGATTCCTGGCCCAGGGGCACATTGTCCAGAAAAGGTATGATAGATGTTTTATTAATGTGTATCTATAAGCAGAATTAGTTAGTCTCGAGAATTCGGAAATATTGATGAATTTGTATTACAGGTGCAGCTAGATATTCCTCCAGCGCATACCTTTGGGATCAGACATTCTCCGTACATTTGTAATTTGAAAGACACTGTGTGCTAACCATAAGTTAGTTCAATGTGTTTTATCACCTCGCTTTCATTTCTTATATATCTACTTCAATGATTAATGACAAGATAATTATTTACCATTTGATTAATTTAACGCGTCTAATCAAAAATAATATGGTTTTGTTTCCTTGAAGCCCTATCATTGCCAGTCTGACTTTTATTGCAGAGTAGAAATAATAGATGTTATTTTCAGTATTGTAATTTGTAGAAAGATTTTATTTGGAGTGTTATAGAAAAATGTTATAGCTTTGTTATACTCTCTGTTAATATAAACTCTACGGAACTATTAATCTAAATATCGACTACATTCCTTTCAATGATATACAGAAAAATAGGTATTACTTCTTTTTGGCTGGCAGGCCCATGTCAAATGTTAAAAGTACTTTTGATTGTAAAACATTTAATATAATGAATTATTATTGCCATTAAACGATGTGATAAAGTCGTAAATAAAATTAAGTCAGACGGACACACAATAAATTCAGTTAAATCAATATTCTTATCTTGATATTAAGATTGGCCCAATCTAAAGACTATCTCGTTACTCATATTTCTATGAATTTCTTTGATATTACTAATAAATTATTTTGAAGGATGTTATTTCCTAAAATGAAGTAGTAATGAGAGATGGGCTGGATGAAATGTATACCTACAATGAAGATTTATAAATACATCTTGAGAATTTAATAAATTATCGATAGCTTCAATTATAGCAGATAAAAGAAACAGTATGCATGTTATATCCACTTATGTACTGCTGAAAACTTTACACAGGACTTCGAACATTTTTTTATATCTATGTGATAATCAAGATTTGTGATAATTGTCTCTTTTTTTCAGACAGTAATTTATATTCATTTGAATTACAGTAGTAGCAGAGTATGTACAATTACTCGTATTTGTTAGATCAGCAGATTATAAGTGAATATTAATAACTTATTACACGAAATTGAGCTGTATAATTTTGTTAACACTTCGCCAACTTTTTTTTGTATCAAATCCTCTTGTAACTTCAATTTACATTGATATAAATATTATGCATCAGAAATAAAAGTAATTTAACTTTTTCATTATGAAATTGTGTTTTAATATGATCCCCAAAATTTTAATCTACCAGAGACGTATTTAACTTTCATTCTTATTTCATTACTAATCAAGCTTTTGGATGATAATATACCTATATCAGTAATTCTATTCATTTTAGTTTCAAATTTTTATCGCGTTATTCTACATAGTACTAATTGTTAGAAGGATAAGATTTACAGTTTTGTTAAAGGAGAGATAAATCATGATTATTAAATGGGAATGCCATATATTTTTAAAACTAATCAAATTCTGCATAGAATGTTTACAATGCCTGTTATTTCCCAATAACAATAACAATAATTATTATAATAACCCAAGATTAGAAATAGTATATAATTTTTCTTATAAAATTTTATCCTTACACAACATTATCATATTTATAAAACTTAATCATGTATATTCATTGGAAGCAGATTCTCAAATAACAATAACGGAAACAATATAAGACTCAATAGTATATGAACACCAGAAGTTTTAAGTCCCATTAATAAAGAATAACAAAACGCAATTATTTTGTTCCAAATTTTCATTTGACTAGCTCAAAGCTTAAAATATATCAGAAGAATGTATTAAAAAATCGAAGGATGGAGTATTTAAATAAAACCATACTGAGACATGAAAATAGATTATATCGTAATATATAATATTGCATGGCCCATTTTTTTTTTCGTTTTTTTTTTATTTCTTCTGTAAAATCGAATAAATCGTTTAAAAAAATTCAATGATATCGTATCTAAGTATAAAAATAGCTTTTCAAAAAACACCTGAAGCCATAAAAAATATGACATGAATTACAGTCATATACCTCCTTATCAAACAATGGAATGAGTTTTTTTAATGTCAATAATGTCCAATAATATGATACGAGCTGTACTCGATTTTTAATATTATTTTTTACCATACTCACAAATTTACTAATTCTCCCAGTCTCTTACTCATTCACAATACACAGAATATACTTGTTCACCAGCTATCCACGTCGATATGACTTCTAGCTTTGAATCGAGTAATACGAAATCCGCGTCAGCCTCAAAGTTCAAGACACCCTTAGTAGATTCTATACCAAGTGCTCTTGCCGGATGCAGTGTCGCAGCTTCAAGTGCTTCAACTATTGAGCAATCTATAAATCATACCATGTGCTTAAATACTGATAATTTATTCATTTTAGACGAGAATAAAGCGGTCCATAGTTAATGAATTAAACAATTCAAAGAGTGAAGACAATGATTCATTAAAATCTGTTAAAAAAACGATGTTTTTACTTATAATTGGCACATTTATGCAGAGAGATCATTGATGTCAAGACTTATAATGGCCAATCACTATTCTTTGATACATTATTCAATATGAAAACAGAAAATACCTGCAGCCTCTTTAAAGAATCGTACACATTCACACATCTTTGCAATACTTCCACAAAGAGTATCGGTTCCCGCAATGTAGGCTCGTCCACCTCGAACTTCAATGGTAAGTTGACCAAGTTGATGACAACCTTCTTCAAGACCCATTGCAGATATTGCATCAGTAACAAGGACAAGGCCTGAAATCATTAGACATATAGGTCTCAACGCAAATGAGAATTATAGTTATTTATACCTTCCGGGTGAGTCCGATGAGCAATGCGCAATGCTGCTGGATGAGTGTGCACACCGTCTGCTATTATTCCATAGTGAACAATCTTTTCTGGAGGAATTCGTATCGATGTCAAGAGACCTACCAGGCCAGGATCTCTATGGTGGAACTGGAATCCAATATTTTATCATTTGATGTGATTGTTTATTCAAAGTTTTTAATATTTATTATCAAAATGTTGGCATTATTGGGTCAATAAAAAGTCAACTTTTAATACCATTCGATAAAAATGATCACTTCAAGTTGAGAAAAATTGAAATTTTATTTACCGGCAACATTGCGTTGAATAAATGTGTGATAAAAGTAGCACCATCTTTAACAGCTTGTTCTCCTTGGCTTAAATTGGCTATGGAATGTCCTAGAAAATAAAATGTTCAATGTAGAAAACTGGATAAAAAAACTTGAGATCAATTCGTCGAAGGTAAACCATAATAAATGCAGTATATTTAATACATATTAATTAAAGTTAAAAAAATATTTTACCAACTGATACTTTGATGTTCCTTTTACATAATTCTTTGATAACATTCGACGAGTTTGGAAGTTCTGGAGCCAAAGTAACGTAAGATATATTATCCAAACTCCCGTATGTATCTAGCAGAGTTTGAAGTCCCTAGAAAAGTGGTATTTTGTTACATTTAGTAATTTCGAAGACAGAGAAAAGACATTTTTTCATACTTTCATCAACTCTCAATTAACTTAGAAAAGAATGTCCATTTTTGAACTGACTATTTGCGGTCTTGAATCTAATCAGAAGGCATAAAAGTTTATTTATTCACCTCGTTAAATTCTTTTATACAATTTTCTTGATGAGCTCCTTTTTTCATCGGATTTATGAATGGCCCTTCTAAATGTACGCCTAATATTGTTGCGCCGTGATTTCCGCCGTGTTGTTTTTTTATTTTTGGTAATACCTTGCGGTATGTTTCATCAGGAGAAGTTACAAGGGTAGGACAAAATGAGGTAACGCCATAGGCAAGCAGAGCTTCGGCAACTTTGGCAATCCCAGTTTCTACAGTGTTTACATCGTGGGAAAAATCCACCCCGAAGCCACCTGATAAAAATTGTTGTCGTTGGATTTTTGGAAAGGATTTTTTCTCATATTTCTTTATGAATTTATCAAGATTCCTGATAAATCTTGCGTTGTCAGTTAAAATTTCATTCCGTGCGATGAAAAAGAAAAAAGAGAAGAGACGAGAAGAGAACCGAATAAATTAAAATTACTTACTCACCGTTAATTTGTACGTCGATGTAGCCCGGCGATATCAACGCATTTGAACAATCAATTTTAATATCTGGTATGATTTTTTCATCATAAAAAATTTTCTCGGGATTAACAAACTTTCCATTTCTTACCCATAAATCTTCGTTTATTATTTTACCATCACGTAGAATTTGACAGTTGTGAAATTGCTTCAACAACTTATTATTGTTCGACGATTTAACCATTTTAAAAAATTATAAAGATTGCCAATAAGAGATGTGCTTGATATGGGTCGCTTTGTACACTGATTTTTTAACGCCCATCTATTTATTCTGTTATCTGTTGTTCTTCTTTTTATATATGAAATCGTGGTTAATAAACATTTAAACGGGTTTAACGAACCACAACTTTTTTTATCGCGATATCCACGCGGCAAGCAATTGCACATGCGATCAGGTTGCGATCTATCGATGCATATTCGATAAAGTTCGATTTTGACAATTTGAAAAGAGCGCGAGATATTTGAAATAAAAAAAAGCATCTATTTCGCTTATCATCATAGTGCTATTTTCATATTGGAACTCCTCTTGCAATATTTATAATCTACAACTTTATATTTTTTCGCCACATCAGAGAATTAATATTTAAAAACTACATCTGAAGATTTGAAACTACAATATTATAGAGTAGCTCAATAATAAAACCCGCAATTCAAAAAAATGATAGATTCCACATTTATTGGATAGAAAATTTATTCAGATATCAAATATTGTCAGGAATATAAAAAATATCACACATATGTATATATTAAATTTTATAGATATACTATATATAATTTACCTTATAGTTATAGTAGATAATTAATTCTTGGATAGGTTTAGGGTTTCTAAATATTTTCCACCTCATTGGAAGGAGTGTTGTCTAAACTAACTGTTACACGAATAGTACATTTTGAATCTTTTTCCTGTGTATTAGTGTGATTAGATTTGCCCGAAACATTATTAAATTCCTGAATTTCTGAAGAATGTTGATGATTGCTACTTATAGACTGCGAATTATTCTTACTTCTAGAATTATGTCCACTATATTCTTGATACTGAAATGATTGCGAATTATTTTGCCAATTACGTACTTCACTAGTATTCGAAGTACTTAAACCAGACTGTTCCTCCCTTTTAATAAAGTTTTCAAACCCAGAGTTTCGTTTTCGTTTTTTACCATTCGCATTATCTTTACTTTCCTTTCCGCAATATTCCGTTACCGATTTATTAAATCCATAATCTGTTGAGCTTACTTCTTCCTCCGAATCACATTTAACAAAATTATTTACCAAGAACGGGGTATTTTGTTCAGTCTTAATTGTATATGCAAAGTGATCTTTGCCTTGATTTTGGTCCACAGCTTTAGTATGTACTTTTTCAGACAGCACAAATTGAATTCTGTTAGAATGCAAGGAATTATTTACTTCAGAAGTTATTCCACCATTTTCATTTGTTTCACTGCAGCAAGCCGAATCTAGATCTGCTTGACCACTATTTTGCTCAATGTAATTGTTTGACGGATTTGGACTACGAATAGATTTAAGTTTAAGCCATGGAACAACTCCTAGTTTCTTTGAATGAAGCAGAGGTGGCTTTGTAGCATCATGTTGAGTCTTGCGATTTTTTGAAGAGATTTTTGACGATGATTCTTGAAAAGATCCTCTGCTCACAGATGAATAAAGATAAGAGTTTGAATGACTTGATTTGGCTCGAACTTTCGTTCGAAATTTTGAGGAACTCTGTTTAATTCCTAATCTTGGTCTCACTTTAGGTATTTTTGATTTGAATGGGGATGTTTGAACAACATACTCTTCATTTTCCATCACCTTTCCCGAATTTTGCTCTTTTTTTCCACTTTCAGAACATCTCTTTCCAGCATTTGAATAGTTAGATGTATCTAAACCACAAGAAGATACCTTTGCCGATTCAGTTACTTCCCTGTTCTTAGTACTCGGACTTCTCCTAAGGGTCGAGCTCATAAAAGCCGGTCTAACAGTCATCCGATTGACTGAAGGGTTTGAAGTTGTTGAATAAGTAGCAGGTCTTACTGTGACATCAGATTCTTCGAGTTTACTTATTGGTGATAAACGACCAGCCTTAAACATTGTTTCCAAAGAATCTGCATGTGCATTGCAACAATTTGTTGGGCTACAAGAAACGTCGACTTTAGATTTACCTATCAATGAGTTCGGTGTTACAGATTGTGAAGGTACCTCAGGCTCATTCATAGATTTTCTGGACGGAGTAGGCTTGCCTTCCTTTTGTTTCCGTATTCTGTAGTCAGATAAGTGTGGAGCCCATAAGTATCTTCTCTTAGTTTTAAAGACAAATTTCTTTGGTATTTGTTTTGAAATTGAAATATTAGAATCATCTTGAACTATGATAATTTGTTCAGGTTCAGGGGACGGAACGGTATGCGATGATGTCTTTAGTTTCTTATGTGACCTCTGAGGGGTATAGCTTTTTGATTCGCTAATGATAGTGCTTCCGCAGCAAGTTTCATCGATCAGAGTCTCACTGTCTGGGTCTCTATTTTTGGGTAGTACATTATCGTCGGAAGGAGCACAGCAGGAAGTGTCTATCGAATTTGCAACGTCAAATTCCTCTGAAGTCTGTCTTGCATATTCAATAGAAGAAAAATCACTCGTACAATTCGATGATTCATTTGTAGTCGCGATCTTTTTAGTCTGTGACTTATCAGCGAGATGATGCTCCCTCATGGGTTGATGATTTTTTAAAGTAGAGTTGAAGACCTTGCTTCTTGAGGCTTGTTCGCGTTTCATCGCCTCATTCATTGCAGCTAATTGCAACTCTAAACTACACGTATGCTCTTTTAACTCAGTTAACATTCGGATAAATTGTGGTCTTGTTAAATCAGATGCTGTGAGAAGATTCCTAGTATTTGGCGTCGATAGCATGAAATCTGGTTTATCTGCCAACTTTGTATTAGTAATAGTTGAGTACTCGGGTGTATGTGAAAAATTGGCTGAATTCGTTTGAATTGCAATACTTTTACAGCAATTACGAGCAGTTAGCGTTTCCTCGTTCATCAATTCAATATTGTTAATCAAAGGCAAGCCACCGGTTGACTCCAATGTTTTGGCTTCGTTTGAAGTATCTGTAGATTTTGTTCTAACAAATGAGTCTCCATTGATTCCCAACTTAGAAAAGTTTCTAGTTTCGTTAGCCCAAAACTCTCTTGTGGCAGTTCCATTATCAAATTTCTCTACATTCTCTTTGGTCATGTCAGATTTTTCCTCTATATTTCCAGACACTGTTATTCTATCATTATCAGGGTATTGCTGCTCGTGTGATACATTTCTAGAGTAATCCTTATCCAACGTTGCGTTTGTTGTTTTGCAAGACTTGCCGTCGATACTCAACTTCTGATTCGAACAGCAAGACGTATTATCAATACTCGGAGTAAAATCAGAGCTCGAAACTGTAGTGCCTATCGTTATTTTAGATGATTCATTTTTCGCCGGTGATTTCCATTCCATTGTATCAGTAGTGTCTATAGAAATTCTTGGAATAGGTGAATTATTACTAAGAACAGAGGGCAAAGTACTATTTTTCCTGGTTGCTAGAGAGCTATTACTCTTGTCTGAATAACTTTTAAACGTTTCTGTCTGAGATGCAATATCTTTGCATATATCAATACAGGGTAAAATACCGGTTTGAGTTTTTACTGATTCTTGCTGAAATCCATGGCTTGTATTCATAGTATGTACTGAAGACTGCGTGGAAACACAACTTCCGAGTTCCAGTTTGTCAATATCATATTTGATTCTGTCAGAGAGTTTTCCTTGTCTTCCTTGCCCACTTTTTTTAATGCAAGACTTGAAGTCCGAAGGTTTATTTGATTTTTCCTCGCTATTTTCTAATTTGTACAAAGTTCCCATTGAATCAATACATTCTACTGGGGACACAGATGTTTCTTGCCCTTTCGTTCTCACACATTGGTTATCAATGATTCCCATAGTAGTGGAACTATCAATATTGATAATACCTGTTGCATCTCTATTGCATAAAGGATTGTTTTTCGATGAAGATCTTGTATTAGTTTCTACATCAGTGCTCAGACTCTGATTCAAGTTACTGACGTTATCCGCAACTGTCTTATCATCTTTGAATTGTACGCCTTTATTTTGCTTACTTAAATCTGCATTGGTAGCCTGTTGGCTGGCTGTTAAATTCTCCACAGTGACTTCGGGAATTGTTTGCTTAATCAGAGAAACACTATTGTACATTTGATCAGTAGCCTCTGTGGTTTGTGTACTAGAATGACGCATTTTTTTTTCAACCTCAGTTTGTGCCATGACATCCTTCATTTCAATATTTTTTGTTTCCTTAGTTATAGATTGATGTTTATCAGGAAGTGAAGTATTTGTATTGTTGGTTGAATGTTTGTTATTATTGTCTGTAATGGCTGTTATTTCTACTATTTGTATGTCTTTATCTTTTCCGTCCGTCTTGGGATCCAATATTGGTTTCAAAATGATATTAATGCAAGGCATATTGTCCTTTTCCTGCGATTTATTATCATTGGCAACTCGGCTAGTAGTCTCGAGATTATTGTATATCGTTAAGCAAGGGGATGCAGAGTTGGGAGAGTAATTTTTGTTAAATCTATTTGTTCGTTGAGCCTCCTTCTTCAGATCTGGTTTACAGCTACAGCCATCACTTGCTTCTTCCGGCATTCTGTGGCTATCAATCAAGCCATATTAGATCAAACTTTATATAACTACATTGAGATCTACATTGAAACTCTCTGGCGTTGAATTTAGCGATCTGCAAATAATAAGCAATGAGAACATTTAGCATAAACAATTTGACAATAGGAATTAAATATTCAATAATTCTTTCCATAATTATACATATAAATCGACCTACTTCTACATCAACTCTCAACTTTTCCGTCTTCACTTCAACTTTACTTTTAGAAGTATACCAAATTCTTCATATAATATTCAAAGTTCAGACATTACTTAGCTGTGGATAAAATTCTACAGACTCGACAATTATCTGCAATATCATAAAGTAATAAGATACAGCTATTATAAATTCAAATGACTCAAATTATATTTAACAAAATCTAACTCTCTTTACACTTTAAATATATTATACTATAAAAACCAATAAAAACAGAACAATTCAATATTACTACAATATAACATTGGTAAAATTCGAATTACAATAAACATTGTTATCAAAAGAAGTTTTTGTCTATGGCCCACATTTGTCATTTATATTCAAGACAAACATAGGCCATCAGGAATTGAATATAAATTTATAAATGTGGGACAGAACAATTCTATAAGTTAGAATTCGCAGTTTTTTTAGGACGCATCGAGGGAGGAACATGTGGACTAGGAACAGCATAAGCTGGTGGTGATATACGCGGAGAAAAATTATTGTTTCGTTCAGGAATTATAGCTTCATTATCATCAGATGATCGATTCATAATGCAGGGACAGTTTGGGAGTGCGGTATAGGGTTTCTTGAGCCAGTCTGCATTCCTGGCAGATTTAACATCAGAACTTGATTTATACAATTCAATCAATCACTAAAAAGCTACTAATTAGTTGAATGTTTCAAAGCTATTCTATCTATTGAATCGTCTTCTCTTTCAATATCATTCCGAATGCTGAATCATCATATACAAAAGACTAATCTAATCATGAATGCATTTTGCATTCAATGGTAGAATCTCTACCTGGGTGCTGGGATCTTCCACTGATTAACAGACTTAGGGTCTGGACGTGGGGCAGGAGTGGGACCTTTGAAAGCACTACACGGAGGACATGTTTGTTTGACGAAGTTATGAGGTGAATCAGTTCTGTATTGAAGATATTTATCATTCATTTTAGCATTTCTAAAGTAATATAAGACTGCAGTCTCATTAAATTTATTAAAATTTGTGAAGTATGGTGGAAAAAACTCATAACAAGATATTATCAATTCAAATCAAAGTATGAACAGTAATTTTTTACTTCTTACCTTCGACTTTCTTCCTCTTTTCTTGCTCTGTCAAATCTCTCGTTAGTCATCTGACGACGTAGCTCACTGATCTGCTTGCTGTATTCAGCTGCTTGATTTTGGTATCTTCTCAACTCAGAGGTTTCTGCAAGTCTATAAAATCAAGGTGACAAAGTAACCTTAAAAATTCAAAGTATTGGGTAGTGTTATTTAAGACTTAAATTTTTTTGTTATGGATTGAAACACCTCATCATTTGCAAGTAAGTAAAAAACGTTGGTGTTAAAAACTTATTGCCAAAGTAAATTGTAGTACTTTCTTAAAATATGGATTACAATTTATTTTGTAGATCGCTAATCTTCTGCTTGAGTCTGGCCATTTCACTTTGAAGTTCTTTATTTGTTGCCTGACTGCTCATTGACTCTTGCCTTGCTTGATTCAACATTGCTTCTAGTCGATCAACAGCTGCATTATCTCTGCTCATTTGATCTTGAACCATATTCTGTTCTGTCCTCAACCTTGTTAGCTGGGATTCACACTAAAAATGAAACTTCATCCTATAGACCAGCAATCCTAACTCCATTTAACTATTAAAAAGATTTTTTTCCAAGACATTTAGTGATTGAAAAGTATAGAAATGCCTATAAGATTAATCTTTCTTATAATTACATCAGAACCAACAATCTTACCTGCATTCTCATAGCTTCTTTATCGCCAAGCTGTGCCTCAAGAGATTCTTTCTGCTGGTCTAATTTAACACAAAGATCTCTAACAGCGTTTAAATCAGCCTCTGCACGTTTTCTCTGCTCACCTTGTTGATGCAGCTGCGTTTCCATGCTAGCAACGTTTTGTGTCAATTCTGCGATCTGAAATTCGAAATGAATTGCACTTAGAAAAATTTTAATACAGACAATTCTACATCATTTCCTTGTTGGCTTTATTTTCTTTTATTTATACGACGATTTTAGGATATTCATAAATAATTTAACGCTAGTTATTACATGCTGAAATATGGCTGTTTGAAAAATGGTTTAAAAAAAAATTTTCATTTTGATTTTCATTGCATGAATTTTTTGACAGTTTAAGTTGAATCATTTTGACAGTATTACGAATTATCAATATCTTTACTCAAACTGTCATGATGTTTTATGTAGGAGTAATACCATACCTAAATATGAGATTCTGGAAAATGCGGTATGGAGTAATATTATGAGAAATGGTTCAAGAAATTAGAAAAATGTAATTCAAAAGAATTACGACATGAAATAAATCCCATGTAAAAGATACCTGAGTTTCATAGCCCCTGATCAGACAATCTCGATCAGCAATTTGTCTTTCAAGATCGAGTAAACGATCCTGTGCAGTTTGAAGAGCTCCTCTAGCTTCTGCAGCCTCAGATTCTAAGCTTTGGTTGTTAGTTTCCAAGACTGTTGCCTCTAAGCTAAGACTTCGAAAATGATTTAGCATTTCTGATCTCTCATTTTCCTGTAAACGCGATGTAATAAATTAGGAATAAATGGAAAGTTTTGATTGATGAAAAAATTACAAATAATTTGAAATTAATATGAAAATTGATTTACCTTCCTATTTAAAAGTTCTTCGGCACGACGGACCTCGGTAACGTAAGTTTGAAGCTGGCGCTTCAAATCGTAAGATTCTGCCCTGGAGACTTCTAATTCACGTTGAAGATTTCGACATTCGCAAGTTACTGATGCCAGATCATCCTGAATTCGCGCATTTTCACGAATTGCATTTTCTCGATCCATTGATGCAGACGCTAATTGACGCTGAAGATTGTTTACCTCTACTTCCATCGTACGTAATTGACGCTCTTGCTCGGCAGTCTGGTCGACGCATATTCTGCATTAAACAAGTAAAAAAAAAAATCATAAAGTAAACGAAGATTAATATGCGAGAATTGAAAATTCGAAAATAATTAATATATATAAGAATCAATCACATTTCCAGTTCTCAGAATTCCATTTTTTTGCTATTTCTTTAGTTTTTTTTTTATTTCACAGCTTGTATAGTGATTTATAATTTAATATTTGATGATTTATAACGTCAAAGAATCGATTGATTCGTGCGAGGTTTCGAACAGCGATTTTCAAATGTGGCAGCGAAATTACAATATTTTTATATCTTATTAATATACATAAGCGAGAGAAAGTCCTACGTCTTGCGTGAATTACATGAATCCTTTGACGATTGCATGATTCATAGCAGAAAATGACAACATCGAAAGGTATCTACGTTTAAATAAAGACAAAATGAAAATAGAAAAAGAATTATCTCACTATTCCGCGAAATGTCTTTAGGTATTTCTCACGTAATTTTAATAATGCGGTTTACATACGTAAGAGAAAATAAAAATTAAAACTGTATTCCGAGTATAAAATTTCGTCATAACTATAATAAACATATAGTTAGCCATTGAAAAAACAAAACGAATTTTAAAACCGGTATAAAATTAATGGAAAATCGATTCTACATCAAGCAAGATACAACGAATCACGTATTAATATTCCAAAAGACTGTATACCAACAATAAAAGCTCGTAATGCAGTTAAGAAATCGTTGAAATTGGGCAAGAAGAATTAATATACAAAGCTAAAGCATGGCAAGGTGCATGGAGCGAGTAATCGGTACGCATAGTAAAACTAAAATATATCTCAATAAAAGAAAAGTTACTTAATATCACTCGCTTATAAATTACTTGCACAGTCATTTATTGATAGACACTTATTTACTATTCGATCCGTACATGCGGTTTCGCGTGATGAAAGTATATATTCTGCTATTGGTAAAGAGGACAAGGCCGAATAATAAAAAAAAAAAAAAAGGAATGCGTTTCGGGGAAGATGTGATACTTCGAAGTGATAATCCTGTATAAAATTAAACTCTATTAGTTTTTAGAAGTAAAATTTGCTTAGAAAATTATCAATTCTGTTTACGAATTATGAGGTAATTTTTTCATCTTGTCAATTAGAGTTTCGCAGTACTTTATATTCGTTTAATGACGTAATTGTTTATATACTGTACATTTATACATAAGTCCTGCAAATATTTTAGACCAAATAAAAAAAAAAATGTATATATAAAAAAAGGTTTGCCGCAAATGCGATTACGAATGAATTGCGTAACCGGTAAATCGATTGTGTATAGTGGATTACTGCAGACGTGACGAAGAAAGAAAGAAAGAACGAAAGAAAGAATAAAAAAATACAACTCTGTCTCGTACAAAGACGACTACTTTCACTCGTTGGTTTGATCCTCCAGCCTCTTTCGTACACGATGCATAATGAAACGAAAGTGAAAATCCACGCGCTGGGATGAAGATTGGCTTATGAGTTGCATCAGGTTATTGAAAGGGCATTAATCTTCCCTAGTCAGGAAATAATAATAAAGAAAGAAAAGAAGCGAAAAAATGTTAACATCTAATTATTCGGAGACTAATTCTATCATTTTTTGAAAGTAATTGGCGTGGAGATTTATGAATTCAATTAGTCAAATCTTAGAAACTACTTTTAATGAATTTAATGAGGAAAATAATGAATATGATCGGGACTAGAATTACACTTGACACAAAATCGCATGGTTCATATTTATAATACTTTCGAAAATGAGAGTTAACACTACAAATTAATACATTCAGAGAAACACATGTTTAGCGAGTTTCTATAGAATAGTGAATAAACGAACGTTCAAGTTCACTGAATATACCCATAAGTCGGAGCAACAAATAAAATCAACGTTTCTACAAATATATATACAAAATTTCATAATGCAGACCACGTATTTAGCCTTTTCGTTGTATGTACGTACCTATATATTTTCATGGTCGAGAGTTACTCAGGGTCATTTACTTCTCAGTTTCAAGACCTTTTGTCGTTATTATTTTTTTTTTTTTTCTCCTTCTTTTTATCTCTTTTATTTAACCATTCAAAGAATACCAAACAAAAATGAGCATTGAACTGAATCCTTTGAAAAAATTATTCATTTACATACGTTACATACAAAAAATCTTATGTGGTTACACTTTGACCGCGAATTCTTTCGTCTTTGTTCAAAAAATTTGCTCCACCGATTAATCCAAAGAGCAATTTTTGTTTAAATCTTTGTACCATTCCATGTCTTATGATAAAAATTCTCACCATTTCAGTAACGCGCATTTATATACTATGAGAGATGGATAACCTTATGAACCGTCGAGAATATAAATCGTCGTAACGCCAACGCTATGAGAAAAGCAGTTTCCTAGTCTCTAAAGTTATAAAACGTATATTTCCGAGCACGTAGGTGAATACCGGTATAATATAAATATATAAATTCGTTATCTTCGTGATGCAATTGATGCATCCATATACAGAGAAAGAGCTGAACGAAAATAGAATATAAAATCTCTTCGTATATCGGAGTAGCTGCAGGGGCGATGCACTCGAACAATAAAATGGAATTCCGTCCATCTATCATAGTATAAAAAAAATTTTCTTGTGGCTGTAAAAATCTTCAACTTCGACCTGATTTAATGTGGATTTGTTTATATCCTTAGCCGGAACTAAAGCGCGGAAAATTCTCACATACTTATAGGTATACACATAAAGGTATTAAAATGACGAAACTAAAATATGCGAGACATTATTATTCCCCTTGTGCACCATGAATTGAATCTCAATATATTTACGTCATAAGGTGAGTAAGTAATATGTCCGGTGACCGAGATTAACAATCTATTCGATTGATCCCGTTAGAGCGAGTACTAAGAACCCTCAGGGGGAAATGTGAGATTACGTAACGAAGACCTCGACTTAGGTCCGTCTAAAATAACGCCAATTTTCGATACGAATAGGTTCAAAAATCGATGCAAATGAATTGATGATTTAATGCATAAATAAGATATGTAAAGGAGAAGTGATTTCAATTATTATTTTTAATTGCACATTATTTTTAACGATATTTGTTTAGTAAAAAGATACTAAGCGTATCGTATGTGCAGGTAGGTATGTCACCTGAAAAACGCCTTCGCAACGAAAGTGAAGTTTCTACGAGGACGCGTGACGGTTTACCCCCGGCGCGATTCAGTTTCGGAGCTTCGTTCTCGCGGAGTTAGGTAACGGTCTATCTACACAGCAATACCACAGTCGTATAACAACCTTTAAGAACAGTCTTAGATCGAAGTCAGATCTGAAGCCAGTCTTTGGGCTAAACTCAAACCGTCAACCGGTATTATAAGTTTAGAGACACGCGTGTGTAGATATAACGTGAAAATTTTCTCACACAAATCAGAAATCAAAAGTCATTTTTCATACCGCTAATTTTCTGCAAATTTTTTCTATTGTCATTAACTTAAAAAAAATATATTATCATTCAATTCTGAAATGTGAGTTTATCGTTAATCAAACTGAGTGTGTGTGATGTGATTCAAATTATAGTGGTCAGAACATTCGGAATATCTGCAGCACTGGATTTTATGTAGGTATAAATAACAATCAACGGAATTTCAAACGGTTTTAATAATTATTTACCGCCATTTTATAGCGTTAATAAAATAATAAATCAATAAAAATAACAATATGACATTTTGCACGGATCGTTACGGTGAGATTTTTTAAATGCAAAAGTTCATCATGCTTGAGAGATAGGCAACAGAAAGAAGAAGAAGAAGGAAGTAATTATGGAACAGGAAACGCGATTTGATTGAACCTTACATGAGTTACTATTATACATATACATATCAATATATTTACATATATAAAAAAATAAGATTTTGTCATAAATATACAACTTGAAATTTACATTACTGGATTCGGGACTCAGAATTCGATACGGAGATATTATAATTCCGTTTCACTTTCACATGGGCGATTTTAGGAGCTGTATTGGCTCATCAAAAACCGCACTTTCTGCATTTAAGGGCTGAAATTTTTTCGTCTGGATTCGCAAATTTACAAATGTTTTTTTTTTTCAAATCCATTTTTTCTTCAATACAATGAAACGTTCTTTGATATCATCTTTTTACTTTTTTGAAGAAGTTAATGATAATCTCTTATTGAATCAGCAATAAAGTTTTAAAACAAGCCAAAGTTCTATTCGACTTTCTTTGAATAAATTCAAGACAAAGTCCGACTATTTTTATTACCTAAAACCGAAGAGCTCTGCAAATTTATGAAATTAATCTTGTAATGGATATTCCAAACCGTCGATAGAAGTGATTAGGATAATAAACGTAAAGAGATCGTATGTAATTTATAATAAAACTAATAAAACGCTTCAGGCTTAAAAAAAAAAACTATATTGCCAGAAGAAACATGATTCAAAGTCCAACGATTCGTTAAGTTCAAAATCGTGTGCCTAACTAAATTAAATTTCTGAGTAATTTAAAATCCTCCAGTTCTATGAACTCCAAAAGATATTTTTTATGGCAGGTCTTGAAATAATATTATACGATTAATTAAAGTTATTCATTTTTCATACAGCATCCGAATGAACTCTATTCGCTTATGCCTCAGTGGCAAAATGTTTTTCCACCAGAATTTGAGATCTTCCACTCAATGGAAAAACACAATATCTCAAATTCTGGTGAAAAAAAAAATATTTTTTTTTCCCTTGAGGTGTCGATATTATAATTGACAGAGACTGATATACGTTATTATGTTTGTGTTAATGGACCCAAGGCTTTCTTTGTTAAGTGCTATTAATAAAATGAATATAGTAGAATTCAATGTACTCTTGTCAAGATTACTCTGGATCGCCTTGAGAATGATAGTTTTTTATTCTTTTCTTTTATTTTATTCAATGGATTTCTTGGAAATTTATACGATTGTGAATACTGTGATGGAAACTTGCGGTATTAAAAGGCACGTATTTTTTATTTCAAACGACCTGACCCTTATGAGATTCGATATTTTAATTTCGAACGAAAATTTCAATTCTGCCAAAGAGCAATAAAATTTTCTACAATAAATGAATAAACGCATAAATAAAATGAAAAGTAAAAAATAAGAAATTCTGAGTAAATATGAATTTAGAGAACATCTTTCAACACCTTTATGCTTTTAGAATATACCTACAGGTTTTACAACCTGCAGTGTAAAATCGAGCCCGTAAATTCTTGAAAAAAAAAAAGATTATATATTCCTGAAAGCTTTTTACGAAATCCTATCTCGTATACGTTTGTACGTTTATGTAAATGGGAATCGGAGATTGAGGCATAAAGCTGAAGGAGAGATTCTACATATACCTACCTTCATAAAATTCGAAACTAATTAAACACAAGAAAAGTTGAGTACAATAAATCATTGTTCATCGCGTACCTAAACCGCATGTCATCTCCACATGGCAGACAGCAATAAGGACACATGGCGTAGCACGTATTCATTATATCGGCAGTTATAATCGTCACAGATCATTTACGAAAGAGATATTTAAAAAATTTGAAAAAGTAACCAATGGGATATAGAATTTGTTTCAAAAATCTTATTTATGGACAATACGAGATGCGTATTATGATGCGTATATGTATACCAACAATTTCGGACCAACTGCCGATCAAGCATCATAATTATCGCCATTTCTAGAGAGGAAAAAAATAATCCACGATCTAATCTCAGCAACAGATTGTTTCACCGTTTTGAATAAAAACTAGAAAAAAAATCGTCGCCGCTACGACGTGGCTAGTTGTTTTATCTTATAGTTGAAAATTTTCATTTTATGTATTTGATTTTCTTCGGATTGTTAGAAAAGTAATTTCATCACGTCAAACGAAACGAAAATTGATAAAAAATTTTACGGATTTATCCACGATGGAATTAAGTAAAGTTTGTACAAAAATTTGAGCATAAAATTCGAAAAAGATAATCCAGAAATTTTTTTTTCTTCCATCATCGAAAATCAGCTAAATCAATTCGTTTATATTTTATATAGCTTTCGGATAAATTTGTTTCAACGGCATAACCGTGAACTTGTAGTAAGTCTCGTTAGAATTCAGAACAAATCGCGCGGCGGTTTACACAGGTAAAGTTAACCGTGACCATTTGAACTGTTTTGTATGCACCTCGGGGAAATTCTCCTTATTTCGAAAGCTGCAAGAATCAGTGTCAGGAATTCCTCTCACCAAAATAAATCGAAGACTTTATTTATTATTATTTTTCTCAATGATATGAAGATCGTTTAAAAAAATAAAATAAAATACTAAACGGAAGAAGGAGAATAAAAAAAGAAAAAAAAAAAAAAAAACAAATCATCTCATACTAAAATGTGAAAGTTACAGTATGCAGAATTCCATAATTAGCAAATTGTGTAATATAGAGTCTAGAGAATTATTTACACGATCTATTAAGAGGCCACATCTAACGTAATATTTACTAGCGAGTTATGAACTTCGACAAGATACACTCTCACTTTTTTTTTATCTTCTTCTTTTTTTTATGTATATTCTTCTTCTACTTCCCACTTATTATGTTCTTACCTCGCGTGATTTAAGGCAACATTACCATGTTACGTGATCTTACACTAGACGTATATGAACTTTGAAAAACTATTAAATCGCACGCGAAATGTAACACGTAAATTAGTCAGTTTTTCCCACAACGTAAATCTTTTCATTCAATTACTTGTTCATTTCTATCTTGTCCTTAAACGAAATGAAAAATGCGGAAATCTTCTATTCATTCATTATTGTATCCATCTCCATATTTATTGGCTTATTACGATTACAACTGGCTGATACAACTATAAAGAGAGTTTCAAGTTTCTATCATAAATTCCTCGAGTATAAGGTCGATCATAAATTTTGTTCTTTACCTACGTATATATTGGTACTAAAGATATACACACATAGGGTACATGTAGATGGGAGCTAATCAATGTGTTAATATATTTTTATACCTATATTCGTTTATACTTTCTTATTTTCAACTTGCTCACGAATCGCAAGAACTGCAACGCATAATATATATATATATATACGTACTTTCGGAGAATCTTTAAAGCCTTTATAACAACAATTTTACGAAGGATAAAATTTTTATCAAAAATATTATTACATATCCCAAAATTGATTACGAAATTTTATAAAATTGGATTTATTTAATAAATCTACGTTGCAAAATTTAATATCTGAAAAGAATTACTTTACATAAAAAAGTTTGGGCGATATTTAAAGAGATCGAAAAATATTCGAAAAGATGAAATGGAAAGGGAATTTTCGTAATGGATCACGACGAATCTGGACACGCCAGTTTAGGTAGTAACAACATATTTCGGACATACTTTCACTATACTAGTCAGGGCCGAGCCGACCGCAAAAGCAAAGAAGCTGTTGCCTAATAGGATGCATGATCGTATGTGTATGATGCAGCATTTTTCAAAAACAGAGAAATAAAAAGAGAATAGAATAAATTGAAAGATAATTTGATATAAGCAAATATTTCAAGCAATTTATAAGATGTGAAAAACCAAGTCGTATAATAATTACACCGCGATTTTAGATTTCGGCGAATTTTCGTTAGTGTTTCAGACTCTAGTGGGTTTTACCTTTTGGCACGACCGACCGTGATCTTCGTGACCTTCGTGGTTACCGGTAAGACCTTGTCCGAGGCACGGACGGTGACCATACTACATCCGGATGAACAGCGTTGATTATTTTCTTTAAGTAATTTGAAAGATTTTTTAAAATGATCGATTTCCAATCTAGTTTGTTCAAATCGACTCGATCATATTTGGTCTTAAAACCGACAACAAAGGTATTCAAGCATTAAAGCAAATCTTTTTATTCTCTTTTTTCAATCTCACTTTACCATTATCAAGCTTGACTACAAAGTTAACCTTTGATTATTTATTATAGTTCAAAGTCTGAACGATCTGCGATAAAAAAAAGTGGTGAAAGAAAATAGAGGAATAAAGTAAACCTCGTTCTTTAGACGTAATGCGCGAGAGAATTGCGGATCTTATATTGTCAGAGTTCAGAGTTCAAATTGCTAGAAAGCAGAGCAGGCTCATAAATTAGATTTATTTTACTATACTTTATTATTTTTAATATGTATATATTTTTTATTTTTTTGTTATTTCAGGAAATTGTTAGATTGCCAGTATTTAAATGACATATATGTCTAAGATTTCGAAACAGAATGAGAAGAGGGAAAGAGAAAAGATCTCAGTATCGGAGAGAAGTTGATGATATGTAGCTGCAGTATAATCGTTCGTATGCACGTCGTATGTACATAATTCTAATTCACGTGTGTTCGTAATCCTCTTGCCATAGAGAAACAGTGAAAGTATGGTTATTTTATTTATTTCTCAAGTACTTTTGCGTATCCTTATAGGTATAGTGTGTAATGTATAAATATATATAGGTAGAGCGCTGTTATACATAGTTATAGTATAGCATATAAAATATAAGATACACAACGGGAATACTCGACTATCTTACGTTAAATCACGTACGTGTTCTCTCTATACGAGTTAAAGTGTGTATGTATGATATTGTATGTATGTAAAATGAAATCACGAATCATGAATTGTTGTCACTCTCGTTTAAAACCTACCTAAGCTAGCGCGCTTGACAGACGCGGAAAGGCGCGAAATAAAATTCAAACAGCATTCGGCTATTATTTATATTATATTTTGGGATGAAATTAAAGGGCAGAGAATAGTAGTAATTTATTCTAAATGAAATATAACGAGTGATAAAAAGTTTTTCAATTAAATTAAAAACATAGTTATGGATCATCGATGACGGATCAATCGTCAGATATAGGTATATATGTATATACAGTATATTGTGAGTAAATTTCATAGCCCATATTATTAAAAATGAAAAACAAAAAAATTAATTTTTGTTAGTGCGGTTTTTGTTCAATTAAATATTTTATTGAATTCATTAGGCGATAATTTGTGAAAATATTAAATTTCAGTTAATTTCTTTCATTTTATCTTATGAAGTAGTATAGGTCGAAATATCGAGTTTTACTTATATATTAAAAATAAAAAATCCGAAAGTATCATCAATATTTGATGATAGAGTATTTACTGTGTTTAAAGAGATACGTGCCCCAGATTTCACGCTTTTATTTATCGCTAATTTAAGCGAAACGAAAAACAAAAAAAAAATTCATACAAAAAAAAGAAGAGATAAGTTTAACGTATTTTAAAGCAGGTTTTAAATCCAGTAATTGACCTGAAGATTTGCCACGAATTACAAAATTTCACTACGTCAGTAGCGAGAGAAAAATATTAAAAATAAGAAATACAAAAAAAACTTGTACTATCATCGTAAATGTCATGAAATACCCGAGGAATTGGAGAATTCATTAAAATCTGTTATTAACTATTACGGGAGATAGATCGCTCTAGGCTGTTTCATAAATGAATTAAATACAAAACTTCAATTTGGAACCATAATCAGACGTCTTTTATGAAATTTTAAGCATTTTTCAGTCACGAAGATCAAGCCAAATAATTCATTAATGATGCTGAGCTAATTATTTATACAATAATAGTAGAACAATATGAATAATATCAAGTCACTAAAAGTTTCGAGAAACTTAGGCAATTCGTTTATTAGTAAAAAGAGTTTTTAAAAAGTTTATTTTATAGTATTCTTCTTTACGTCCTAACGAGCTTCTGATTGAATGAAATTTAATACTTAAACAATAGCTTCTTATTATCGAAATTAGTGAACAAAAATTTTTCGAAACTATGTACACTGTTTAATTTCAGCATCGAATTATTCCGAGATTTAATAATGAAATAATTCACAATTATTTTATACAACTTTAATATCACGAAAAATCTATTCAATATTTCAGCACAATGCAGACCTTACTTCAAAGACTTCTATGGCTAGTTTTAATAGCAGCTGGAAGAGCAGCAATAGTTCCACCACCTTGGGCGAACCCTTTAAATAACCCCTGCGCGGCTCAGCCTCGAGGGTGGCAGCTGTTGTATTGGCCAGCGGATGGAAAATGTTATAAAATATTTCAGGCAGGTGTAAACATATAACAAATAATAATTTCTATTTCTCAGAAGGATATCTCTATGATTTTGGTTTTGGTGAAAGATAAACGAATTTCAAATTCATTCAAATTAATTTTATTATAGATCGGACCCCCTTGTCCACAAACAATGGAACTTGGTCCAGCAGCAGAAGGAGGAGGAACTGTTGCCGAATGCAAATGCCCTCCTGGAACGGCACAGTCTCCTAGAGATGCACTTTGCCACCCAATATTCAGTAGAGGATCTTGTGCTAAAGGACAATACTTTGCTCCAGTTCCAGAAACTACAGGCAAACGCAGGTATTGTGCAAAAAAAAAAGAAGCTGATCACATTCCTTTTTATCAAATCTACTTTCCTAGATGAGAGAAAACTTCATCTTCATCTCACTTAACCCTGTGAACTTTGAAAATGTAGAAGATTTCAAAAGCTTTAGTTCTGTTCTTTTCACAAGTTCAAAGCCACGATGGGGCATCTGCCAAGACCCTGAATCATGTCCAGAAAGAAGTGAAGTCTTTTGGCCACGAGATGGTAAATGTTACCCAAAACTGACTAGAGGACCTTGTCCAAGAGGAGAGCTCCTAGTTATTGGAGAAGATAATTTAGCGGTATGTTCCTGTGCCTCGGAAGGAGAATTGGGTAGATATCATTGGCCAGGAGAAGGAGGAGGCTGTCATGAGCACTATACAAAAGGACCGTGCACAGAGATAGGGGAATTATTTCTACCAGGAGGACTCTGCGGTTGCCATAACGGGCTGCCGCACTATCATCAGGAGTCTAACATGTGCTATCAATTAGGTAATGCCAAATAATTGACAAATATTAAATGAATGACAAAAATCGATTTTTCCCAGCTCAAACCAATCCGTTTATTTGTTATTTCAAGGTGGACTAGGACCCTGTCCAATGGGCCATCACTTTGTTGTAACAACTACAGATCAGCAGGATAATCTGGAGCCAATAAGAGCTAAATGCGTCTGCAAGCCGGGTCACGTTCTCTACGAGAATGGTTTATGTTATAGAATTCACACTAAAGGACCTTGTGATAATGGTGAAATGCTGTTAAACTCTACGACTTGTATTCCTGTTCCATGTAAACGAGGGAGACTATATTTTCCGCAAGAAAAAACCTGCTACAAGATCGGTTCGAGAGGGCCTTGTCCAAACGGTCAAATAGTCCTGTATGATTACAATGTGCGACCTTCTCTAGATGGTATTAGTTACAACGGAGTTTGTGGATGCACAAATGCACTGAAAGAGTCTGGTCAATGTGCCGAAGATGTGGAGGAAACTTGCGGAAGTATGCCTGGCATGGCTGTGATCAATAAAAGTTGTTATAAACTTTATTCTCAAGGACCTTGTGCGGAGGGTGAATGGCTGGTTCCACAGAGAGCGGGTAGAGATGAATTATGGCAATCGGAAGACGAAACGAAACCAAAGGCTAGATGCGAGTGTAGACCAGGATATCAGAGAATAACAGAAAGTACAGAAGTTTCTGAAGTGGAAAGTAACAGCTTGATATTATCAGGAGGTTGCCAGCCACCCACGGTGAGCTTGGCTCGGTTTCTCAATGGACAGATTAAGTCTGTTAACTTTTAAACTTTTAAAGTGTACAAATTTTGATCTTATAAATAGGTGAGAAGTGAGTGACGCAGACTTTAAATAATACTTACACATGCAGCTTTTATTGGCTGAACAAATTGTGATAATAGGCATTGCTAGGTAGCCTAGCAAGTAAAGAATTATAGTTATAAACCAGAAATAAGAAGGGTATAAAATTGATTAGCCACTTTCATTATATCTGGGCTAAAAAACGAACGATATTTCAGCCCTAAACCGTTTTTAAATAACGAATAATATTCCCTAAGTCTTAAGAATTGATTAACGAAATGATGGACAAACTGCGATGTCATTTCAAGTCCATATAACTGGACAACAGCTACTATTTATTTGATAACTAACAGACATTTTAAACTTTGTAAATACGTAATCATAAGTTGAACCACAGAGCGCAATAGTATCTTATCAGTTTTAAAAATCATTTCAAACATATTCTTTCTGTAAATAAAGACTGAATGTATGTACTTACTGATATTTGTGTTGAAAATCTAAGACTTGTTGCTCTAGTCCGTTTCCTTGTTGTTCCTTGAACCGAACTTCACGCTCCAGAGCTGCTATCCTTTCTGTTTTCTCATCCAGATTCATCTATGAATTAAAAACATCTTTGAAAATATATTCAAATATTCAATAATCTAACCACCTCCTAAGAAGAAATTCAGAAATTGTATCCAAGAAAACGAGAATTTTAGTATCTACAAATTTAATAACTGCAAAATTAGTTACCAGTAGTTGGTCTTTTTCCTGATCCAATTGAGCCAAGTTTGTACGTAGCATGTTACATTCCTGTTTCAGTTCTTTGACTTGATTATCAAGTTGCATTTGTTGTTGTTCTATGTTTCTCTTATGATCGATCATTTTGTTCAGTTCGGTTTCCGACTGGCCTAATTGTCCCTGAACGTCACCAAGAGCTTGGTCAGTTTGCTCTTGCAATGCTCTATTGAAAATAAATATGAAATTGTTCAAATGGGATACCTAATTCTTGTTTTCACAGAAACAATATTTTTATCACGCCATATACCTTAGCTGAAAGTATTGAGTTCGCTGTGTTGTTAGTTCCTCTTTAGTTCGTCTCAATTCTTGCCTCAAATCTTCTAACTGATCTTCCAGCCCGTTTATAGTAGCACGTCTAGTGCCTTGGGAAAGCATTAAATCTTGCCTTTCTGTTTCCAATTGCTTAAGCCGAGTCTCTGCTTCTAATAGATTTTCCCTCAAACGTCGTTGTTCAGATGTATGAGCATCTACCGCTATCTATTTCAACCAGATTCGAACACCCATTCACAAATAACATCCCATTCTTACGCACTTACAAACACAGCATGCATTACATTGGCAGAGGATTAGATTGAAGTGTTACAAATGATATGATATCTAAAAAGATTGAGTATCTTCAAAAAATTAATATCACACGATTGTAAAATTAAGTTCTCAAACATTCTACACTATCTGATGATAATGAGAAAAATTTGACATGAATTAATGAAGTGTCGTTGTGTATGGCTTCCTAAATCGATATTCATAGATAAAACTGTTCAAACCAACAAGGAAAATGAGAATTGATTAGTAACTAATATAAAATGACATATTTTACCTTAAGTCTTTCACGCAACGCATCCCTCTCTTCAACCAAACGATCAACGTCAGCTCTTGCAGTGTCCCTTTCACGTTCTAGACGTTCTAACATTGCCTGAAAAAATTAATTTTCAAGTGTTAAAGATGGATTGTATTTCAGAGATTAAGGATGTTCAAAAATTATTGGTAAATACGATTGTTTCAAAGACCTTTGTCGAGCTAGCGTCCCCACCGGACGGAGGAGATCCTGTGCTAACTGGCCTACTAGGACTGCAAATACCGCAAGAAATACAAGGTCTTCTTTGTTGATTCTTTGATGTTTGCAATCTTGCTTCCAAGTTAAACTTCTCACGATCCAAAGCCTTCTTTTCTCGTTGAAGCTCGGCCATTGCTTGTTCTTTATCGTTTAACTGACGCCTTAGTTCACAGGCCTGAGTCCACAAGTCGGCCTTTGGGATATGAAAAAAAAAAAAAAAAAATTAACATACAGGTACGAAGAAAATTACATTCTAAGAAAGTGTTAGAATGGTGACGAATGGTATATGAAAATTAACAGAACCGTGCACAGTCGACTATGTACAGAAATATTTTATATTCATAACTTGTGTTTAGAAAAGTCAGAGGCAACATTTGATTTTTGGATTCTTCCTTTCGTTTTAATAACTAAATAAATACGAATACAAAGACAAAACTATTGTTATAACCAGAAGCAATTGTGGATAATACTTTCTTACGTTATCTCCATTTGAAATCAAGTTGAACTCTTCTCTGAACTTGTTGTATTCATTTCGATAATAATCCCTCTCTGTTTCCAGTCTTTCTACAGTTTTCTTCAACTGCAAAACAGTTATTTACGATCAGCTTCTATATATATATTTATATGCAGTTCCAAATTAGCAGGTCTTATATCATCAACAAATAATCAGACTAGCATAAATTATAAATTTTCCATTCAACTTGCGATTTTTTGTTCGTTTATTTTTAGTTGAAACTTACCGAGTCGATAGTCCAGTCTTTCTCATTATCTGCTTTCTGGTTTTCAAAAGATTGTATCCTAGCTGTTGCAGCATTTGTAATATCTTTAGAAACTTCATCTTCTCTATGACCAATCGAACTATTTTTGTTTAAAGTAGGTGAGCTAGACCGAGCCTTGGCTGCTACAGAAGAAAAAGTATCAGATAAACATTATGAAATAAAATGGCAATCATTTACATCTACTCATTTTTTTCTAAGAATACCCGTTCTTTTCTTCAGTATTTTCTTTCCTTTATTCTTATCATTCTTTTCCCCTTTTTCTTTATGCTTTTCCCTGTCATCCCCACCACCACCACCACCACTACCACAATTCGTAAACACCTGATCCTTTAAAATGTTGTTAGAAGATTCCAAATGAGCTATTTCTCTGGTTAGTCTCTCTATTGTGTTGTTTAAATCTTTTTCTGTAACGTTAATAATTTATTTCGCTACACAGTCACTTGATATCATGCAAATATCACTCTTTTTCTTCCATAACATGCAGTGAATAGTTTTGCCATTTAGCATTCTATGATGCGCCCTACTCTTACTGAGAATCTTTATTATCTATTATTGACACCCCAGCATTCGTATTATTCATAAATTATTGCTGATTAGTTTACCAATAATAGTTAACTGATTTATCCTATCAGTCATCTGTTTCTTTTCATCTAAAGTAGATTCTAAGACACGTTGTATGTTCCGCTTTTCCAATTTACAAGCCTCTATATCTGCTCTCAACTCCTGCGCTTCTCTACGCTCAACAGTTAATTCACTTTCCAATACATGAACCTGTGTCATAAGATCTTCGACTTTTTCCTGTAACATTATGAAGGATTTCTAAGGTATTAAAAATCGCACAGAATATATTCAGATTTGAATAAAAAATAATTAAATTTCTATTTTACCTGCAGCCTGCTAACTCTTCTATTATTCTCTTGCACGGCGCTGTTACAATCTGCTTCTACAGCTAGTGCAATATGATCAATGTCTCTGAGCTCTTTCTCAAGTTCCTCATTTCGTTCAGCTAACTTTAAGGCTCTAGACATGGCTTCGTGTTGCTTTGCCATTGAGTCTGGAACATTAAAAAAAAAAAAACAATCGAATTAAATTTAATTATACAATAGAAAAGATCCATCGATCATGAATATATGTTTAAAAATTATTATTTTAATCAAGCATCAAACTATTGTGTATACCTTTCAACTGCTCTTCCAAATCCTGTTTAGCACGTTCAAGAATCTTCATTTCTCCGACATCCCCATAATGATTTTTCTCAATCTTTTTACAAAAGCAATCTTTGCTCACAGCTGACAAGGGCCGACCACCGTCTAACATTTTTTTCAATCGCATGATTTCCTTTTCCTTTGTAGCTAGCTACAAAAACGTTAAGCATTAACTGTTTAAAAATTTACATTCTATTAAAAATTCAATTCTTGTTTTCTACTTTATATCTGATATTGCAATATCTAGTCTATAATCAATGTTACAAGCTTCTGAAAGTTTGCTTCATGTATTTTGAATCTGTTAACATCATTCCAGCTTCTTCAAAAACCCTTTATACTTATTAAAACAAATATTTAGCTATTCTACACCAAAACATACAACATTTTCAACGCTCACATTAAAAATCATCACATTACGCCACAGATAGTTCAAGGAAGAATCCAAAACCCATGCCTACATTAAACAACATCATTATACCTGAGATTTGAGTGTATGTATGTTGTCATTCTGTACCGAGAGTTCTCCCTTGAGTTTTGTTACCTCACGATTAAGACAGTTCATCCTATGATCCGCCATTCCCAATAAATCAACAACGTGAGGATCGACGTTACTAGAACTTGGAAATGCTGAAGAACTGCTTCCCGTTCTTGGTAAAGGATCTGATTCTAGCGTCGGTCTTCGCAAAGGATAACAAGAGCGTTTTTTCGTAGCTATAAAAAAAATAGTTTCCAGATCAAATTGAATAGACATTGATTTTCTATTTCCTAAAAAAAATATGGAAAAAACAAATTAACTAGTTTCTCTGTAATAAGATACTTCTTACTTGTACAAATATTGGTTCGTTGTGAAATACTATACATACAAAGGACAAACATCGAGAGATAAATAATAGAAAAAAATTCATTTTTATTACCAAGATTAGTGTTGCTTATAACAGGCTTACAACATTTGCCTTGTAGTTCGAGTATCTTAGCACTTTTTCCTGCCGATTCTGCCTCAAGTTCTTTAACTTTTTTTATATTTCTAGACGACACTAACTGCAGATCGCTAGAGTCAATTTCTAACTTTCGTACTTGCTTTTTTAAATCCTTTAATTGCTTCTGATGAGTTTCATTCGTCTCAAGCAATTTTAAGTGAAGCTGATTACACTCCTGGACTAGCCGAGCGTTGTCGCACTTGTATGGCTCTGTTGCCAGTTGCAGTTGACTACATGCCTAATGAAAAAACGTTGTTGTAAATGAACTAAGAACGAAATTTGTACAAAAATCAAGAATGTCTTCCAGCTTTTACAGGCATAGAAAAATTCTCTTTTTATAGAAATTCATCAGGTTTGGTTAGCAGGTTTAAAATTTTTACAAAACTAGCGACTATAAATAATTGTGTAACGATTTTAAATTTTCTTTCATTATTTGATTACGTTTAACATAGTAAATGGATATTTAAAAGATCTCTACTTACCACCTGTTACGATCGCCTCATGTGTCAAAAAATATTTAAACAAATTGAGAAGCCAATTTCGAATAGCATTTTTTCTTAATGTTTTTTGTTTTCATGTATGGAATACGGATACATGCACGTAAATACTTTTGACAAGTGGCAATATACATACATACGTAATTGGTGAAAAAAGCTTACCTCTATATTGTCTTGTGCCACTGTTTTGAAATGTTTGAGACTGTCAGTGGTTTGAATAAGATCTGCGAGAAGCCTTTCTATCAGTGGTAGAGCATCTAGTGATAATGCTTGCCGGTAACCCAATCGATCTAAATGTTTTCGGACTATCCTATACCTTTCGGCTAAATTATAATCTTCATCCATTATAACAAGATAATGTAACTAAGTAAAAGTTAAAACGCTAGATTATTGAACACTTTAGGTTAACCGATTTCATTTGTTTGTAAATAATCGCACGCATTCTGTGGCTAGTCAATGTTTGATTACAATCTTCAAGATCAATTTAAGTCGCGTTTGATTCGATCGCAATTCCGTATTGATAATAAATTGTTATAATTTATCTCTCTTTTCTTTGACAAATTATTTTAACACGGTGTGTTAATGTATAGCAAGTAGTAAAATCAAAGTTAATTTATTTAATTATTCCTCGGATGTTTACATCCTGGGTTTATATACGACGCCATATTTTCAGAGGCAGCGCTACAGTGGTAATATTAGGAAGTAACTATTCCAATTCCACTGGTTCTACTCGTCCAACGTCTTTCCGGTAAAAGTTCTCGAAGAGGTTAGTCGTTCGAGTGGTCGTCTCGTCGGGATCATCATGACGTTAGTATAATCATCCGTTTATATCTATTCAATCCTACTAATTACATTCATAATTCATACGTGGTAATTGATTCATGAACCCAGTAAATGATATTAAAGCGTTATTTTTTTTATATACGTTATTAATCGATGCAACAAACGCAACTTCGCCAATAGTCACGCCTTCGTTGTCTCCGAGCATTATTGTCGTTTTTCTTGTCTTAACTCTTCATATAAATCAACGCGAGTCCCTCAACACTGATACATCATTCGATAGAATATTAATTAGTCACAATTTTTGTATTTCAAAACTCGCGATTTCTCATCAAAAAACCTAACCTAACATCTTCCGTACGAATTCAGCGTCTGATAAAGTTTAACCTATTTATTCATGATTTCAGGTCGAAAGTGTCACGTGACACTCTTTACGAGTGCGTAAACTCGGTTATACAAAATTCCCAGGACAAGAAGAGGAATTTTTTGGAGACTGTTGAGATACAGATCGGTCTGAAGAACTATGACCCCCAAAAGGACAAGCGTTTCTCAGGCACCGTAAAGTATGTTTTTACCTGACTTTGAGATTTCTTTTCGGCTTGAAAAAAAAAAAATTTGACTGCCATAAATTTAATTTATTTTCCAAATTTGAACACCGAAAAGATTTTTTCATGTTACGTCAGGGAGCTGGGCTTCTCCTGGCGGACCTTTACCCAGGGTCTTAAAAAAATTGGGGAGGTTTTTTAACCGTTATTTTAAATATGCGGGGTCATGATATCGACCTTGCTGGTAAGTAGCATAAACCTAATCTTTCAAATTGTAGAAAAAAATATGTATAAAAGAAAGGTTCGAGCAGTTATCAACAATTTTGTATTACTGTTTTGAGAACTTAGACTAGATCTCTCGTGCTCTATGATGTCAGTAAAGCATGTATTATCAGAATAAATATGTGTAGAAAATTATTTACCTGAGAGCATTTGTAGATTTTCAAGTATTTACAGAGTTGAAATCGTTTTGATGGATGAAGAAAAAATAGAAAAAACAAAAACATTCATGAGGAAATAAAATTATCGATAGCTCTCACGTTTTCCCAGATTTTACAAGTTATTTACAACATAAGTAATGTGCAATTCCAGACTGAAAAACATCCCGCGTCCAAAAATGCAGGTGTGCGTATTGGGTGACCAACAGCATTGTGACGAAGCTAAGGCACAAAATGTACCCTTTATGGATGCTGAGGCTCTCAAGAAATTGAATAAGAATAAAAAACTTGTAAAGAAGCTAGGTGAGAAAATACCCTTACTATAAAACAAGGATATTTAAATTTTTGCAAAACTCTGCGTTCAAATTGAATCCTACACCTTCAGTTCTGAAAATTTACCTTGCTAGCCGATAATCAATCGCAGTTCAGGTTTTGATAGAAGGAAGATTCAATTCTTCACTGGGTGTGGGTTATATGCTGAATCATATTGATCCTCAATCAGTGTTGAGACAATTATTATTAACAATTATTTTTTTATCCTTGAAATATATTTTAACAGTACCCATGAGAATTAGAAATAGATTCCTTCACAATACTTCTATGTTATTTTGAATATGTTTTTTCATTTTCATAGCAAAGAAATACGATGCTTTTCTTGCTAGCGAGTCATTGATCAAGCAGATTCCTCGTTTGTTGGGTCCTGGTTTGAACAAGGCAGGAAAGTTTCCTGGTCTCCTATCCCACCAAGAGTCTATGACTGCTAAAATCGACGAAGTTAAGGCAACGATCAAGTTCCAGATGAAGAAGGCAAGGAAAATTGCTATTTACTTCATCAAAATGATAATAATACCTTACCTTTCTTAAAAGCACCTCATTAGCTGTAAACACTTTGGCAATTGAGGTTGTCAAGTGAAAGGAGATCAAAATGATCTTCTCTGGGTGAGACTATGCCACTTAATTGTCATCAGCCTCAATCAGAGTTGAAACAAACCGATTTCTACAATTTTATTCGTCATTCAATAATTAATGTTTTATTACAAGTTTATGACTTATTATCCGATTGTATCCATTTTATAATTACAAATCTTCGTGAATATATTTTCGGAAATCCAATCCTCAATATTTTGGTCTTTATTCTTCAGGTCTTGTGTCTATCAGTTGCTGTAGGACATGTTGGCATGACACCCGATGAGCTTGTACAGAACGTCCATCTATCGGTGAACTTCCTTGTGTCTTTGTTGAAGAAACATTGGCAGAACGTCCGTTCCCTTCACATCAAGTCCTCTATGGGACCACCTCAGAGGCTGTACTAATTTTATTGATTAGTAATTACGCTTCTGGAAGCAATGCGATGCAAATAAAGAAAATTTATAAAACATGACACGCTTGATAAACCACGTAAAACGATATGACCGATTACCTTCTCAAAAAATTAAAAATTTGTACATAAAAATTACAATACTAAAATATATTTTGTAAATAGATTTAATTTTTGAATAAATCTGGAATATTATGGTAAACTGTCGTATCGTGTTTCGTGGGGATAATTTACCAATTATTTACATAGTATTAATTCATCTAAAAAATTTCTCCAACAAAGTATTTAATAGTATTTATTATTTTAAATTAATAATAACTCAAATGCTGGAGAATTCTGGAAATTCTCAGATATCATTCGATATTTCAGCGACTTTAGTTTCGTATTTAATTTTTTTTCAATGCTAGATGTGAACTGGCTGTTTTCGGAATATTCGTATAACGATTAATGGCTTTGATTTTGTTAGTTCGTAAAAACAATATTTTGCATGCAATTTACATTATTTGTATACACATTTTAAATACTCCCATGTCCGTGACTTTTTGTTTCCTAACAGTAAAAATGGTATTCACGATAAAATGCATTGCATGCATGCATACATACGAACAAATTATTTGAATCCCTATAAAGCTACAGCAAGTGGAGAACTTTTTTATTCTCGGAATTTAACACAGGCATGATTTTTCTGTCTGAGCTATCCTATCTGTAATGAGTAAAAGACTGACGTAGGTGATCGTTCAAACCGGAACTTGCATCGTAAGATTTAAAGCATAAATAATTAATGCCCAACATGCCGTTGCCAGATGTGGATGGGCACTTGAACTCTCAAGAGATATTACTCTAGCATAATATGAAATATGGAGCAGCCACTTCCGTATCCTGTTAGCCTTGATAATCAAAGTTTTCAATCGCAGAAATTTATTTTCTTTCTCCTTTCTAGAATGAAGTGTTATTATCGAAGTAGGTGAATGAATATATTTGGACAAATTTTTTTATTTTTATTATTTTTTCATAGTAAATTTACACGCGTAATTAGACCTGAATAAATGCCATTCTTTCTCGTAACAAAAAGAAAATATAGATGTATTTCAAAACCCTTCCAGTTTCCCCAATTTTGACACCACAAAATTTCGGGGTCTCAAACGCCTCTTTACAAATAGAGAATTAAGCAGGTGTCCAGCTGGTAGGTACGAGACACGGGATACGGAATAGGGATCGTGGTTGATGCCCCCGTCGTTTGTGGGATCGGACCCCGGTCCCTTCGGGGTTTAGGGCCTGAGTATGGTCTTAAGTTCTCACCATACAATGATCATCCATAGGCATGCTATTTTTGAGCCTAAGGCTTTGTGGGAGGGTTGTCGCTCGCGATATATCCTGCTTCGTTGAAGCACATGGCTCGTACTCGCACCCAGCAGTTGCCGTTCCGGCTTAGAACCGTGAACATTATACGTGTTACAGGTTCCGGGACATATTTCGGTAGATAATTAACAAAATATCAATATCAAATATATAAATTAATTATTAGATCTATGTATATGAAACTTGTGTATTGTGTTATTATTATTTTTTTCTTTACATACTCAATACGTTTTCAAATCTTTGCTAATTCTTTTTATCTAATTTTTATTTGTCCCACGCATATAATTTATTACGTGTAGAATTCGAATTGTACGAATCTCTTCCATTCAATTTGATAAGCTGGCATTGATAATAGAAAAAAAAAAACTCAGATTGTTGATTAAAATTAATTTACGGAATTTGCCAAGTGGTGTGAATTTTGAACTGTAATGCGGAAAATGTTTGTCTTTTGTGATTTCAGACTCATGATATCGAAGATTTTTTTTATTTTATTTCCTCGTCTTGTAAAGAGGAAATGACAAACGTAATGTACGAGTCCAACGCGAAATGCAGTTTCAACCATTTTCGAGTAACGTACTTGCGGAGAGTTTAAAGTTACCAAAAATTTCTGCACAGATAAGCAATGCCTGTAACTTGGTACGCGAGGAGGTCAGTAATCTAAATATCTCTAAACGTTTGCTGCTGCCGGGCTGTATATGATCGTGACACAATACCGGCGCGTTCAACGTCAAAATTGCAATTCATCATCTCTGTGAGTATTAAATAATTAAAAATAAATAAATAAATAAATAAAAATTTATAAACCAACTTTTTTTTTATCCATCCGCGATGTAATCAGATAGTGAAACTATAAATATAATTATAACGGTATGGATGTTGATGATGATAATTTGAATGTGCTTGCACGTTAGTTCAGATGGAATATAATAAGTTTAAAAATTTAATTATTCCAATCTCGAAACACAATGAATGAAACAATACACAGATACAGCGATAAGAATTTAACTTATTCCGAATATTGAAACAATAACAAGGTGCAACTTATGTGACGCTTATGTGGGATTAGTTTATATTAGGATTTATACTGGCCCTAGGTATAATAAAGCTTTCTGTCTAAAATTTATCATTTCACCGCTTCGCGGTGATGAGTAATGCGATTTATTATTATACGTATGTATGTATATGTATACATATGTGTAAAAATCCCCGCAGAGATTCGAAGACAAAGAATAAAACGATTACGAATACCTACACTATATTAAAGAAAAATAATATCAATTTTAAGTGTACATATAATCTGCAGAACTAACATAGATCGTGCTATAAATGTACAAAAATGACACAATAAAGAGGAAAAAAAAGAAAAGGAAATCCGCGAACGGTCTTTTTTAAATGTGGTTCTACACAATTGTGATTACCAATCGTTTCTTTTTATAGCGTAAAAAATTTATCATTATATTGACCATATGTATCCGTACGTCTCGCAATCTTATACTCACATAATATATACACGTCAGATATAATTTTGCAATATAATTATTCTTAAATTTTGAAATCCTGACTGTAGAAAATAAGTATAACAAAATTTCTTCGATTGTAACAGAATAAATTTATTCAACATGACGTTTCGGCCGGGATCATAATCAGCCAACTTGAGATTTGTATAAGTGCAGAAATTTTCAATATAGGTATATGTCTTTATTATAGATAAACAGATATTCGAAAATACGTTTTGGGACTGCGGACACATCTGCATCGCTATAATTTCTTAATGTCATTTATTTTGACAATCTCATGTGATTGGTAGATTTAAAAAATATAATTTCGGAGCAAGGATGGTAAAGATTTGAGGAATATAGTTTATCGACAGCCTTAATTGAATCATAGAATACTAATTGGATCTGCCATCCAAAATGAATTGAGTAAACACTCCGGCATGCGTAAATTCCCGATTCCGCAAACCGGACGACAGAAGACACGTTGGACTTTCCTTATCAGTGATAACAGAAAGGCAGAGGCGGAAAGCTGTCAGTAGTGATTTGTCAGCGACAATTGACGGTTCTGTTATAATACCTATCCCTCTTTTGCTGTTAAATAATTAAAAACTAATATTTCATACAGCGAAAATTTTATACCCGCGGTATATAAAAGTTTGCCGCACAAGAAAATCTGCGCTATAACTATGACAGTACCGTAAGTGAATAAATCTTGAATTAAAAAATAAATAACAATTGAATTATTCGTGATAATTGTTCGAGGAAACTATTATCCAATAATTTGATACATGTAATTAACAACGTGTTGATAAATCCGCTATAATACGTATATGTATAGCTAAAAATTTCGAACTATATTAGCAGTGCTTTAATCTATTATTGTAGACTTATTTTCAAGTATAATACTTGATTATTTAAATGCCTGTACTTTGATAAAATAGATAGAGATAAATAGAACAGAAGACTATATAAACACGTGTGTATATAAAGAGGAAAAGACGTTGTGCATAACGTAATTTTAATTTATATATAGTGAATATCCAGTGCTGATACTTTATTTCGCAATTGTTAACGAATTCTTGGAAATAAGTATAAAGTTAACATAATACTGTGTCAAAGAGAGTGGAAACCGAAATACACGCCTCCATCCGCTTTGATTGATAAGAATGCCATTTTTTCATGAGCACAATAACCGCTGATCCCCGTCATGTGAATAGATTATAATTTTCCTCATATCTGTGTGAATCTATAATTAAATTGTAACATTCAACTGACCATTGTTATATGTATACAGTCGCCTAAAACGTCTCTCGACCAAATGTGGTAAAGTATAAATAGCGCATTTTTATTTATTTATTTCACCAACATTAGTTTCAACGTTAGTAATTATTACCTAGTTGGGTATAGAGGATCGAACGGTCATGCATTGTAATCAATTAGACAAAGCATTTGGTGAATCTGCTCTCTCACAGACATTGTTCCATATATGTGTATAGTTTTATTTGTTCTTCATCCAAGTATAGTGATGTATAATCTGTAGTGATTACTTGTAATCAGCAACTGTTAGTTATGTGGTATCTGAAATCACGCGATAAGATTATTCAGACTGACGATATTCCCGAATTTTCGACTTTTACATACACGTATTTACTTATCATCCATATCTATAATACATACGAGTTTCGGAGTATAAATGTATGCATACAAATTTTGATATGCGGCATTGATTTTTTTATACATATTGAATGAACACACATGTACATATTTATGTTGATAATTATGAAATATATACATGTATATCTACTACGAAATTGATTTGGTATGGGTATTATTGGATTGCTCACGTGTGCATTCAATGGTATTAGATCGTGGGAAAAAATATTTATATTACATTGCAAACGCGCGCATAGGATGGTTTTGAATTTATTTCTCACCTATTTCTTACATACAATGCATAGGTATATGGCATAATCTTATACATCGTTATAATGAATCGTCCATATGAGTATAAATATATTGATGATTATTATTGGACTATCAATCTACGGATAACCATTGCAGTATATTTACGATTTATAGATTTTATCGCATTTCAAAACTGACGTAGGTACACAATTTGAAATTGAAAAACAACTTTGACAATAATTCTTTTTATTTTCTTCCGTTCAACAGATAATTTTTTTTTTTCTTTCTTACCTAATTTCATTCTAATGATCAGGTAATGATCAGGTAAATTATGCGTGCGGAAATTACTATTGGCGTATACATTGCACATTCTGTGATTAACGAAAGATGATAGTTAATTAATATCTATGCGGTATTATAGCGGTATGGGTATCAAAATGTTTTTAAACTTTTTATCTTCTGATGAAGTTTTCACTGTCTGACCACCAATTATTAGATCCTGCACATGCACTGCTGTATGTTCAATAATAAAAAGTAAAAAAAATAATGATAAAACTACTTGAGATATTTATCAATGCGAAGATCCCGTTGTCTCGATTAAATCCAGGACATAGTAAATATTGGCTTACAACCGGCTACTAGCTACGTTTGCTATAATTCGTCTTAATTCTGTCGTAACTCGTTAATAGATTCACTTAAATTTTAACTTTCGTTTACTGCATATGAAGCGCGCGGGATGAATAACATTGTGCAGATGATGATAAGTATCATGCTGCACATAAGTGGTATTAATACGAACCATTTATAGTCCACACGCCTATAATATACGCATTCTTATTACACACTTTAAACATTGTCAAAATTCAATAATATTACATACATCATATTTATGGATATAAATTTTTTCAATATTCGATGGGAGAGCATTTTTATTACTGCATTAATAAAATTTATCAATAATTGAACGCAACTTCTGGTATCGGCGGATTAGTAACTGAAAAATATTTACAGATTTAATATTGTTGCATAAATCATCGTTTGTTAGACACTAAAATAATTTCTATAGTATAAATTATAGCTTATTGCTGAAAGGGGCCTGAGTCACTTTCAAAGAATTTTTAACAGATCGATATCTCAAATTTTCAAAAGATTTCTATATTTTGAGGGTTGAATCGAAAAATTGGTTGACTTTTGGTCCCTTTTTGAAATAATATTCAAAGCTGTTATTCTTGTCATTTTGAATGTCCGTTGAATTTAATTTTTTAATTAAATTTATCTTTTCGGAATCTATTAACTTGTCATTTCTTATTTCCTATGTGGTTTTAACTGCAGGCAAATATGATACCAAGAAAAAAAATCCAGTTCGTTATCCGCACCCTCTGCATATTATATACTTTTGGAAATGAAGGGTGTGTCTTAGCAGATCACATTGAAATCAAATCTGAAGATCAATTAGAATTGACGAATAATAGGATTTCAACAAATGATAATGAAAATCCGGATTCAACGGTGACCACTGATACATATCCACAATCTGAAACAACAGTGGAATATTCAAATAGTATAGGTGGTAATACAAGCCTAATTCTGGATGCAACGCTAACAACTAGTGCATATTCCCGATTTGAGACAACAATAGTTTATCCGTCACATAATATAGATAGCAATACAAGCCTGGGTTCAACAGAGGCGACCACTGCATATTCACAATCTGAGACAACAGTTGAATATTCAAACGTTACAGAAACAGGCGAAGAAACATCTAGTGCCAGTAACACTACGTTTTGGTCAGATGGTACGACGGAATTATTTTTCTGTAAAGGTAAATTAACAATTCTATTCATCAAACGTCTGCTTTTCAGGATAGAAACAGAAATATACGACTAGTTATACCTATAAATACCATAGAGCTAGTTATTGCTTCTATATTCAATGATAAACTTCTAATTTCAGATGTACTAAGTAGCGTTCAAAATTTGACCGTATCTGCAGCCACAAATACTACCATACTTATAACTTGGGAGTCTGTAACATCAGACGATGGATGCATAATAGAATATAACATAACGTGGTATTCAGATATCAATTATAGTCACTCTCAGACAGTAAATTTTACCCAATTAAATTTCACTATATCAGATCTAACACCATGTACAAATTACACAATCAATGTAGTTGCTGTTGGATTGAACAACGTCAGCAACGGCCAAACTATTTTAAGTAGTACCACCGAATCGCGTAAGTAATCAGTACTTTAGTAAGAGATAGAGAGATCTACAAAAATATGACTGATGCTTTTATTTATTAGTGTTGGTTCTTCATCATTTTTACAGATATATCACAGGTCCGGAACTTGACTGTATTGAGCATCGAGAATGGACTCAACGTTACGTGGAATCCTCCGGAAGATGAGTCATGTCTGAAATCTTACCTTGTTGATATTATGACGGAAGACGATATGATTTTGAATGAAGGAACTGTTTTCCCCCCAAATACGTTCTATACATTTCATAACTTATCAGCTTGTACAATTTACACAGTGCGAGTAACACCTATTAGTATAAACAGTAATAATGGAACCGTTGCTACTATAAATGGCAGTGAAACATTGGCTAGTGGTGAGATGAATTATAGATTGACTGATTCGATCATTATGATTTTGAGATTATTGGCCATTGATTATAAATATCGTAAACGCTGCAATGTTTATCCAATAGCTTTTAAATTGAAATTCATTTACAGTGCCAGGACCAGTAGGCAATCTGAATGTGCTAACCGAACAAATAACTGGCTACTCTGTCCTTCTAACTTGGTTAGCACCAATATTAAATCAAAATTGTGTCAAGTATTACAATGTAACTACCTGTAACAATAATACTTGTTTCGAAGCTAACACGACTAGCTTATTTTATAATGTTATGAGTCTCAGTCCGTGCCTGACTTACTCGTTCACTGTTAGAGCAGTTGGGGATATTGGTTCATCTGATATGGAAAATGCAACTGCTGACACCTCAGATGTTGGTAGGTATTATTCGGTTTTTATAGATAATATCAATAAAACAATCTTCTGATAATGTTTCTATTATCAATCAGTCCAATTTTAAATTCGTATTTATTTATAGTCCCAGGACCAGTAAGCAATCTGACTGCGCCAAACGAAAACAGAACTGGGTACTCTGTGTATCTAACTTGGTCAGCACCAACTTCCAACCTAAATTGTGTTCAGTATTACAATGTGACTACCTGTCATGATAATGATTGTACAGTAGCTAACACCACTGAGTTATTTTATAACGTTACGGGTCTCGATCCGTGCTTGAACTACTCATTTACTGTTTACGCAGTTGGAAATGCTGGTTCATCTCATGAAGAGACTACAACTGCTAGCACCTCGAATATTAGTAAGCATTATATAGTTTCTACAGAAAATATCAATAGATCAGATCTTCAATAGTATTATCATTATCAATCGGACAAATTTGTATTCGTTAAAACATTATGTTTCCATTTTCTCATAGCACCTGGAGAACCAGCCTCTATGGTAGCAATACCAGGTCAATTTTCCTTATTCGTTTATTGGGATCCACCTCAAATTGGCGGTACATGTGTAACAGGTTATCGTGTAACAGTGTGGACTACTGGGGCCACACAGACAACAACGAACACAAACATGACGGTATTAAATTTGTCTGCCTGCGTGAACCATACTGTACAAATTATACCCCTTACAATGAGTGGTGACGGCCAGTTCGGTACAGTTTCAAACATTACCGAAGAAAGCCGTAAGTCGTGCTTAAAAATAAGCTATAATCTACTACAAGATTTATTTTAGTATCTAACAAACAGTGATCTATGAAACAATACCTAATCTGTAAATATTTTTCAGTTACTGATCCGCCGATACCAGAAGTTGCGGAACCAGACGTGACTAAAAGTACAATTTCCATTGTCTGGCTTATTGACAGAACCATGAACAAGTGCAAACTCAAAACTGTTCTCACTATTTGTAATTTTACATCAACCGAGGGACGTGGCATTGAAGAACTCGATCAGCAATCTGTATATAATATTTCTGATTATGACTCACCTAACAATGTAACGATCAATGTAACAGTTACCAATCTCAGCCCCTTCTCATTGTACAACTGTACAGGAGCCATTGAGAATATTGTTGGCTATAGCAAAAGTTCTATTGTGGTAACAGCAACAACTGCGGAAGATGGTAGGTTTCATGCATCTCATTTCAGAAACTGTTGATAATCATTTCTTTAAGTCAGATTATGATAGCACAGAAAATTAATGTCTCCAACAATATGCAGTTTTCTCCTTTTTATAATATATTTCTACTATTTTTATAGTCCCATCTGCACCTATACTGAGGGTAACTGATCTAAAAAGCTTTACGTTTACGATGCAATGGGATGAACCCGAGTATCGAGCTGGAAACTTGATCGAACATGAAATTTTTTTGTCCTGGAAAAGGCTATTCCTTATGCCTAGCTCGTGCAATCTTGAAGATTTAAGAACTAATGTAACAATTAGTGATATTGAAGGGTCAGCTCTGGAGCACATTTACCCAACTGCGTTAGCTTATTCGCAGTACACTGCAAGTATAAGAGCAAAAACTAAGGCTGGTTGGGGAGATTACAGTAACGATACCATTTTTAATACTACTACAGACGGTTAGTGAATACTGTTGCTGTTTAAGATTGTCAAAGTAGATAATCTACATGTATGTTCTTGCTCTTAGATCATATTTCAGAGAAATCGCATAATTGTTTTCAGTCCCTGGAGCTGTTACCAGTATTGGATACCTAAACAAATCAAGTTCCGCTGATCCAAATGTGTTGGATACATTTCTTTCCTGGAAACTACCGTGCTCGTTAAATGGAGAACTAGAATCTTTTTACATAGATTTTAAGGGAATAAGAGATGGGTTCGATAATCATACATACAATGAAGAGTATGATGATATCGGAAATATCAGCGCGGATAAAGTATTTACAAAAAATTTTGGAGAGTTAAAGGCGGAGTATACTTATACATTTAAAATATCTACTAAAGTAGTTGGAGTGTTAAGTCATGGACCTTCGAACAGTATAAGCAACGTGATTTATCCTGCTGGTAGTAAGTATCATACTTCTTACTGTTTCTTCTGTTTCAGTTAAACTGCATATAAAAAAATCTTTTAAGTTATTAAATGTAACAAATTGTTTTCGTTATAACAGTTCCACCTTTGCCTGATGAATCGTACATGAAACATATTCAGCTTGACAAGTATAAAATGAAGAGATCCTCGTCTACAGTTGCAATCTTGCTGCCTTTATTCAACAATACAAATGGAGATATAAAGTATTACGCAGTAATGATATCAGAGACTAGTGAGAATGAACTTTCTAACAGTAGATTCGATATATGGAGTGGAAGCTGGCCAAATACTACTTCCTGGAAGGAAGCTATGTCTCACACACCTATTATTCTTTATCAATCAACCCCAGTCCGGTGGTATCCTGATAAAAGTAAGCTAATAGAGCGAAAATTCATCTATTTATTCATAATAAACTGGCTACTTTCATTACACTATTACTTTATTCTGTAGCCAAAGAAATTTTTGATGCTGGGCATTTAAAAGCGGTAAAATTTCTACTTGGCTCCGACGATTCCTGCTCCAAATTATCAACTGCAACATATTGCAACGGGCCGCTCCGAGCTGATACTCAATACCAAGTTACAATGCGCGCATTCACCAATGGAGGGTTTCGTGATTCACAAATCCTCATCATTAAGACGAGTAAAACAGTTATTTTACTTAAAAAAAATACTTTTCTACCGAGTACTGGGTAGTTTTTAGCATCATCTTATCACTCACAACTTTGAAGATAAGCTTAAAACAGGAAATTTCTTATTTGAAAGAAAAAATCAGCTTCATTACACCTATGCTTGTGATAGATTACACCTGACTAACAAATACTTAATCGTGTCAAAAAGATAGATATTAAAATGTAGATTTATTGCTATAATAATTTCTTCTCTTGTTCATTTCCCTTTCATGGCAGAAGCTGAATTTAACTTGGGCATGGTGATTGGGGTGGTGTTTGGAATTTTATTTTTTGGAATAATAACAACAATGATGTTACTCATTCGAAAAGGTGTTTTACAAACGTAAGTACTAACTTTTGTCAACTTTTAATACAATGTAACATCAGTATTTACTTCGCACTCATATGAACACTTTCATATGGATATCGTTATTTTAGTAATTAATCACTATCTTGCAGATGACTGATTCTAATAAATCTCGATCAATGTCAAATTTTGCTAGACTTTATATCGTTCAATGTCAAATTTTGCTAGACTTTATATCGTTCAAATACTGTTGCAGTTACAATAGAGCTGTATAATGTAGATCAGTAATCTTGAGATAAAGAGTTTTGAATTCAGTAACAATAGGAAGTTAGTATAAGTAACACTTGTGTAAAGTTAATATGCATGTATACCAACGTTCTGGTATACATTTGCAGAAAATAATCAATATTAGTCCTAGGTGACTCACAACTACACTGTATAAGTAAAATCAGCAAGGTCATTTAGCACCTAAATCTGTTATAATATAGCAGGTAGATAATTAAATTATAAAGTTCAATTGAACAAAAAGAGCTATCATACGATCATGAATATTTTGAAATCCGTTAGACGAAGGTGAAATATGAGTTGAAAATCCAAAAGCACCAATGAATTTCGCAAATTATCTAACGCATTTTAAGCTCATTTTTTCCACACACTGTATTAATTGACTGTTTATTTAATTGGCTGCACAAAAATACACCACTAAAGTGCTTTTAATTACTGGTATAATTTTATAATTCTATGCCTATACTTTGTAACATTAATATAGATTTAAATTTCATTGAGAAAAAGATCTATGTAAATAAAAGAAAATTTTAAATTTGTAGTTAATAATAGCGATTTTCAATGCTTAATATTCTATATCCATTTTACAGGGCGTTAAGTAATATCCTACATCCTAGTGTGCAAAGTTCTCCTGGACCAGATCCATTTACTCGGAAAAAATTTGAACTGCACTGTCAAGAGCTGATTGATAATCCTGGAAAATTAAGTAACGAGTTTCAGCTACTACAGACTCTAAGTGTTGATTTGGAGATGTCGGCTAACGCCGCGGAGTTACAAGCTAATAGGAAGAAAAATCGTTACATAAACATTTTACCATGTGAGTATGCAACGCATATAAATAAACATAACGAAAAATTAATTATAGATTAGTTAGTAACATCTAATTCTTAACATTATTTATTCCAGACGATATATCGAGAGTAAAACTTGACGTTGTGAATAACGACCCTAATTCGGACTATATAAATGCATCGTTAATACCAGTACGTTGGTAACAATTGATTGGACATAAATTAAAGATTATTTATAGGCTTTCTTCGTTTTTACTAAAATACAGAAATATTATATTTTAGGGATACAGCGGAGGTATGGAGTACATTGCTTGTCAAGGTCCAAAAGAAGAAACAACTTATGACTTCTGGAGGATGATATATCAGTACAATGTAAAAGTTATAGTTATGGTTACACAATTGGTAGAAAAAGGAAAAGTAAGTTAAAAATCAGAGTACGCATAACATAAACTATGATTACAATAACCATATATTTTAGACATCCTTTTCTTCTTTCAGGACAAATGTTATCAATATTATCCAAATACAAGGGAAAACTTTGAACACGAGGATATAATGATAAGGTGTAGTTCACAACTTGACTTTGTGTTTTACACGCAACGTAATATTACTTTACAAAAACAGGTTCGTAAACCAATTTTCAATAAAAAATTTCACTTGTAATTTATCCACACATTGATAAATCAAATTATAACTTCTAACAACACCTCAATTCTTCTACTTAAAGGGCGGTGGTAAAAGAACTGTAACTCATTTGCATTTCAAAGAGTGGTCTGATCACGGTGTACCTGATGATGTTCATTCAATGATTAATTTCTGCCAAATTGTACGTAAACTGATATACGAGAGCAAAGGCTTAGCAGTTGTTCACTGCAGGTATGTGTATAGAATTATTTCTGATACTATTGCGATTAAAATCATTCTTTATTTAATTAAACTTCAACATAATTGGACTAATTATTTTTACAGTGCCGGAGTAGGTAGAACAGGAACATTGATTGCTATAGATATACTGTTACAACAGATAAAAGATAACAAAAAACTCGATGTATTTGGAACAGTGTACAAAATGCGACAACATCGTATGAACATGGTTCAGACTGAGGTCAGTTTTGTCAATTGAATAAAATATTGAATTGCTTTAGAATTATAAGAGGTGACTTTTATAATATTTTTTCAGAGCCAGTACGCTTACATTTATAATTGCACAAAGCAAGCCCTGAATAATCCCCCAAAACATTGTGAGTAATAAATGGAATGATTATTACTTGTAATAAAATTTAGGGATGTGTTATTAAATTTGTGATATTTATTATATTTAGATAAAACGTCATCTCCTGAACCGGTGTATGAGAACCTTGCAATGAATAGAAGAGATATAACACACCTGAACACGAACTTTGGCAACAGCGCTGAAAGTTGTATGTAAATGTAGAATTTCCTACACACCACCTATAAACCTCGCGGAGCCTCACTGTCACAGAATAATTAACAATTTAAAATTAATACGATGAAAATAATATCAAAATACACAATACTTCAAAATGAAAGTAGTCAAGAATTCAGAAATGCCGAGGTATACCACGGTGTAAAATTGATTTCAAATTTAGCTTCCATTATGATTTGCTTGTTTCATGCTCAAACAGTTTATAAATTTTTATAAATTCGCCTATCTCACTTTTACCTAGCACATCTTGAACCAGCTTATGCATGGTCCCATATAATATATACATACCACAGCTTTGTTACATAATTTCTGTGTTAACATTCTTTGCTATTCATGATGAACATTATGTCATATGATTGTAACTCGAAATAATTATTATATAAAATGACTTCATTATCAGTTGCATATTTATGGCAGTTGTTGAACACATTTAATTCAATTCAATAACATCAAGTATTTACTATATGATCAACTATTTAATGTTACAGTAAAAAAGATGAGCCCGTCTCTATCGAGCAACTCCATGGAGCCAGCTTGTGAAATCATCGTGCCTCAAAGACCAATTTATACATCACAACTAAGCACTCTCAGTAAGGATACCCCACAATCGTGCATATTTTATATCCCAATATCGAATTATCAACTATTTTTGTTATTCGAAACTAATCTTTCAAGTTGGAATCCGATGATTTACTGAAGATTATTATTTTCGCGCTTTACAGGTTTAAGGTATTCCAAATCATCTAGCGCTATCAATACTCAAGTTCCATCAAATTTGGAAATAGGTATGTATCTGATACTTCAATAATAGTTTCTTAGACACTTGGAAAATCTTTGTAGGTTCATGTTATTGAAATTCATATAAGGGATTGTAAATGAAATCTTTTAAACAGGTAGGTATGGAAGTCACGAGTATCCTATCTTTGAACCTGCGCCAGATTCACCACTGAGCAAAGTCAACGTGGACATGAACAGCTTTTTAGAATTTGCAAGGCCAATTAGAATTGAGACTAGAATATCCCGTCCAGAGTCTATAAATTTTGATGAAACAATTGATCAGTCAATGTGTGGAGTGAGGCCAAGCTACTGACTCGGCATTAAATATTACATTCGTTATTTTTAATTTTTTTCAAAAACTTAAAAGTCCAAGTATATTACCTTTTAACCCTTGTATATTTATTTTTCATATTATATTTTTGCCTTTCAGAATCTATTTATGAACGTGATTTTAATTGTTACATATACACATAAACAATTTATGATGGCGATCTCATTCCTTGAAATATTTATAAGAATTCAAAGAAAGAGTTCGATATATTTAATTATAATTACACCTTGAATATTGAATAATTCATTAGTGATCTTATATTGTGATCTATTGACTGAGCATAGAGTACTATACATGCGTAATTATGAGATATGAATAACTTGCCAAAGATGAACAAAAAATTTAAAATAAAGTTTTCTATTTTTCTGTGCATATAATACATAAGATGAGATTAAGATTAAGAATCGCCTTTGTAGATAATCCATTAAGATAAGTAAATATTTTATTGTATAGTTAAAAGTTATTGTGTACATAGTATGACTTAAAGGATATATTTTTCATTCATGTTCACTACTTTTATTAAATGAGCATGAATAGTAAATTTTAATAAATTTTCTACACTCAAGCATTATAAATGGAGGTGAGAAAAATTAATAAAAAATGTTAACATAGATTATTTATCTGGTTAACAGCGCCACAGCTCAAAATAGCTCTGCCAAGGTTGTAGCAAAAAAAAAAGAATATTATACACGAATTTGAATATAAAACATTTCTTTATTTTCATTTGGTTGTACAAACTCATTGAATCTATCCATTCGTTTAATCAATGTTTATACTTTATTTACGTTTTAATGTAAAACAATATCACATATTAGGCTTTTTGCATCTAGATTGTTAAATTAATAACGATACTTTGTTGAATAATCTTTTGGCGAAACTACAAGACCTCTGCCTTTTCTCGCTCCCCTATATACAGTTTCAATAATATCAATCATTTCCTGTTTGTCTTCTAAAGTCCAATTTATTTTGTTGTTATTTCCTGTACCCAAATCAATCATTATATGCTTATTACGAAAGAAAAACATCACTGTACATGGATCGTACAATTCGTACCTGCGATATTGAAGAAAACATTTATAATCTATTCAACTGAGGATGTATACTTTAAATTTAAAGAAACAAAAAAAAAAACTACTTACATTTTATTGAAATCTGGTACTTCGGTTATATCGACTAGATAAATTACGGCAAAATTTTTTACTTTTTCCGCAATATTGTAGAGAACTTCGTCCATTTTCATACACATTGGGTCCCAATCGTGACCGAATCTAATAACCTTGAATTAATGGTATAAAAATTAACTGTTTTTTGTTTTTTGTCCGAGGAAAAAGAATTGATCGAGGGTTTAAAGCTGAAAACGTTATACATTTTCAATGGAATTATTATCCTTGTAGAAAATTACGACACTTCGAAATGTCAATTTTAGGTTATATTTTTATAAACTTACCACAACTCTATCTTCCTCGGATAAAATTGCCTGATCCACTTGCCAACCATTATGAAGATGTCCTAGCATGTACGACATTGTTAATAAGTTTTAATTTCCCCGATTTTGTAATAGTTAACGTGTATGGAGTTCTGCGAAAATAAAAACAGTGCTAAACTTATGCAAATGTATAATGTCAAGTGACAGACTGAACGTATTCAAAGGCTGTGCCAATCATCGACATACTATGTCAGTCGATAAGATCAGTATTTACAGACATACACTGTCGGTAATGGTATCGCCATCTCGCAATCGAAGTGATGAATCTTTTCCCCGGCAGTTGTGCCAGATATCGGTCTTATCGACAAGCAGTCGACAAGCAGTCTTATCGACCGACCGACCAACGGTAAGACCGGTATCTAGCATGACTGCCGAGAAAAATAATTCATCAGTTAAATCGCGAGATGGCAATACCATTTCAAAGCACTGAGCAACGACCGCAAGTTGACTACCTCTACCAGCAGTAGAATTTTCAGTGGCCCACGTGGCGTTAAACAGTTAAGATGGGGGGGTTGCGTCAACGAGATTCAATATGAATACTCCGAACAGATATTCATTTATGTATTTATTTATTGTTACATAGTAGCATAAAGACGTATTACTGTATTCTGCAGAGATGCACAGTATCTGTACGCAGTCCGGCCACTTAATACTAACCCAAAAAAAGTACAAAATGAAATAAATGTTATTTTCCGGTGTTTTAATGGCATTGTTGTATACAATTTTGGATAAATAATGTATTTGTATCTGTTTCTGTAATGTATTTGTATTTGTATCTATTTGTAACTATGTATTTTGTACCTGTATTTTCTGGTTAAAATAAATAAATAAATAAATCAAAATTGCAAATTTTAATTTTGATATTTTTCAGATTATAATAATAATCTTTATTCAAGTGCATATGTATGTATGCATGTATGTAACATACACGCATACGTATCGTATACATTTTTAAAATAGTTGCATTAGGTAGTATATTATTGTAGTATGTAATACAAATGTGATTTATATGAAAATCTTTATTGATACTGTAGCAATAAATTCCCAGATATACCTATGATTAATTACTTTGTTATTTTCCACTCTCCCCTTCCTGCGACTATCTATTTCAGGTGTTGAATGAGGTAAGTGAATCTCAATAATGGTAAGAAGACATGGCATAATTTATAGAAATTTTAAATCGCAAAATTTGATGCGCCAAACGCTATGCAACAAAAAGTTGTATGTTATATGGAAGGCGTGCGGGTTGCGTGTAACAAGGCACTCGATTTTTCCCGCCAAAAATTTCAGCACACCTCCTCGGGTCAGATGTTATCCTGATACCAGGAGCAATTTTTCGACTTAAAATTTCGAAAACTCTAAATTTTGTAAGCTAATGAGAGATGCAGAGAGACATATCTATACGAATGCATGCCTACTTAGACACATGCTCCTGATTTTTCCCGCCAAAAATTTCAGCACACCTCCTCGGGTCAGATGTTCTCCTGATACCAGGAGCAATTTTTCGACTTAAAATTTCAAAAACTCTAAATTTTGTAAACCAATGAGAGATGCAGAGAGACACAACTATACGAATGCATGCCTGCTTAGACACATGCTCCTGATTTTTCCCGCCAAAAATTTCGGCACACCTCCTCGGTTCAGATGTTCTCCTGATACCAGGAGCAATTTTTCGACTTAAAATTTCAAAAACTCTAAATTTTGTAAGGTAACGAGAGATGCAGAGAGACATATCTATACGAATGCATGCCTGCTTAGACACATGCTCCTGATTTTTCCCGCCAAAAATTTCGGCACACCTCCTCGGTTCAGATGTTCTCCTGATACCAGGAGCAATTTTTCGACTTAAAATTTCGAAAACTCTAAATTTTGTAAGCTAATGAGAGATGCAGAGAGACATATCTATACGAATGCATGCCTGCTTAGACATATGCTCCTGATTTTTCCCGCCAGAAATTTCAGCACACCTCCTCGGGTCAGATGTTCTCCTGATACCAGGAACAATTTTGCAACTCAAAATTTTAAAAACTCATCACATAAATGTCTTCAAACTGTCCCAGTGCGCCTCATTGCGTGCAGCCCGTACGTCATTCATGCGGTGTCCAAATTGAGATTGCATATCATTAGGCACCTAATTTTTTGACTCAAAATTTCTAGAAATCTGAATAACGTATCTTTGATACAGGAAATAAAGTGTGGCAGGAAAGGAAAGGTATTAAATAAGGATGCAATCGATTGTTGGTATATCTCGAGATTTATTGGTGCAATAATAATACAATACTACTTATTGTCGGAGTAATGTACAATTTACAATTATTTCTAGAAATTAAACATGTATCCATTACAATTGATCCAGTTTCTTTATTTGGTTCCTAGCATACAAGTTATCATTCTTGAATAATGGATCAACTTATCTGCTCGAAAAACGCCAGAAAACTTTCTCACTTTCGCCAAATATTGTATTGTCGCGTGTAAAAATGCGTCTTTTACAAATGACCAGGTATAACTTTCCACCAGTCGATTCTGACTTGATTTCATATGTTGTGGATCATAATATATGAACCACATTCATATTACAATAATAATAATATACTATTCGATATAACTATTTTCATGAAAACTGTAGTAAGTCATTTGAATACTAGTAGGAAGAAATTTTCTTCCTCAATAAGTTCGTTGCCCGGTTTGTGACACCTTCGGTGCGTCTAAAGTAATTCTCTTCAGATTCTTGTCGATCGTATCTCATTCACACAAGCCCCATACGAACTCTTCGACGCTACGAGGCCTACTGCAGCGGCGTCTGACACCGATGGTATACGGACAAGTCCGTGCCAGCCGTAAATCAGACCGGGCATGCGCAAGCCACCGTCTTGAAGGTTTGCATGACGTCATCAATCAGTTTAAATTCTGGCGGGATCAGCCATTCTTGATTATAAAAGTTTTATAACTAATTGATGATAAATTAACTAAATAATCATAGATGAATGTTTTTGACGATCTTGTTTATCGCATAAAATTACATTATAACTTGACGTCATTTTTAAAAAAATTTTTGAAAATAAAAAATCGCGGACATTTGAATTTGGCCGCTATTCCGCCAGAAAATTCCTATTTCGTTTCTTCCTTTGTTCTCAGAAACTAGACTGAATCATGCTTGGTAAAGGTATAAGACATTGGAAAATAATAAAGTCAAGGGACAACTTTTCATATTTAGCGATGTATGCACCGACGCAATTCGAATAAAAAGGGCATCATCAATTTTTAGCCAATTGTAGTCCAGCACGATTATTATTATTATTTATGCTTAGGCTTATGCCCAGCACGATTATAGGTTAACCTTTCTCTCAGGCCATGTGGCAAGTGAATTCTTGAAAGCAGTATATCTCCAGTCTGCACGTGTCAGTTTAGAAATAAGTAGAATTAACAACCGGTGAATAATGTCTGGAACAAACTTAAAAGCGTTTCACAAAAGAGCTGAAACTGCGGTAAGATATTATACTTCTAACGCATAGTAATACAATTTCTAGAAATATTATTTACCGTTCTGTTAACATGATGCAATTATTTTATTTTCTCTTTTCTCCGTTTATCAAGGAGGAAGAAATTGTAAAGTTAAAAGAAGAGATCAAATTATTACATGGTTTTATATACAAAGATGAAGATAACGATGCGATAAAAGTATTACAAAATGAAAA